>OZ014482.1:8405381-8864401 GCA_963965965.1 Trididemnum nubilum | reverse complement strand
TTTGTAAGGCTTCCCTGGGAATCGAACTACCGAAGGTGGTTAGTTAAAATCTAAAGTTTATGAATTTGGACTATAGTTTAAAGGTCGTGGACTGTTCTTTAGACGGGTGGTTAGCTGTCGCAAAATCGCTTTGAAGTTTGCATGATTCCAACAATTCGATAGTTTTAATCTAAAAAAATTAAAAATTATCAAAAACAAAACTAAATTTTAAGACATTCAGTCGATAACGTAGAAATATGTCTGAAATATGGTCGTATATTAATTCTGGAGTTTGAATAACTACGGTATTATGTTTCAACAAGAAAATGGCGAACTTGAATACAAATGGTCAATAGTATCCTTTGACTTTTGCATTAAAATATTGCAACAACGACTGCTAGAATATTATGTGAGTCAATATGGAAAGGCGGTATTATGTTTGGCTTTGTGTGGTTTGCCTGCATGACGTAACATAATCCAATTTGTTTAATTTCCGATCACCTTGGTGTCACAAGCTAGTTTGTTCGCTGCGATACATACTCGAGAGCTTTAACGCTATAGTCATTCTATCAAAGTGAACAAATGTACCTATTGTCGGAAAACCTTTACTCGAAATGGTGCTATACTACATCACAAAAGAGAAGTATATGAACGGTTTTGAAATTAGAGTGTGAAAAACGTAACAGAAAATTTAAAAGAGCCCCTTACCGATATAACGCACCCGCCGCTGTCACCACCAGCGTCATGTTCAATTTCATAAAAACACCTGAAATTTAAGTTTAAACTGACACGTCGTATCACAGCTAAAAATTGAAATCGAATTGCGAGCACTACAATCTGGTGCAAGTCTGACAGTACGTGCTTCGTTCAATCTCAACCATTCGAATCATATTCTAGTTATTTTGATGAGAGACTTGTAATATTTCGATTTTAAAGAATTTTTGCTCTTCAAAGAACATTTATGTTGAGAAGTCAGACATTGATGTAAGAAATAAAAAGTTTATGGTCAAGTTAACTATTTTTTTTGATTTGTGGTACTTCATTTAAATTCAGATTGATTATTAATTTTATTTTTATTCGTTTCATTTTATTTGCACCAAAATACAATTTTAATAAAATGAGCAATAATTCAATCAGAACAGTACAATTGTAACCAATTTAATAAAAAACAAACAATATTTTTACTCAAATAGAAGCAGCAAAAACGAATAACGTTATAACACGCATCAAGTCAAGGTAATATGGTCGGAGTTATCAATATTATGCACGGCTTTGAAACAATATGTTATACGCATGGTTTTGAAACAATATGTCTTACAAATAAAATGTAAAACCACGATATAGACTAAAGAGAGGACGACTTAAAAGCATTACTTAATTGATAAAAATACTCAACTATTAAGTTTGAACTAACGTTTGAAACGATGAGATCACAACATAAATAGAAAATGAATCAAGAGCACTACGTAGCGGTGAGGGATAAAATCTTGACCTTGCCTGTTTTTGCATAATTCGAATAATAAACAATGAACTTAAAATAGAAAGATAAACTCAAAATCCAAAACACACTACAGACCAGAAAGGAAGCAGATGAGTCCAAAGCACTGCGTAATAAATACATTTTACCCTCACGCTTTTGTCTGAAGTAACATTTCAAGTCAAAATATCGAAAAAAAATCAATCAAGAGCACTATCTAGTGATGAGAGGTAAACTTCTAAACCTTGTTTGTTTTAGCTTCAACAAATCAAGACAATTTGAATACTAATAAAGTATTGAGAAACGGTTTGGTCACAAGCTTTTGATTTCTGACTTTGTTGAGGATATGACGTCATATCTTTGACGCCAGTAAGGTTCATCTTTGTGTCCATTTTGTGTCCACTTAAAACGCAAAAAGTGGGAGTTCAACAAAGATCATGCAATTTTAGTCACCGTGAAAACGACGCAGTCCAAATTCAACCAAGTTTAACCAATGATAAAAGCGGTATTCAGAATAAACAGACGATTTTCAATATTTTGATCAAATCACTCTGACATAAAGACAAAGTTTATAAAAAGTTAAAGTATCAAACGAGTTTTTTGGATTAGTTTTTGTTGTACATTATAAAAGAATATGAATTTTTAGTTAAAAGCTATCAAATTTTTGAATTGTTTGTATGAACCAGGCACTGCATCTAGCTAACCACACCAACGTAGAGCACCGCTTCTTGAGTTCTTATCGCAAGATCAGGCTGGGTCACCGCAACGGGTAGACTACCTGGTCGCAATGAGAAATTAGCGTAAAGTGTCTTTCCCAAGGACACAACAGCACATTATCAGTTCGAGCCAGGGGTCAGCAACCTTTCGATCACTAGCCCGAACGCTCTACCACTGAGCTATTGCCGTTACCTTATCGCAAATAATACGGCAAAATCATCGTTAAAAAATTGTAATACTTCAATTATTTACACAAAAACTGTAAGAATATTTCAAACTTGTAAGATTTTAAGTGAGTTTTCGGTTTTTTTAGATAAAATTTTTATTTAAGTCAAAGAAATTTAACTTTGAATGTCTTTTTTGATCAAAGTACTCTTATGTAAACAAGAAACTTATAAAAATTTAAAATTTTGACCAACACTTTTCATTGTTACGTTACAGTTTTCGCTCACGACAGAGAAATTACAAGGACTGAAGAGAATTTATTGAATTTGTTCCCATAAAAAAACAATATTAATTGATAAAAAACAAAATTTTAGATTGAATCATACTCATTTTTTAGTATACAATTACTTTTTCACAAATTTACCTCTATGTAAACACGATTACTCAAAAAAACTCGCAAAATGTTGTTGAAAACAAATTGTATAACGTTGAAATATCCTCTTAACAAATTACCACAAACAAGAAAATCGTTACAATATTTAAGAATTTAGAAACTATTTGATTCAAAGTACATGTTTCAGATAAATTTACAACCGAGATTATGAAAAAAGGTTTAATTTTGAACGATTCTCCGGAATAACTATAAAAAGTATTGGTTTCAAATAAGACTTCAAGGTAAATTTTTGAAATGTTTTACAAAATTATCACCATGTTGAATATTCCAATAAAATATATGATGAGTGGAGTTTGAATTCAACCGATTCCAAAAAAAGTCTTTGACAGCGTAACTCAGAGTGAATATCATAACATAGTACTCGTCAAAAATTAAAGGTTTAAGACCCTACAGTCTGTTCCACTCGTAATCGCGATCATCAAGATGTCTTAAATTTAGGCAAAGTTTTTTTTTTTTTTTATTAAAACTCTTATTCAAATCAAAGAAAATGCAAGTATTTGAATGTCTATGATCACTACATTTCTCATAAAAACATGAAAACAGTTAAAAATTTTACTATTTTAGGTAAAAAGTAGTAACCATCATGAAGAAACCCAAGATTTCGATCAAATTATCGGCACACAAAGAAAAAAATTACTGAAAAGTTCAGGTTTTAGGTGAATTTTTGGGTTTATGCACGTTAAAATTTTCACTCAAGGTAAATAAATCGCAACGGTGTAAGATATTTTAATGAATTTACCCCAATAAAACTAGATCAAGTAATAAAAAACACACTTTTTTTAGAAAAATTTTGATTAAAAGTTTTCAAATAATTTTCGTTTTAAGGTTGAATTATTGTTTTAATCAAAGAAATTGTAAGATTTTGAGTTCTGCAAAAAAAACATTTTGACGCAAACAAGAAAACTGCAAAATCTGACGTAAATTTGAGACTTTAAGACAAGGTGACACCAAAAAATTAGCAAAGATCTTGTTTTTACTCAAGATAGAGTGTAGTTGAATAAAATTTTACGGTATTTTAGTAAAAAAAATCAGTGTAAAACTAAAAAATTGTTAAAAAATATAAGATGTTAGGTAAACGTTTTAGTTTTGTAGTACAAAAAAGTTCATTTTACTGAAACTTTCAATTTAAAATGATGAAATGTAAGATTTTTTACAAAACTATTGCTACAACAACAAAAAACTTGAAATTTATTGCCTAAAATTAATAAACATTATCTATTTTGGTTAAATTTTATGGCATTTTAGTAAAAAGATCAATGTAAAACTAAAAAAAATTTAAAATGTTAGGTAAACGTTTTAGTTTCAAAGTACAAAAAAGTTCATTTTTACTGAAACTTTCAATTTAAAATGATGAAATGTAAGATTTTTTACAAAACTATTGCTACAACAACAAAAAACTTGAAATTTATTGCCTAAAATTAATAAACATTATCTATTTTGGTTAAATTTTATGGCATTTAGTAAAAAATCAGTGTAAAACTAAAAAATTATTAAAAAATTTGAAATGTTAGGTAAACGTTTTTTGTTTCAAGGTAGAAAAAAATATTATTTTTAATTAAAGTTTCAATTTAAAATGAAGAAATGCAAGATTTTGAGTGTTTTTTGCAAAACTATGGCTACGAAACAAAGAAGTTTAGACTTTTTGATTAAAAATAATAAACATTATCTTTTTAACTAAGCGATTACTAGACATTTTAATATTTTGGAACATTTTCTATCAAATTTAAGGTCTGAGAAAATCGCTTGGGTAAAAATTGTTAAAAATTACCGTTTTTTAAGGAAAACATGCAATTCAAAACAAATAAAACCGAAAGAATTTAAGTTATTTTTTCACAAAAGACTTACTTTAAAACGTGGAAATCAGTAAAAAGTTGCTATGTTAAACAGATTTAATGCTATTTATGGTAAAAACTTCATTTAAGACAGAGAAATCATACAATTTTAAGATAGCTTTGACAAAATTATTCTTCACAAATGCAAGAAAGTTAATCAAAGATTACGATTTATTAGAAGGTTTTTGTTTAAAGTAGAAAAAAATAGCTGCTTTTTAGGTTAAAACAATTATACAAGTCTCAGAAACTTGAACTGAAACAATAACAACAATAATTAACTCTTCAGATTTTACATATTTGTGTGTCTAACGTCTAAAATACCGATACTATGAAACTTACAGAAGGATCAACATGTTGCTTTTTAATATCTTTGAACTTCGACTTTGTTTAACACGTTATCAAGTAAAAAATCAAATTTGAGCGACACATCCTTGCGGTCAAAACACATGATTTGCTCTAATATGTCCGTATTTTCCATGCTATAGACGCTAGTTACTTGAAATTTCGTATCGTAAAATGTGCAAGAAGAACCCATTCTCGCATTTCTTTGCATTTGAGTAGTATTTAAACGAGACTGTTGTTAGACGTTTGAGTTTCTGCGTCGCATTCATATAGTGGCGTAATTTTTTCCTAAGTCGAAGCTACGCGACTGTACAATTTGCGGTTTATGAAATCTTTCACCGCTTTGATTTGAAAATGTTTAATTGGAAGCACTTATTTTAATAATAAGGTTGGGTGTTTACCTTGTTGATAGTAGAATCTAAAGTCAAAAAACACGCTGATTATTGGATAACAAAAAAAAATTTGAGACATTTTTGTTGAGTCATGATCAAATACACCTGGGACAAGACCGGAAGTCGTTTATAAAATTAAAAAATTTAAATTGTTTAAATTCAAATTATTGAAATTAAAATTTTTAAATTGAAAATTGTTAAAATTAATAAATTAAAAATTGTTGAATTAAAAATTGTTAAAATTAATAATTTTTTTAAAATAAAATTATTGAAATTAAATTTTTAAATTGAAAATTGTTAAAATTAATAAATTGAATTAAATTTTTTGAATTAAAAATTGTTTAAAATTATTAATTTATTTAAAATAAAATTATTGAAATTAAATTTTTTAAATTGAAAATTGTTAAAATTAATAAATTGAATTAAATTTTTTGAATTAAAAAATTGTTAAAATTATTAATTTGAATTTAAACAATTTAAATTTTTAATTTTATAAACGACTTCCGATCTTGCCCCGGGTGTATTTGATCATGACTCAACAAAAATGTCTCAAATTTTTTTTTGTTATCCAATAATCAGCGTGTTTTTGACTTTAGATTCTACTATCAACAAGGTAAACACCCAACCTTATTATTAAAATAAGTGCTTCCAATTAAACATTTTCAAATCAAAGCGGTGAAAGATTTCATAAAACCGCAAATTGTACAGTCGCGTAGCTTCGACTTAGGAAAAAATTACGCCACTATATGAATGCGACGCAGAAACTCAAACGTCTAACAACAGTCTCGTTTAAATACTACTCAAATGCAAAGAAATGCGAGAATGGGTTCTTCTTGCACATTTTACGATACGAAATTTCAAGTAACTAGCGTCTATAGCATGGAAAATACGGACATATTAGAGCAAATCATGTGTTTTGACCGCAAGGATGTGTCGCTCAAATTTGATTTTTTACTTGATAACGTGTTAAACAAAGTCGAAGTTCAAAGATATTAAAAAGCAACATGTTGATCCTTCTGTAAGTTTCATAGTATCGGTATTTTAGACGTTAGACACACAAATATGTAAAATCTGAAGAGTTAATTATTGTTGTTATTGTTTCAGTTCAAGTTTCTGAGACTTGTATAATTGTTTTAACCTAAAAAGCAGCTATTTTTTCTACTTTAAACAAAAACCTTCTAATAAATCGTAATCTTTGATTAACTTTCTTGCATTTGTGAAGAATAATTTTGTCAAAGCTATCTTAAAATTGTATGATTTCTCTGTCTTAAATGAAGTTTTTACCATAAATAGCATTAAATCTGTTTAACATAGCAACTTTTTACTGATTTCCACGTTTTAAAGTAAGTCTTTTTGTGAAAAAATAACTTAAATTCTTTCGGTTTTATTTGTTTTGAATTGCATGTTTTCCTTAAAAAACGGTAATTTTTAACAATTTTTACCCAAGCGATTTTCTCAGACCTTAAATTTGATAGAAAATGTTCCAAAATATTAAAATGTCTAGTAATCGCTTAGTTAAAAAAGATAATGTTTATTATTTTTAATCAAAAAGTCTAAACTTCTTTGTTTTCGTAGCCATAGTTTTGCAAAAAACACTCAAAATCTTGCATTTCTTCATTTTAAATTGAAACTTTAATTAAAAATAATATTTTTTTCTACCTTGAAACAAAAAACGTTTACCTAACATTTCAAATTTTTTAATAATTTTTTAGTTTTACACTGATTTTTTACTAAAATGCCATAAAATTTAACCAAAATAGATAATGTTTATTAATTTTAGGCAATAAATTTCAAGTTTTTTGTTGTTGTAGCAATAGTTTTGTAAAAAATCTTACATTTCATCATTTTAAATTGAAAGTTTCAGTAAAAATGAACTTTTTTGTACTTTGAAACTAAAACGTTTACCTAACATTTTAAATTTTTTTTTAGTTTTACATTGATCTTTTTACTAAAATGCCATAAAATTTAACCAAAATAGATAATGTTTATTAATTTTAGGCAATAAATTTCAAGTTTTTTGTTGTTGTAGCAATAGTTTTGTAAAAAATCTTACATTTCATCATTTTAAATTGAAAGTTTCAGTAAAAATGAACTTTTTTGTACTACAAAACTAAAACGTTTACCTAACATCTTATATTTTTTAACAATTTTTTTAGTTTTACACTGATTTTTTTACTAAAATACCGTAAAATTTTATTCAACTACACTCTATCTTGAGTAAAAACAAGATCTTTTGCTAATTTTTTGGTGTCACCTTGTCTTAAAGTCTCAAATTTACGTCAGATTTTGCAGTTTTCTTGTTTGCGTCAAAATGTTTTTTTGCAGAACTCAAAATCTTACAATTTCTTTGATTAAAACAATAATTCAACCTTAAAACGAAAATTATTTGAAAACTTTTAATCAAAATTTTTCTAAAAAAAGTGTGTTTTTTATTACTTGATCTAGTTTTATTGGGGTAAATTCATTAAAATATCTTACACCGTTGCGATTTATTTACCTTGAGTGAAAATTTTAACGTGCATAAACCCAAAAATTCACCTAAAACCTGAACTTTTCAGTAATTTTTTTCTTTGTGTGCCGATAATTTGATCGAAATCTTGGGTTTCTTCATGATGGTTACTACTTTTTACCTAAAATAGTAAAATTTTTAACTGTTTTCATGTTTTTATGAGAAATGTAGTGATCATAGACATTCAAATACTTGCATTTTCTTTGATTTGAATAAGAGTTTTAATAAAAAAAAAAAAAAACTTTGCCTAAATTTAAGACATCTTGATGATCGCGATTACGAGTGGAACAGACTGTAGGGTCTTAAACCTTTAATTTTTGACGAGTACTATGTTATGATATTCACTCTGAGTTACGCTGTCAAAGACTTTTTTTGGAATCGGTTGAATTCAAACTCCACTCATCATATATTTTATTGGAATATTCAACATGGTGATAATTTTGTAAAACATTTCAAAAATTTACCTTGAAGTCTTATTTGAAACCAATACTTTTTATAGTTATTCCGGAGAATCGTTCAAAATTAAACCTTTTTTCATAATCTCGGTTGTAAATTTATCTGAAACATGTACTTTGAATCAAATAGTTTCTAAATTCTTAAATATTGTAACGATTTTCTTGTTTGTGGTAATTTGTTAAGAGGATATTTCAACGTTATACAATTTGTTTTCAACAACATTTTGCGAGTTTTTTGAGTAATCGTGTTTACATAGAGGTAAATTTGTGAAAAAGTAATTGTATACTAAAAAATGAGTATGATTCAATCTAAAATTTTGTTTTTTATCAATTAATATTGTTTTTTTATGGGAACAAATTCAATAAATTCTCTTCAGTCCTTGTAATTTCTCTGTCGTGAGCGAAAACTGTAACGTAACAATGAAAAGTGTTGGTCAAAAATTTTAAATTTTTATAAGTTTCTTGTTTACATAAGAGTACTTTGATCAAAAAAGACATTCAAAGTTAAATTTCTTTGACTTAAATAAAAATTTTATCTAAAAAAACCGAAAACTCACTTAAAATCTTACAAGTTTGAAATATTCTTACAGTTTTTGTGTAAATAATTGAAGTATTACAATTTTTTAACGATGATTTTGCCGTATTATTTGCGATAAGGTAACGGCAATAGCTCAGTGGTAGAGCGTCGGGCTAGTGATCGAAAGGTTGCTGACCCCTGGCTCGAACTGATAATGTGCTGTTGTGTCCTTGGGAAAGACACTTTACGCTAATTTCTCATTGCGACCAGGTAGTCTACCCGTTGCGGTGACCCAGCCTGATCTTGCGATAAGAACTCAAGAAGCGGTGCTCTACGTTGGTGTGGTTAGCTAGATGCAGTGCCTGGTTCATACAAACAATTCAAAAATTTGATAGCTTTTAACTAAAAATTCATATTCTTTTATAATGTACAACAAAAACTAATCCAAAAAACTCGTTTGATACTTTAACTTTTTATAAACTTTGTCTTTATGTCAGAGTGATTTGATCAAAATATTGAAAATCGTCTGTTTATTCTGAATACCGCTTTTATCATTGGTTAAACTTGGTTGAATTTGGACTGCGTCGTTTTCACGGTGACTAAAATTGCATGATCTTTGTTGAACTCCCACTTTTTGCGTTTTAAGTGGACACAAAATGGACACAAAGATGAACCTTACTGGCGTCAAAGATATGACGTCATATCCTCAACAAAGTCAGAAATCAAAAGCTTGTGACCAAACCGTTTCTCAATACTTTATTAGTATTCAAATTGTCTTGATTTGTTGAAGCTAAAACAAACAAGGTTTAGAAGTTTACCTCTCATCACTAGATAGTGCTCTTGATTGATTTTTTTTCGATATTTTGACTTGAAATGTTACTTCAGACAAAAGCGTGAGGTAAAATGTATTTATTACGCAGTGCTTTGGACTCATCTGCTTCCTTTCTGGTCTGTAGTGTGTTTTGGATTTTGAGTTTATCTTTCTATTTTAAGTTCATTGTTTATTATTCGAATTATGCAAAAACAGGCAAGGTCAAGATTTTATCCCTCACCGCTACGTAGTGCTCTTGATTCATTTTCTATTTATGTTGTGATCTCATCGTTTCAAACGTTAGTTCAAACTTAATAGTTGAGTATTTTTATCAATTAAGTAATGCTTTTAAGTCGTCCTCTCTTTAGTCTATATCGTGGTTTTACATTTTATTTGTAAGACATATTGTTTCAAAACCATGCGTATAACATATTGTTTCAAAGCCGTGCATAATATTGATAACTCCGACCATATTACCTTGACTTGATGCGTGTTATAACGTTATTCGTTTTGCTGCTTCTATTTGAGTAAAAATATTGTTTGTTTTTTATTAAATTGGTTACAATTGTACTGTTCTGATTGAATTATTGCTCATTTTATTAAAATTGTATTTTGGTGCAAATAAAATGAAACGAATAAAAATAAAATTAATAATCAATCTGAATTTAAATGAAGTACCACAAATCAAAAAAAATAGTTAACTTGACCATAAACTTTTTATTTCTTACATCAATGTCTGACTTCTCCAACATAAATGTTCTTTGAAGAGCAAAAATTCTTTAAAATCGAAATATTACAAGTCTCTCATCAAAATAACTAGAATATGATTCGAATGGTTGAGGTTGAACGAAGCACGTACTGTCAGACTTGCACCAGATTGTAGTGCTCGCAATTCGATTTCAATTTTTAGCTGTGATACGACGTGTCAGTTTAAACTTAAATTTCAGGTGTTTTTATGAAATTGAACATGACGCTGGTGGTGACAGCGGCGGGTGCGTTATATCGGTAAGGGGCTCTTTTAAATTTTCTGTTACGTTTTTCACACTCTAATTTCAAAACCGTTCATATACTTCTCTTTTGTGATGTAGTATAGCACCATTTCGAGTAAAGGTTTTCCGACAATAGGTACATTTGTTCACTTTGATAGAATGACTATAGCGTTAAAGCTCTCGAGTATGTATCGCAGCGAACAAACTAGCTTGTGACACCAAGGTGATCGGAAATTAAACAAATTGGATTATGTTACGTCATGCAGGCAAACCACACAAAAGCCAAACATAATACCGCCTTTCCATATTGACTCACATAATATTCTAGCAGTCGTTGTTGCAATATTTTAATGCAAAAGTCAAAGGATACTATTGACCAATTTGTATTCAAGTTCGCCATTTTCTTGTTGAAACATAATACCGTAGTTATTCAAACTCCAGAATTAATATACGACCATATTTCAGACATATTTCTACGTTATCGACTGAATGTCTTAAAATTTAGTTTTGTTTTGATAATTTTTAATTTTTTTAGATTAAAACTATCGAATTGTTGGAATCATGCAAACTTCAAAGCGATTTTGCGACAGCTAACCACCCGTCTAAAGAACAGTCCACGACCTTTAAACTATAGTCCAAATTCTAAACTTTAGATTTTAACTAACCACCTTCGGTAGTTCGATTCCCAGGGAAGCCTTACAAATTTTAGGCTTTAAATAACCGCCTGCGGTAGTTTAAACTTTAGGCTCATCGCCTGCGGTGGTTCGGTTTCCAGAAAGTCTTACCAATTTTACACTTTAGACTCACCACCTTCGGTGGTTTGGTTTCCAGATTTGTATTTTAAACTTAAGACTCACCACCTTCGGTGGTTTGGTTCCCAGCGATTCGCAGGCAAGTGTTTTAAAATTTAAGGTTTTTGCCGGATTCTTCCACTAGAGATTCAGTCCATGACTTGAGGTTGATAGATCTATTTTAGAGCGCTCGTTGAAAGCTTTTGAAAAAATTCGCTTTTAAATTAACAGGAATTTCCACAAAGAGGTGATTCCCCGAAAGCTCGCGTACGATCAGACGCAGTTAGCGATTCCAATTAAAGTCTTAATTCTAATGTCATTAGTGTAAGCGGATGAAAAGAGTTTTTAAAGGTAAATTCACAACAGATCAGATGACTCATACCTTCACACTTTAACCTCATATTTAAAGCTTTTAGACTCACCACCATCGGTGGTTTGGTTCTTAGGTAAGTTTTACTAAGTTTAGACTCACGCAAGTAGTTTTTAAACTTGGTTCGGTTCTCAGGCAAGTAGTTTTTAAACTTGGTTCGGTAAACTTTAGACTCACCACCTTCAGTGGTTCGGTACTTGGGTAAACCTTACTAATTTTAGACTCACCACCTTCGGTGCTTCGGTTCTCAGGCTAGTATTTTAAACTTTGGACTCACCACCTTCGGTGGTTCGGTTTCCGGGCAAATTTTAGACTCACCACCTTCGGTGGTTCGGTTCTCAGATAAACCTAGTCAAATTTTTAAGCTTAAGACTTACCACCTTCGGTGGTTCAATTCCCAGGTAAGCCTTACAAATTTTAGACTTACCACCTTCGGTGGTTCGGTACTTAACTAAGCTTTGCTAATTTTAGACTCACTAAACTTGAATGGCTTTAACCACATTAGTTCGATTGGAAAACAAATCAAATCTCTAAACGCTAGTAAAGTTGAAAGGGTTCAAGCGCATTAGTTTGACTCCAAGACAACATACGCCAAAGGACTGACCCTTGCATCATTGGGGTTAAACGAGTACAAGCTGTATTGCACTATGCTCGTTCCATATTCGAAGATTAAAATATAACAAAAGGAGTGATTCACAGCTAAACCTTAGATAGATTACCTCATGTAAACAGCTGTTACGATTTTGACACAGCAGCGAAAATTCAACTACAGGAAACGTTTCAAGTTACACAGAGCTTATTCTTATACGTACAAAATAGACTTCATAGCGTTAACTAGATAATCTTTTTTAGAAACTACCCGGTTATTCACTTTTAACCGGCTACTTTGAACTTGAAGCCAGGCACCTGCGGTGATTTAACAAACCATCTACGGTGGTCCGGCACTCAGGCACTCTTCAGGTCAACACTAAGTTTCCATTCTTATAACTACACTAAACTTAGAGTTAAGACTAGATCTTGGGTTATTCACTTTTAACCGGCTACTTTGAACTTGAAGCCAGGCACCTGCGGTGATTTGACAAACCACCTGCGGTGGTTCGGTACTCAGGCACTCTTCAGGTCAACACTAAGTTTCCATTCTTATAACTACACTAAACTTAGAGTTAAGACTAGGGTTAGATCTTGGGTTATTCACTTTTAACCGGCTACTACTTTAGATTTGAAGCCAGGCATCTGCGGTGATTTGACAAACCACCTGCTGTGGTTCGGTACTCGAGCAAGACACTCTTCAAGCTTTAGACTTGAAGCCAGGCACCTGCGGTGGTTCGGTACTCAGGCAAGACCAAGTTTCAAACAACTAGCTAGGGTTAGGGTTAGAGCTAAGACTACCCCCCGCATTAACATATTTTGAGAAATTTGGACAACCCCGCATTTAGACAAACCCCGCATTTACACAAACCCTGCAACCCCGCACTGGTAACCCCGCACCCGCCCCCGCAAATCACATGTTTTGGCGCATCTTATACTACTTTCGTTAAAGTTATTTCGTCATTTTCAGCTTTAATTAACGGAAGTTAATGAAGTCGGTTAATTCATTAACATTTTGAGTGTAACTTACAGTTCTTTTTGTTCACTCGCTTCTAGAACATGTAATGAATCTGTTTAGCTGACTGTAAGGAAAAAATTATTGCGATGGTTTTCTTTTTGTGTTTTGGAAGTTACATGTTACAGTCTAATCTAATTTCAAGATAAAAATAGGGTCATATGCACTAACGAAGCTGCGATCGGAAAATCTTTGGAAATTGCGAACACCGATAATTAATAGACCTGAAGCTGCAGCTTATTATTTGCCACAAAAAATAGCTCCTTTCGTCGGAATTTCTTTTATAAAAGTCGTGCTAATGCGAAACAAGTGTTACCAGCGCAAGCTGGTTTTGTACCAGTACGATGAATGAATAGTGCAAGAAATCAACAATGAAAACCCGAACGGAAGTTAATGAAACTTAGCGGAAGTTAATTTACTCCGTAAACATGAAAAGCTTTTTAACGAAGCAACGAGTTAATGAAAAAGTTAGCTTTGTTATTACCGGATTTGTGTCCACCTTTGCAGTATTACCTTTGAATGTGCAAAATAAACCCGTATTTTTAAAAAATTTAATCTAACAGTCAAGCGGCATCGTCTTCACTGCTGAAACGGAAGGTCTCAGGTTCAAACCTCTAAGGCTCTGTACCACCACTGCAACACTTTTTCGAACGGAGCATCTGTGTTGCTTGCAGCTCAATGTCGTGTAGATGGGCACTCCAACTCGTCACACGCTTTAGCGTAATAATATAATAAGTGTCGTAAAATATTTGATTGGATATGTTTTTAGTTCTTACCCTTACCACCAAATGAATATGCAACAGATATCAAATTAACTGGTTATTTCTGATTACTGTAGTAGATATATTTGTACAATAAATACCCTTGCTTCAGGTTGTACATCCTTCCAAAGTCCCGGCCCAGAGTCCCGATTAATTCAAACCATCGTTCAAGTTCTCCGAGCTTATAAAGACAGTGAGTTAATATTATTTTGTGATACACAAGATAAAAGTAGGACAAGGAAAATCGTTATTAGGTTTTTCTTCAGCAAAAATCTGCCTTATTGGGCTATCTGTCTCTTTTAATCTTATAGCTAATTTATTTGAGGGGAAGCAACAATAATTCCCCCTTCCCAGCTTTTTCAAGACAAATCTCATAAACTTTCTCGGAGACAATTTGATTTGTTAATGCATGCCTCGTTCCGAATGTTGAATTACTAGCACATACTGTGTACTTTAGTTCACAATCTAGATATGTTTGAATAAAAATTTATTTTTTTGGTTTTTATTTATTTATTGGCGCTACTTTAGTATAAAGTACCTATGCTGTATTTGTTTACTTCTTTCTTCATTGCTAACTTTTCCGTGAGGGTTGCGAGTGCAGCAACTCGAGATTAAGCCACTTTACTTCACTATCTTCCATCACATCTATCATTTTGCTTGTGTGAAGTCTCAAGCGATTTTATTCCGGATCCTCGATGTAATGGATACATCTAGTTCTAAGTCTTCCAACTGGTCGTTTCAGATTTGCATATGCAAGTAAGGCTTGTTTAGAAGTCTTTCCCGAGGCTTTCTGCTTACAAGACCAAACCATCTAAGCTAAGATCTTTCAATTTAAAGAAGTAACGCCTCGATGTTGAGAGATTTTCGAATCTCAGATCTACACAGCTTGTGAAATAATTTAACTCTTTCGATTTTTCGAAAAAAAAAATCATTCCAGACCCTTGCTCTTGTGATCGCAGTCTTTCGATCATTACCAAAGATTCATGACCATTGGTGAGAATATGGACAAACACTGTTTTAAAAATTGAGAGCTTTGCTTTTTTCAACAATTCTCGCTTCATAGCAACCGAATAGTGCAAAGCTCGCATTACTGCTTTAGCCTTGCCAGTTCTACTATAACGGTTCTTCGTCTTGCCCTCATTTGTGAATTCATCCCCAAGATCCTGAAACTTCTCTACCTGCTTCAGTGTCGCCCCGTTCACTTGCAGCGAGCACTGCTCAGGGTTGTGTGAAAGGTGGAGTAACCTCAGTTTTGGCCGTGCTAACCTTCAAATCTAGATCCACGAAACCACGGATGGAGAAAAAAAGGATCAATCCTTCATCCAAGATTTATTCCCGACGGGCAATTAATTGCTCCTGAAGAAGTTCTCAACCTCATCAAATGTGGCTGCAAAACGGAATACAAACCAGCGATGCGCCTATGTGAAACAAGGCCGGGCTTTCTTGTACAGAGTTTTGCAAATGCAAAGGCGAAGGAAACTGCCCCAATCCTTTCAATGTACAATACGAAACAAGTGAAAGCGATGAAAGTTGGTGCGAGTCTTTTGACGAATGATTGTATATTTTTTGTATCTACAAAACTATTATTACAAAAAACTAACTAAAGCAACAGCAATTTTTTGTGACAATTATGATCAAAGATGGAGTCCTCGAAGACGTCCTTGGCCTCGAGGACGTCCTCGAAAACACATTTTGAAGTCCTTGGCCTTGGCCTCGAAACCTCAAGTCCTCGAAAATTGCCCTGTCCTCGGCTCAAGGACAGCAGTATTTTTTGAACAGTAGAAATTTTGTTGAAAAACACCAAAAACCTCGCGGAAAATTTGCGAACACTTTTTTTGTTTTCCTCATTTGGAGCATAGGCGTAGCCAAGAGGGGGTGCAAGGGGACCCGCCCCCCCAATTAAAATTTCACCAATGACAAAAATGTGACAAAGAAAGCTTATTGTTTATTTAGTTTCAGTTTCTTTTTAGCATTTTTTGTTTACTACAGTAACTAACAACAACATTGAAGACCAAGGGCGCCGGGCCCCATCTCAATTCAATTTTTGCCAGCCAATTTAAACGTATAAACCGTAGGAAATGGAGAGTTTTCGTCCTAAAATTTGCTGTTTCAGGCCCACATCTAGCCTTTTTATGAACGTAATACATTAACCAGGTCCGGATTTACCATATTTTGACGCAGTACCAGCTAGGGGCCTCGCGCTCAAATCGTTAGACTTGTTTTGGTCTTATCCTATATTTGGCAGATACATGTTGCGAAAATCTCCAAAGTGCCAGGGCCTAGCGCGATGTAAATCCGGCTCGGCAATAATATGGTTAGTAGACGTAACCACCTATTGTACCATTTTTGAAAAACAATTCAGTAATTCGCCTCCAACCTCGCCAGTTTTTTACGTACCAAATGCCTAAAAAAAGTTAGCCGTGGAAAGTGCTGATTGAACAAATCATTGAACTTCTACTAAGGGGGCCTGGGTCCCCTGGCCGAACATGTACTCGTACAACTGGTTATTTTTATAACAAAACAAAAATCTATAAGAAAAATCTTCGAGTGGTTTTTTATTTACTGCTAAAATGTTGCAAGAGACAATACACCTTACTTCTCCCTACCTGGACCAAATCACTTAAAATTAAAATTTAACTCCAAAATGCAAGATGTTAAACGTGTTTTGGACTTAAATTGCAAGTAAAAGAAGAATTAAACAATTTCATTTTTTCAGTTGGCTTTCAAATGTCAAAAATCTAGTGCTTTCAAATTGCTTTGAACACTTGCGAAATGTGATTCAATGGCATTAAAATAGCTTTTTTTTCCAAAAAATTACAAAAAATCGCCCAACGACTGGGGCTTCGCTCCTAGACCCCCAAAGCCTCCGGCAGCTGGGGGCTCCCACCCCCAGACCCCCGTCTGTGATACCTTTGAGTTATATTAGCTTTCTGAACACGTTTCCAAAGTTAGATATTTGCATTTTTTAGCTATTAGTTTTCACCCTCTCTCTTTGCAAAATCCTGGTTACGTGCCAACAGGCGACGATTTCAGATCCTCCATCCTACAAAATTTTTTCCCACAAAAAATTCCTCTTTGGAAAAATTTTGATGACGTCATTTCATGTGATTTGTGGTTAGGGCCTCTCCCAATCAAAAATTCTGGGTACGCCAATGAATTAGAGATCGCCTGAAAAAAATTTTGAAGACCTGTTTTTTGGAGAACACTTGCGCCTGTGTCCTATGTCCTTGGCCTTGGCCTCGAGCATTTCTGTCCTTGGCCTCAAGAGTGTTCGTTCTCGGAAAGGCTGTCCTTGGCCTTGGCCTCGGATTTTTTTGTGTCCTTGGCCTTGGCCTCGAGCCTTGTGTCCTGGACTCCACCTCTGATTATGATCCACAATCATTGTTTGATAACAAACTTTATTTTTACGATTTTGCTTCCTGTGCGTCGGAATGAACAACAAAAACAAGCTAGTAATTTTAATGTTTAGGTCTTAGCAATCTTTAAAGTTTTGAATGAAAAGACCAAACTGCTGAAACCGGCACCAGTGTATTCTTTTTTTGTTCTTTGTTAATTGTGGGAACCTATGACGTCATCAACTACACCATTTTTTTAATGTACTAATGGGACAAACATATCTTTTTTCCTTACATACTATAAAGTACTATATTTGTCTAAAGTTAAAATATTCTTTGCTACATGTTTAAAATTCAATTAATTTAAGATTTATTGACATCATCAATGACTTCATCTCACCAAACAACAACAAATGACATCAAGAGTCATTGAATGTCTATTAGTGTTGTCCAACACACTGAAACTATCCGTTAAACCACCTATAAATTTTTACAAATACCACCGCTAGATGTCGCTAAGTGCAAACTTTAAGCTCCATTTTACAAAAACGCTCAAGATTTGGCGAGTGACACCCAACGGATTTGGAATCAGCATCCTCCAATTGACCCACAACTGTTAAAAAACATTGTATATGTCTCAGAGCACGGTTCACTGCTCTGAAGCCTGGACTATAATCATCATTGACTATAAAAAAATTGTAATCTGGTCACACAAACATAAAACCCCAAACCATAGACTTTAAAATGGTTTTTGCAGATGTTCTGTTTATTAGAAAAAATAATCGAAAGTGCCACCTTTGAGGAGACAATGACAACTAAAGTACAGTACAAGGACTTTTTTGCTGTCCAGGGCTGTTAAAATGGGTGGGCTAGGAAGGATGAAGCATCCTGTCATGGATTGCCGCAAATGTCCGTAATGGTTAGAGCTTGGTATAATGCAGAGGTTGTGAAAATTTGAGGGCACATCAATCAAAATTTGGGAAAAAAACAGGTCCAACTCGATTGAAAACGTTTTTCCCAAAAGTTTGTGGATTAAATTAGTTGTTTGGTTGAGACGTACAACGCCTGTTTGCTTTGCATCTACTCACGTGTCCCGAACTTTTCTCAACGGCCGTTTTGCAGCCCTCTGGTGGCTTTAAATCTCTGTCTTTTTTATATTCGTCCAGTAAAACTATAAAAATCGAAATTCAAAATATCTTTAATGAAAGTTTTAATGATTTGGTTTTGACGTACTGTAGACTTTTTTTTTAGTAGACTACAAACAAACGCACGGAGAAAAATAGAAGAGTATTGAAGAAACAAAATTCGCTCTTGTTTCAAAGGTTTTTTGCGGTCACTCGTATTCGACTGATTTGATTGGACATATTCGTAGAACGAGTGAACCGTAAAGAACAAGTCGCGCTGATCGGACCAATCGGCATATTCTAGACCAAATGAATCTTGAAAAAGGAAAAAACTGTCCGTTTGCAGTCTACTGCAAAAGAGAGTCTATGGTTTTGGTATAATTTTATAAACTTTTTTTTTAATTTTTTTAGAAACTAATTTTAAAATTTTAGAAACACCAGCCTAATGGGACAGCAGATATGTGAGGTAAGTGCTACCTCACAGCCGTGAAAAAAAATTTTATAAACATAATACAGAATGAAGATCTATGAGCGCAATTGGTCTTGGTGTACGTCTTAATTACTAAAACAGTTTGTAGTTTATTTTAATCATTGCAGAAGATAATCAACCTGAAAAGGACTTTGCTTCGCTGATGACAAAAGCTGTGGAGTTGGTGTCGGAGCAGAGAAGCGCCAAAGTCGACCAGGATGGCAAAAAGAGAACAATGTTGCAGATTTCTTGCATCGTTTCAACACTTAACAAGCAAATATTTCTGCCAAGAGAATGAACTTAATTTTGGAATAGCCCATTAATTTCTACACATTAATTAACAATGTTAATAGTGTTAAATTAGCCCGCATTTATTTACGTGAATGGCATTGATATTGTGCACGAGTAGTATAATAGTGAAGATTATGAACCCTCAAAAGTGGACAAACAAGATGGACACAAAAATGAACCATACTGACGTAGAAGATATGACGTCATATATTTAATAAGATCTGTAATCAAATCAAAATCTTGCGACCAAGTCGTTTTCTCAAGATTTATTTTTATTTGAATTGTTTTGACTGATTAAAGCAAATACAGGTTAGGTTTGATTTTATCTTTCACCACTAGGAAGTGCTGTTGATGGCTCGGGCTAAAGTTTGCTCTTGTAGTAGAGGCAATAAGCCATTACATTTTTAATAGCTGGTCGAGCGGTAACGCGTTCGTCTAACCGGCCAGTTGGTCGAGCGGTAACGCGTTCGTCTCTGGAGCGGGAGGTCTGAGGTTCAAATCTCGGGCCGGTCAAATCGGACACAGTGTTGCCAACGGCTCGCCACCGCTGCGACATTTCTTCGAAAGGAGCTGTGTTGCCCGGACGCAATGACGCGGAGATGGGCCCCGCCAACTTGTTACACGCTTCGGCGTAATGCAGCGAGTATAATGAAAGATTTGATTTAATTTGATAGTATAGCTTATGAAGCCTACCCTTCCTGTAACAACAAAAATAGCGATTTTGGAGTAAAATTAAGGCATAGCCCATGTATTAGTTAGCGTTGAACGGAGCAATAGGCAAAAGCGGAAAAGCAACGAAAGTTCAAAAATTCAGCAATGCTACAAGTTGATTGCATTGAACACTACAGCAAAAGGTGAGGTCAATCTCCTACAATATTTGCGTGCAAGATTGCTAACAAACAATAAGTGTTGCTAAAAACTTAGTACAAAGCTCATTTAAAATTGATACCGATATACCAGTCAAGCTAAAATAGTCCGAAGAATTTAAAATTTGCCATGAATGAAAGTTACAGATGATTTATGTTTTAAAATACGCGTTCCTTAGCCGCTCATTTAAAGCGAGGTTTTGGAAAAGTTTAGCCAAATCATCATATTTTCCTTGCCTTCGCAATTTCTTCTTTTGTTTGATCTGCATTATCCGGTGTTGTCTTTCCTTCTCAGGCAGTGCAACCTATATTTCTTCTGGCCAAGCTTTTTTATAAGTGCCTGAAAAAAAAAAGATCTATTTCAAAAACGGACATGTGGCACTCTTAGGACCAGCCCTGGCCTGCTGCTGCGCCCTTTTGTTGAAGATCTTTTATGAATTCTATTTACTTAATTTAATGAAAGATGTATTTAGGCCGACTTTAAGCAAAGCTTTTCTTTTTTGGGCATCGATTTAGGGAAAAATTTTTCGGGGAATAGACGGAAAAGCTTTTTATAGACGTCGATCTTGTGGCAGATCATTTTTGAGACAATTACATGTAAAAGAAAAAACAAATTATTGATCTAAACGAAACGTTTTCAGGGTAGCAGTTTCGATGATTTTAAAGCACTGCTAGGATTGTGTAGCAATGTTCCTAATTTATATTCTGTTTGCGTTCTCATGCCTTTTTCATTCTGTTTAATCTTTAAAGAACAATATCTCAAGAATTCTATTATCAACAGAGCAAAAAATTAGCAGTAGAACATATTAAGGAGTAACCAATACACAAAAGAAGTTACACGAAAACCAGTAGAATACACAAAGGAGTGACCTATACACAAAAGGAGTTCCACAAAAACTAGTTGCATATATTAAGGAGTGACCTCTACACAAAAGGACTTCCACAAAAACCTAATGCAATTGCACATAATTATGTCAAATATTTACATATCATTCTTAACTCTTTAGTTTCACAAAATAGAGGGAAAGCCCTAATCGCAAACGTAACAATTGTTAAAGACGACTTAAATTAGTATTAATTACTAGCGAAAATAAAACGGATAGTCGGTACTTTGGTGCAAAGGATCGCATATAAATTCTCAGCTTAGAACAGCACTGTAATGAATGTAAGAAAGCAAGACTAAAGATGCAAATAGAATTGCCATCGTATATGCGTCAAATTAAGTTGATATGTAACAAAAGCAATAAGTTTCTACACTATCTTTTCTTTATATACCAAAGTAACATGAACTAATAAAATTGGCAAGGCCACTCAAATATTACTGCCAGCGCGAAGCAAGAAATGATGCAAAAAACTAAAAACGATTAAGCAAATTATGGATCGCCACAGCCAAAAGTACAATACTCTCAGGCAGTAGCGTAGCCAGGGAGGGGGGGCTCGAGTTCCCCGCATTGGCTTGTGAAGTATGCAAAATCGCACGTTTTTGGTGCTTTTGAGGCCAATTTTTGGTGATAAATTGAAAACAGCCCTCCCCCAAAGGAAATTGGGTGCCGAAGTTGTGAAGTACATGTCGTGATTAGGCCTGAAAAAGCGTTTGAATTTCCGATTTTGGCCGAAAAATTAGTCTCAATTTTGGTGAAGACCTTTTTTTTTTTTTTTTTTTTGGAGATCATTTGTTTTTGGGCTGAAAAAACGTTTGAATATCCGATTTTGGCCGAAAATTCAGTCTCAATTTCGGTGAAAACCTTTTTTTTTAAATATATTTTGAAGATCACCTGTTTTGGGGCTGAAAAAACGTTTGTATCTCCGAGCTTTCCGAGAAATTCCGTCTTAATTTTCGGACAAACCGTGTGATTCTGATTCAAGAACAATGAAAATTCGGGTCAAGGTCGTTTGCACTTTTCTCATTTTTTCAAAAAAGCCCCCCCCCTTTTCCAAATTCTGGCTACGCGCCTGCTTTCAGGCATACTGTACAAAGCTGAGCTGTGAGTAGCAAGAAGTTCGTATATTACATTGCCACTACATGCTGCTCAGCAACTGGATGTTTTTCTTAAACCTATGTTAGTACAAAGCAAAGTATTAAAATTTGGTTTTAAGCTATCTCAACAGTTAGGTCTCAGGAAGATTTTCATATTTTTACTGCCCATTTATGATGGAAGTAAGCGCTTAGCGGAAATGACATTGTAATTTGAATTACATTTTATTCACCAAGTTGTTTGGCCAGGAGACAGCGAAAGAAGCTTTCGTTCTTCGAACCTGCCTACGACACACTCTTCACTCTGACCCTTTTAACGCTAAACGTCAAACAAGAAAGCTGTGAATACCAATTTTTCTAGTTTTTGGTTTAACCCAAGCGGGAATCGATCTCAGGTCTATCGTTTCAGCAGAAAACGCTCTATCCACTCGACTATTGCTCCATTTCGTTCCACTGTGCCTTATTTCCGTTCCGTAATCTCATGATAAACCGATTTTAGTAGCTTAGATTTAGTTACAGCCCAATCTACTCTGATAGCAACGGAGTTTGTCGGCTCCTGATAGGGTTTCATCACTGTAGTTTTTTTAATCGTCATGCCGGATTATGACCAACCGCTTATGTCGGGTCTTTCGGTTCCGAAACCAGATGAACGTTTTTTGGCGTTATTTTCATTGCAAATAGTTAAAGTACTACGAGCTTGGAAGAATCAGCACCTGCTTTAGAAGTTTCCAGCGGTCCAATGTTCCAGTTGATTACTCTGAATTCTCGTCTCTTAAATTTGCTGCTTTTTCATAGTTACCAAGCAGAGAAAATCATCTTTAAGCTTCTTATCCTAGGACGCAACAACGTGAGAACGGTGCAGTTTGAATCCAGGTCATACGATCAAAGCCGTCTTAAAAATTAATTGTTCTCTTTAAGTTCAAATTGAAACATGAACTTGAAACCTCCAGTGGTGTCATTCATTCTTCAATGTAATCAGCCTTTGGTAAATCTAAAATCGTATGAATGAAGCAAATTTCGGTCTTAGAAAAGAATGCAACAAATTTTAAACGTTTTGTTGGACCAAAACTGTCACAAAGCTAAAATTTCGATAATTAAAGATCGATTCTCAAGAATGCTATATGGCTGAAACATTTTCTTTAGTAAGGGTTGCCTTTGCAAGTAGGGTGTCTTTGAGAGCGTCGTATATCTTCTCCAAAGCTTCCACAACTTCTTTCTCTTCCTCTGTTTTTCGCATTTGCACGATCCGAGAAGCGAACCCGCGACGTTGTTGTACCAACAACCAGGGTTGAATCCATTCATTTTTTCTGTAATTTTTAAATTCATATTCAAATTCAAATTCATTGACTTTAAAAAAATAAATTCAAATTCAAATTTATTGACTTTGAAAAAGCCAAATTGAAATTGAAATTGAAATTTATTGACGTTGAGAAAACTAAATTCAAATTCAAATTCATTGACTTTGCAAAAGTCGAATTCAAATTCAAATTCATCAATAATCCGTGAGCCGATTCAAATTCAAATTCAAAATTCAAATTCAATCCAACCCCACTTTTCACACCAAAGATTCAAAGAGGATTTTGCGGTTTGCACCTAGCAAGTCGCAGTCTCGAAGTCGCAGATATGTATTTGCGCATCACAAGTGCGTAATAAACCAACAACTCAAGTCGCTTGAATCTAGAATGAAATACCGTGCCCTTGCCAGAGCAAGCGATGTGAGGGGGCACTAGCCAAAAGTAAGGGGGGGGCACTAAAATTTGCTTATGAAAACTGATCTTCGGATCTTGTACGGCTATAATTATGTGCAATTTTAAAATAAGGCCGACAGCGTTTCTTAGCTCATTTTTCTATGGCCAATATTCGCTTGAAAAATATATCTACAGCAGTGAATGCTATCAGACGTTCGATCAGGATTTTGCTAAGAGAGGTGAACCGAAAGAAAATTTTTTTACACTAAAACTGCCTGATTTAGCCCCGTGCTGAACAAACTGATGCCAACTCAAGCGTGTCACGAACGGACGTAGATACTAAACATTAAGTGAATGTGAATAGGGCCTGAGGGCGGATCCTCGAGCCGCTGGGCAATTTTGAAGCAAAAAAATAGCGATTTTAACGCCATTTTAATCATACTTCACACTTTTAGAAGCCATATAAATAACTAAATATTACGAAAATTTAAAAGTCATTTCCAAGAATTGCTTTTCACCTTCAGCCCCCCCTTACTTTAGGTCAAGTCTAGAATACGTTTAAACCAGTACTTAAATTGTAAAATTTTGCATGGAGGGACGCTTTTGCAGCCTTGACTAAACCTTAGCAAAAATTATGTAAATCCGTCGACGAAATTGAATGAAGACCGAAACAAATAAAAGTCTTCGCCGAGAGTCTTAGTGCTTTTTTGCTGGAAATTAGAGAAGACCAAAAAAAAAAGGTCTTCGCCGAAATCTGAGGTGCTTTTTCGTCGCCAGAGATTAGGTCTTCGCAGTGATCTGAAGACTTTTTTCTTCTTAATCACTATTTCCGCGAAATTTGATGCTATATTTGACCGGGTTTTGCTGGTCTTTTACCTCTGATCATCCAGCGCTCAGATCTCCATGGGGGTACGCTCAAATCTCGATGGGGGTACGCTCAATCTCGATGGGGGAAGCGTCCCCCCCCTACAATTTAAGTTCTGGTTTAAACGCTTGTATTTTGAGATTAAATTTTCGAAGTTACTTTGCAAATGGGGCTTAAGCCCCATTACCCGAGTTCCGCCACTGACTGTGACTTCAAAACCTTGAGTGTGCTCTAAAACTCATAACAGCTGATCTTTGAAAAAAAGTTTTCACGCATTGTTTTATGCCATAATCATTAACGAAGTACTGGCAAAGATTCTACAAGCTTGCGTGTCTCTTCCGCGACACATCCGTAAGGGCGTGTCAATAAGACGGAATATTTCGTCAGATTAATGTGCAGCAGTTGGTTGCCAGCAATTCCACAACGAATCGAAAACACATCAAAGAAGAATTATGTTTAAACGTAATTATTTCTTTTTCTATTACTGTCTGTTGTCTTGTTGCATGATGTTACAAAAGCAGTATTTTTGGTAAACCAAAATGGGGGCACAAGCGGCAGTTAGGGGGGTGCGCCCCCCCTCCCTTAGCAACGGCACTGGTTGGATCCATTAATTTTGTTTTTAATTTTTAAATTCAAATTCATTGACTTTGAGAAAACTAAATTCAAATTCAAATTGATTGATTTTGCAAAAGTCGAATTCAAATTCAAATTCATCAATAATACGTGAGCGGATTCAAATTCAAAATTCAAAATTCAAATTCAATCCAACCCTACCAACAACCCAATCTCGCCTGACGTTGTACCTCCGCCAACCGAAGGACAGTCTCAGGATTCTGAACACATAGCGCTTAGTTCCGAGAAAAAAGTAGGAATGGATTTTCGGTATTGAATTAGAAATCTCATGCATGTTTCTTTTTAATAATTTCCATGACAAAATCCCGGGATTTTTCGAGATTGAGAAACAAGAAAATAAACGAATGTGTTGCAAAATATGCAAAGTTTGGTGCAATTTGATTTTAATGCATTAGTCGATCTAGCAAATCAATTGACAGCAATTTGACAACGCTTAAATTAGACCAAAAGAATAATAAACTTTTTTGAGTTTTAATTCTTTTTCGACAACTTTCATCCAACTTGATTTTACAGCAATTTAATTTTGTGATTTCAATTGGTGCTTGTTTTCTTTATACTTGATCTAATCGGTTTTTAAGATTGCTCGCCACAACTGAAAACTTTCTTTTTCTGTAGTTTTGAACTGGTTTTAAAGTACAGAAAGTTTGGCCATACTCAGCATTTTCTTGATGATCCTACCCTACGTCTTCGAAATTTGACTAAAATTTAATGAAAAAGCTTTGTGAGAACACGAGTTCAATATATGCTCATTCGATTGACTCTCGCATTGCAGTAACTGACCAATAAAACGGTAGCCTAATAATTTTGCTTTAGCAGATGTTCGTTAATAAAGCAATATTGGCAAGCCGTTTTAGGCAAAACAAATCAAAAACGTCATACTGCACACTATGGCAATAATTGTTTAACAATGTAACCTCGGCAAAAATTCAATGAAATCTCAAAATTTCGGAATTTTTCGATATCCCAACCCCAGCAGGAAGTTGATAAAAAAAAGTTTGACAAAAACAAAGACATTAGTTCTTGACGTTATTTCAAAACGTTTCAACTAAATTTAAAGCACAATTTAAATTTGTCTGAATATAAAATTAAGTTCAATAAATTGCAAATTGTATTTATGATTATTATATGACATAATTTCAAGTTTTCTTATTTTTTTATTATTTCTTATCAAGTTTTTTGCTACTCGTTAAGATCAGCTATGACAATGAGCAGAGGTGAAGTCGAGGACACAAGGCTCGAGGCCAAGGCCAAGGACACAAAAAAATCCGAGGCCTAGGCCAAGGACAGCCTTTCCGAGGACAGGCCCTCTCGAGGCCAAGGACAGGAATGCTCGAGGCCAAGGCCAAGGACATAAGACACAGCTGCAAGTGTTCTCCAAAAAACAGGTCTTCAAAAATTTTTTTCAGGCGATCTCCAATTCATAGACGTACCCAAGATTTTTAATTGAAGGAGGCCTAAACCACAAATCACAAGCTTGATGTCATCAAAAATTTTCAAAAGCGCAAGATTTTGTGGGACAAAAATATCGTAGGATGGAGGATTTGAAATCGTTGCCTGTCGGCACTTAATCCGGATTTGGCAAAGGGAGAGGACTTTGAGCAGTACAAGTATCCAACTTTGGAAACGTGTTGAGAAAGCTAGCGTAACATAAACGTATCAAAAACGGAAGTCTGGAGGTGGGGCCCCAAGCCACCGGAGGCTTTGGGGTCTAAGGGTGAAGCCCCAGTCGTTGGGCGATTTTTTGTTACTTTTTGGAAAAAACATGCTATATTAATGACATTGAATCACAATTCGCAAGTGTTTAGAGTCATTTGAAAGCACTAGATTTTTGACATTTGAAAGCCAATTGAAAAAATGAAATTGTTTAATCCTTCTTTTACTGGCAATTTAAGTCCAAAACACGTTTAACATGCTGCATTTTGGAGTTAAATTTTAATTTTCAGTGATTTGGTCCAGGTAGGGGAAAGTAAGGTGTATTGTCTCTTGCAACATTTTAGTTGTAAATAATAATCCACCCAAAGGTTTTCTTTAGAGATTTTTGTTTTGTTATGAAACCTACCAGTTATAGAGATACATGTTTGGCCAGGGGGCCCAGGCCCCCTTAGTAGAAGTTCAATGATTTGTTCAATCAGCATTTTCCATGGCAAATTTTTTTAAAAGTATTTTGCGCGTAAAAACCGGCAAGGTTAGAGGCGAATTACTGCATTGTTATTGAAAAATGGTACAGTAGATGGTTACGTCTACTAACCATGTTATTACCAATCCGAAGTTACGTCGCGCTGAACTCCTGGCACTTTGGAGACTTTCGCAACATGTATCTGCCAAATATAGGATAAGACCAAAACAAGTCTAACGATTTGAGCGCGAGGCCCCTAGCTGGTACTGCGTCATAATATGGTAAATCCAGACCTGGTTAATGTATTACGTTCATAAAAAGGCTAGATGTGGGCCTGAGATAGCAACTTTTAAGACAAAAACTCTCCATTTCCTCCAGGTTATACGTTTAAATTGGCAGGTAAAATTGAATTGAGGGGAGCCCGGGGCCCGTAGTCTTCAACATTGTTCTTAAGTACTGTTGTAAGCAAAAATGCTGAAAAGAAACAGAAACTGAATAAACAATAGACTATTTTGTCACATTTTTGTCATTGATGAAAATTTCAATTGGGGGGGATTGGGGGGGGGCAGGCCCCCTGGCTCCCCCCCTGGCTACGCCTATGCTCCAATAAACGAAAACAAAAAGGTTCCCGCAAATTTTCCGCGAGGTTTCTGGTCTTTTCCAACAAAATTTCAACTGTTCAAAAAATACTGCTGTCCTCGGCTTGTCCTCGAGCCGAGGACAGGGCAATATTCGAGGACTTGAGGCTTCGAGGCTAAGGACTTGACCTTCGAGGTCAAGGCCAAGGACTTCAAAATGTGTCCTTGATGACGTCCTCTAGGACTCCACCTCTGACAATGAGACAAGTAAAATCTCAAAACCAAAGCAATAAAAAAGATATTTTCAATAGTATTGGCTATTTGCTTCTTACAGCAAATTTAAGATCATTTTCAACTTAATACAAACAGAGTTCTCATTTAAAACAGGGCTGCCCAATGTGCGCGCGCACGAGCAGTTTTTGCGGACGCGACGGTCTCGAGATTTACTATAAGTTTCTTCCGATGCTTGCAAGTTTTTCACCAAAAATTATTTTTGTCAAATTTGTTGACGCTGGTTTTTCACATATAAATTTCAACTAATGTTTCGTAAATGCTATTTGGTTCATAACGCCACACATAGACACCAGACGCAGCAAGTGACTGGTTGCAACTATCGCATTCCGCTTTACAAAACATCCTAAATGAGAGGTTCAATCAAAAATAAAGGCGTCATTATTTGGAACAATATTCCTTCCGATATAAGGGAAAAAGAACTTTTTGAAAATTCAAAATTGATTACAAACACTGGCTAATTCTAAATTACTAATGAACAACTGCATAGAAACTTGGTTAAATAAGTCGATGTAAAACAAACCAAGTAGCTAGTGACATTTAAATTCTGTTAGCTTTCATTCAAATTAACTGGTAAATCGCCTCCCAATATAGAATGGGTGCTCTGACTTAAAGACCTAATAGACGTTTCGCGGTCCTTCTGTCTTTCCCTTGCTATTAAAGGGGGTGAAGCATCCAGCAGGGATTATGGGCAAAAATTAAAGAAACATCTAAAACACTTCTTCGCTAAATTTCAGCTTTCTACGATTTACAGTTTTTGAGATATTTCATTTCAAAGTTTGGAGATCTCCCCGACAGTGTTGCCAATTGAAAAATAAGTTTCTAGGAATTGGGATATACTATTTAAATTTTAGAAGTATTTCTGTTGTAACACTAATTCATGCATAAATCTGGCATTCAGGAGCTTTCAAACCAATGTGAAAGATTACAATAAACATTATTTTTAAAAAAATAAAATTTTTACTGGCAACACTGTTGGGGAGATCTTTTTACTTTGAAATCAAATATCTCAGAAACACAAAGACGTAAACTGGCAAAATTTGGTGAAGACATGTTTTAGATTATTGCTTATTTTTTGCACTTAATCCCAGCTGAATGCTTCACCCCCTTTAATTATGTAAATTAATACGATAATGTGTTTTGTAATTTTTAAGCGCTTGGAAGTTGGATGCAATAAACGTTGCGTTGAGCCTCTACAAGTATATTAGAAAACAGCAAATTTTCGTTACGTTGGCCTCTAAATAAGCTAAGGTGTAACTATTTTTGTTTCATTACTTGTATTTTTATCACCGCGCAGTTTGTATAATTTTCTAAACGAAGGGTCAGAGCAGTTGTTTGCTTACTGCGTAGTGTTATATACCTCATATTTCGTCCAAGCTGTATTTAGTTCTCGCAAGCATAATTTGCGGATACTGTATAATGTAAAACAAAAAGATATTAACCAATAATGATACTGTGTAATAAGTGTGTATATATCTGAAAGGTTTATCTAGAGTTTAAATATTTTTAAACACGAGCTGTTGCGACGGCTCTTCCAACTCAAAAAAGAAATAAAACTTTAATAAATACATACGGCTTAATTTTGAAAGCAAAAAATTGATCTCAGTGGTAAAAACAATCTTCAGTTTCATAAAATATACAATTCTAACTTACTGACCAAAACAAGTAAAAAAAACAGCTTGAAATGGCAAAACTTGAGGTAAACTGTCCAGCACTCCTGTAGAGTGAGGAAATTAAAATCTAAGCCTTCGCCGTCCAGGGTTTGATTCATGAGTAATGGAACAACTCTACTTTTTCTAATTTTACGTACCAAACTACTATACTCAAAAAAAAGAGTTCTTGTTCAAAGAATGGGATACAACAATCAACAACTAAGCTAATCCGCGAAAAATCAAGATTGCTATCTTTCATATACCATTGAACATAGCGCCAAATAAATTTTTAAGTTTAAAGAGATAACGCTAAAACCTCTTCAGATTCCGGGCAAGATGACTGATCATTTTGTCCAATGTAAGTTTTTACGTCTCCTTTTTTGAGATATTGCAGCTCAAAGTTAACTAGTTTCCTCTTCATTCAGTGTTGCCGTTTTGCCAGTATTATGACGGAAGATTATATTTTGAAAAGCTGACGTAAATTTACCCGAAAAAAAAAATTTACAATTCTGATCCTTTACTCTTTTTTGACCACAAAATTGCCAAAAACACACATTGAGAGTTACAAACATGCACTAACTTTTTTGAAATTTTGTTTGTAGTCGGAAACCGTGGCAAAATTTTTAAGGGAAAATCTAAATTTTTATATCTGGAAACGGAAGGTCGTAGAAAGCTCAAATTTGGTGAAGTTAGTCTTTTGATCTGTCAAAATTTTTTGAGAGCAAACCGAGCAAAAAAGTTTCGTCCTGGAATACCGTTTTATAGTTTTGATTTGTTCCATTATATTGCAAAAAATTTGAGCATTTTTATACCCAACCTCTTGATAAGAGTCAATTAACCATTTTATATATAAAGTTTAGCGTACTGATCAACTTTCAAAAAAATTTTTCAAATCGGCCCAGCGGTTGCTGAGATGTTGAAAGTCATCACTAGATGGCAGAAGCGGGTATAAAAAATTTTAAATTTAGATTTTACGGGTTTTCCTAAGAGTTACCAAACGTCCTCTTTTTGAGGACATGTCCTCCTTTTTAATGAAAAATAATTTGTCCTCCGAGGACGTTAGAAAATGCCCAAATGTCCTCCAAAACATGTCCACTCACGCAGCCTTTTAGTGTATAAATTTTTTGGTCTTCACCTGATTTCGGGAAAAAAACACTTCAATTTTCGGCGAAGATCTTTTTCTGTTAATAAATTTCAGTAAAAAGCTGTTAAGCTGTAAATAAATTTCAACAACAAGCTGTTAATAAATTTTATTAAAAAGGTATTCTCCTTTTTGATGATGAAAATGTGGCAACCCTAGTTTTACTAAAGTTATCAACTTGGTTTTTGTGTCTAAATACATGTTTTGGGGGGCGAGGAATCAGAATTTCAGGTTATTCTGATGATAATTTCTCAGGAAAGTCTGTTGTTTGAATTTTTTTTAATTTTGGGGGCTAAGTTGAGGCCCGAAAATGAGAATAAACGATTGCACAAAATAAACAAACAAATATACTTTAAAGTCTTGACAAGAAACATTTTTCATTGCTTTTTCGTTTTTTCATGACATTCATCGCCAGGGTTGAAAAAATTACTTGTTTTTGCTTTAATTATAACTACAATTACAGCCCAAAATTTTCAATTACAATTACATTAACTCAAGCTCAAGTAATTGTAAATCAATCACAATTTTAATTACAATCACAATGAGAAGATTCTCAAAACAATGCGACCAATTAACTTTTATACGAAGCCTCGAGTTTTGCTTATGTCAGCACTGTGGATTTGTTTTCTAGTTCTATATCAGATCTATTAAAGCCCCATTTTTCTCTATCCTTATTCCTCCATCAATCTTTTTTTTAGTTTAATTTTGGCAGTTTTAATTTCGTTTTTTAACGATTGTCAAGTATGTTATTGAATTCATATCCCTTCCAGCAACATTATGTTTTTTTGGTAAACCATGGTATATACCGCAATTATTTGAGCCAAAGAAAATAAGTTGTAACTCAATTTAAAATTGTAAAAAAAACTTGAAATTGTGTACGTTACAACTTCAAGTTACAACTACTATTGAACACTATCTTAATTTTCACCAATAATATAACATATTTATCATAATCATACAAAATAGAACCATTAGTGTCGCGTAAATAAATACGCTATCGGGAATAAAATTCCTGCTGATATGCGCTTTGTGGTTTAAAATAACAATTTCCCAATAATAGTTTACCGCTATATCAACCCCAGCACAAAAATGTCGAGGACGGCTACAACAGCGACGTGTCACTTAATTTTCACCAGTGAATTTTTGATTACTTACCAGTAACTGTCTTACGGAAGATGTTTTCTTCTTCTTCCTTAGATGTTAGATGTTAACTGTGTTAGACGTTTTTTTCTTTTTATTAATTAGATTTATCTTCCCAAACTTTTGACCAAATAGTCGAAAAATGGAACGCCACCCTTTAATTGAACAACGCCTCTAATATAGAACGCCGCTACAGGGAAAGGGTTGAAAAATAGAGTGCCAAATAAAGGTTTTACAGTATATTTTGTTTTTTGGGATAAATTCAATAAAGCATAATGAAACCCTACAATTTCTTTGTCTTGAGTGAAATTACAACAAAAAATGATCCAAAAAATTGTCTGAAACTTGAGCTTTTCATAACTTTGTCTTTATGTCAGAGCGAGGGAATTCTTTTTGGAGTGGTATAAAGTCATATAAGTTAAATTTCTGCAAAAACAAGCGAGGGTTTGTTTTTTTTCTTCGGGAACACAGGAGCTGTGAAATAGCCTTAGAGTGGTCTTCAAATCGCACAGCTCCACGAAATTGATAAGATGTTTCGATTTAATTGAGAATTCTTTTTCTTCGTTTTTTTTTCGGAAACAAAGGAACTGTGAAGTAACATTTGAGGAGTCTTCGATATGAAGCACACCTGCAGTGATTTACACTATCAATACGATGTTTTACATTATATAAGCGTCAAGGAAACACGAAATTTCGTAGTGTTTTATATTTCGCTTGCTAGCCATACCTTCAGGACAGATACAATATATTTAAACTTTTTGCTGAAAATAAGTCCCAAAAGTAATAAAAGCTATGTAGCTTACAAAACTTATAAATTTTCAAAACGTAGCGACTTCGATAGCAACACTTAGGTCAAAGCCCGTATTGAAATACAAATAATCTATCAAATTTTTCTCGAAAACCAATTCTTAGGTGAGCCACGCTCTAATCTTTTTGGTGATTTAATATCTGGGTTCGACTCTTAGACAAGACATTTATTGAATTATTGAACTTTAGATTTTCCTTTAAAAAAAACATCTTGCAGTGGTTCAAACCTCAGGTAAGTCAGAGATAAAAACGCTATTGAGTTATGGTAAGGTTTCAAGTATAACCTATGTAAAATTTGTAACATACTTTGAAACCAGCCAAAGATCATAATTTTTTTCAAACAACTGTGTGAAAAATTTGCGCATAGGTTTTGGGGTATTCCGTTTGGGAAATTAACAAAACACAGTTTTCGTAGATTACATACCATCAAATTACGGATAACTTAAAATACAAACCGAGTTAAAGTGGTATTGTGTGAGGTAGACCTCTTTGAGAATTTTGGATCTTGGACAAGGCAAAAAAAACACTTGGGTTTTAAACAAAAGAGATTTAACACTGGGTTTGAATCTTAGGCAAGATGAAATGTTAAGGACATTTGGGTTCGACCTTAGAAAAAACGTTGAAATACAAGTAGCTTTGAAGACCATTTGCATTGGCTCGACTTTCAGGCGAGTCCTACTATTGTTTTGGTAATTAATATGTAGGGGTTCGAATCTTAGACAATTCAAAACAGACATCTGGGAACGACTTTTAAGACAAGTCAAAAAGAAAACCTGCTTTCGTATCTTAGACAAGTCCAGACGTGTCAATGTTTGTGAATTGAAACTCGCGTTTGAAGTAAAATCGTAAAATTACGCCAACTATCCGAAACGTCAGCCGTTGTACTGTACAACACGACCTTTTACGACATTGCTTTCATTACAACTTACGTCTAAAACAGTGACGTCATAAAATTGCGCCATTTCTTACCCATGACGTATAAAATTACGTCATAAAATTGCGCCATCTCAGGAAAGCTTTACAATACTTTAGACTTAAACAGCCATAGCTGGTTCAGTTCCCAGCAGGCAAGTCTTACAAAGCTTTAGACTTCAACAAACCACCTGCGGTGATTCTCAGGCAAACCTTACAATACTTTACACTTTAACCACCATAGCCGGTTGAGTTCCTATGCAAGTCTTACCAAATTTTAGACTTTAACGAACCACCTGCAGGGGGGATTCTCAGGAAAGCTTTACAATACTTCAAACTTAACCCGCCATAGCTGGTTCAGTTCCCAGGCAAACCTTACCAAACTTTAACGAACCACCTGTGGCGATTTTCAAAAAACAATCTTGCAAATGTTTGGGTTAGTCGGTTCGGTCCTCAGGCAAGGCACTCTTCGAGTCTTGACCAGCTTTCAGCGTTCGATTTTTAGGGTTAGAGCTAGGTTTGTGGTTAGGGTTGGAGCTAGGGTAAAGACCACCACAACGCCGCATTTAGACAACGCTATGTTTAGATAATGCCCCAATTGGACAACCCACAATTGGAGGACGCCACAATTGGGCAACCCCGCAAACGCCCTACGCCCCAACCGCCCCACGCCCCAAACGGCCCACGCCCCAAACACCATAGCTTTGGCGCACTACACACTACTAACGTGTTTTGGACTTAAATTGCAAGAAAAAAGAAGGATTGAATAATTTAATTTTTCGGCTTTGCTTTCAAATGTTACAAATTTAGTTGTTTTAAATGGCTCTGAACACTTGCAAAATGTGATCCAATTTCGTTAAAATAGCTTTTAATTTTAAAAAATTGCAAAAAAATTGCCCAGCGGCTTTGCCCCATACTCTCAAAGCCTCTGGTAGCTGGAGGGTCGGCCCCTAGATCCCCGTCTGAGATACGTTTGAGTTGCATTAGCTTACTCAACATGTCTCCCAAGTAAGACAATTGCACTTTTTTACTATTAATTTGCAGTATCTCTACCTTTAGCAAAATCTTGGTTGATTGCCAACAACAGGCCACGGCTTTAGATCTTCCATTCTACGATATCTTTGCCCCACAAAAAGTTCCTCTTTTAAAAATTTCTGATGACGTCACTGCCTGTGATTTGTGGTTTGGCTCCCCCCAATGAAAAATCCATGGTTACAATGGTTTCTTACCACCGGTTACAGTCACATCTGACGTCATAGGCTGATTTTATGTTAAGCTATTTTTTATCTTAGAGTTAGTGCTAGTTATGATTAGTGTAGGTGCTAAGTTTAGATTATGAATATGATTAACCCTATCTCTAAAACTAACTCTGACTATCCCTCACCTACTTTGACGTTCGATATGTCACTTCGGATGTGATTGCAACCGATAGAAAACTTCGATATCGATTTGCAACCGGAGGGAAATTGATATTGTTCAAACAAATTTTGTTATCATCTATCTTAGTGAATATTAGAGTAATTTTAATTGGAAAAGGGTAGAAAATTTTTCAATTACAATTACAATTATCGAATTTTGAAAATTTGCAATTACAATTACAGCAAAATCGGGTAATTAATTATAATTTTGTCAATTACAATGTTTCCAAGCTCGTTCATCACCTATGAAACAAGCTTCCGAAAGTTCCCATTTTGCTTTTTTAAATTTAAAATTTATTGCTTGCTCTGTAGAAATACAAATATTGATTGTTTCAAAACAATTACAGTCTTTTCATAATTATACAACAAAAATATGGCTAGCCTATGTATCAGAATCAAGAAATTTAACTTATTGAGCAATAATAATCTAAGATCATTCTTTCCAGAGCTTCATTATGAGTTTAGTTGCCTTAAATGATTTTCATTTGATTATATTTTACCAAATGATATCAATTAGTGATTATTTGTGCAAATTAGGTTATATAAAGTGCCAACTAAAAATAATCAAAGTTATTTTGATCATTCTCACCAATTTTGCAAGCATGATTTTAGAGCTTGCATGCAAAATATTTTAATTTTTTTAGTTATTTTTAGAGCAAAATGTTCAATTTTTGGGCCATTCATTAAAAATTTACGCAATAATTATCAAGTAACTGAAAAAAATTGATAAACCTAGACTGTTAATATTATTGATTTAATAAATAAAATCAATTAAAGTTTGCATCTCAATGTTAGGAGGATTAACTTTTTAAAATGTGCTCATTATGAAAAAGATGTAGGCTATACAACAGAGAAATTATCAGAAAATACCATATTATCAAACACGTGAATTGCTTATTCACTTAGATCAATACTCATGTATAAAATAGTTTTGAGTGTGCGTAGTTGAGCTGTTTTCTCCCAGGACCTTGATATTCCTTTGTGCATGTGATTTCAATAATTGTCATTTAACTTTATCAAATCAAAATCAAATTTTTCTTTATATTCGTTGTAATACGCTAAAGCATGTAACGAGTTTGCGGGGCCCATCCCAGCGTCATTGCGTCCAAACAACACTGCTCCTTTCGAAGAAATGTTACAGCAGAGGCAAGCCGTTGGTAAAACTGTCTGATTTGACTGGCCCGAGATTTGACTTTCCGCTTCAGAGACGAACGCGTAACCGCTTGACCAACTGGCCGGTCATTTAACTTTATTCCAAGTGCAATTGCAATTTTACTATAATTAAATTTGCAATTCTAGTGTCTTATTCTTTTAAATGACATACAGTAGCAGTGCTTTGGAGATGAACTCAAGTGTATAACATTTTATCATTTGCATCAACATGTTTGCTCATGATATTTTTTAGCTAAATTAGTTGAAAAGTATATACAAGGTGCTTCAAAAGAAACACACCGGTATATTATTGAAATAATACCGGTATATTGGTATGTTACTTTTGAAACACCCTGTATAAAGCTTTTGCAATGATTAAAAATGTATTTTGTAGCAAAAATGCTCTAAACACCATTGCAACAATGACACCAATCCTGTGATTGACTAGCATTTATTATATTAGTCATCATGACCAACATAACGCTATGTATAATTTATAGTTAAAACGTTTACTAGTGTTCATTACATGTTACATGCAGCTGTATCGTTATTTGCTCAGCTGCATTGTACGATAAAACTAAAATCAGAGGTGAAGTCCAGGACACAAGGCTCGAGACCAAGGCCAAGGACCCCCAAAAAAATCCGAGGCCAAGGACAGCCCAACCGAGGACAGACCCTCTCGAGGCCAAGGACAGAAATGCTCGAGGCCAAGGCCAAGGACCAAGGACACAGGCGCAATTGTTCGTCAAAAAAATTTTTTTCTTTCAAGCGATCTTCAGAAAAAAAGGTCTTCAAAATAATTTTGGCTTGTGCTAGAGTTACGTAGCCGGGGCTTTTACAGTGCCGCAACTAGAGCGTTGTTCTAGAGGGGGGCAAAATTTCTTTCAGGGGGGCGTTTACAATGCTTACCACTATTTTCTCCTATTGTCACTTTGGGTTTGGTGGGAGAAATTTGTGTTTGGGGGGGTGACGCCCCCCTGGCCCCCCGTAGTTGCGGCCCTGGGCTTTTATATTCAAGCCTATGTCTATGATCTAGCAGTTTTGGTCACTGGTGCTGATATGCTTTTGGATCAGAGGTATGGCCCAAAAAGCAGCAAATATTGCTACAAACTGGGCTTCGGAACGAGAGCTACAGTTTAGCAGCAAGACAACCGAAATTGTGCTGTTCATTCACAAAAGGAATACAGATTTGGTTCTGGTCAATGAATGATTCAAAACTTAAACTTTCCGAGGAAGCAAGGCTGTTAGGTGTTACTCTGGACAGCAAGCTAACTTGGAAACCACATATTACCCGAATTACCCGCAAAGCAACTACAGCATTAATGCAATGCAGATAAATTGTGGGTAAAATTGTAATTGTAATTACATTTTATTCACCACGTTGCGTTGGTCAGGAGACAGCGTAGGGACCTTTCGGTCTTCGAGTCAAGCTGCCACCTGCCCACCTGTCTACCACACACGGTGGAGGCTTCACATTGTCCCTTTATCTGCTGAACGTCAAGCAGGGAAGCTCTGAATAACAATTTTATGGTCTTTGGTTTGACCCGACCGGGAATCGAACCCGAGTCTACCGCTTCAGTAGCAGACGCTTTATCCACTCGACCACAGATCGGTTTTAAACGTGGGTAAAACGTAGGGAATAAAACCATTTATGATGAAATGGACATACACAGCTATGATTTCGTCCAATCATATCGTATGCATGTGTGTCCCTGGGCTGGCGGTCTCAACAAAAACTATCTAGTGAGGAAACTGACAAAGGCGCAGAGACTTGCTTGTCTGATGATTTGATCAGCTTTTCCAGGCACCCCTCTTAGTGCTTTGGAAATATTGCTCAACATAACTCCCTTTGAGGAATTCTTATTAGCTGAGACTGTGTAAGAGTCATGCAGAATCACTGTTAGTGGGCTCTGACATGTCAACCGAGTTAGTTCCCAGGGAAAAACGAAAAGCCATTATAATGTTTGCAATGAGGTAAGGAAATTCTTACCTCTACTGCAAATGCCAGCTGACCGAATAAAGAAAACAAAGGTGTTCGAGAGAAATTTCGAATGTTAAATTATGGATAAAAAGAATGCTATCGGATCTGAAAGTGTTCCTTATCAGAACACTGTCAAGGTTTACACCAATGGCTCGAAACTAGATGGGAGAGTAGGTGCGCGTTTTTATGCAAAATACCCAAACAACTTCCCAAAACAAGCATTTTTCCACCTTGGAATTTACAGTACTGTGTTCCAAGCAGAAGTCTTAGCTATTTCAGAAGTGGCAGAACCTGCTTTTGGAAAAAAATGCACAATCAAAGTGTTGTTGTGCTGGTTGATAGTCAAGCAGCTATCAAAGCACTAGGTAAACAAAACCACGTCAGTATTGCCCGGATTCCTGGACATGCAGGGGTACATGGTAACGAAGTGGCAGACTATGGGGGCAAATCAGGATCTAAATCAAAAATGCATGGTCCTAAACCTTTTATTGCAGTTCCGTATGCCAGCTGTGTTAGCACGGTTAAGGACTGGTCCACAGATAGATGAAAATCTAAGTGGAATAAACGGAAGGACTGCTTAAAGATGAAGGAATCTGTAGGTTGGACGTCTTCTCGACTAACAATACGTCTCTTTAACCTTAAGAGACCTCAATTAAAAAGAGTAGTGCAAGTTTTAACTGGGCACTGCAATCTACAACGACACTAGAAAACGTGCTGAGTCTTCTTTGTGTCCGAAATGTAGCCTAAAGGATGAAACATCAACTCATCATGGAGGCAATTGCAAGCTTTACCAAGATATTCGTGTTAAATATTTTGGAATCACCAAAACCACTGTTCACAATGTGGTAACGAAATGTAACATTAATAAACTGGCCACGTACTTAAAGGAAGCTGGAAGGCCTTCAGAGTTCGACTAGTAATCAAACAAAACAATAATAACATAGCAGCTACACTTGCAATGGGCCCAGATAAGGTCTATGCGATGTGTAGGTGGACTCTACCTGACGATAGCAGATTCGCTTGCACCTCTGCCCATTAATAATAATAAAATTTTTCAGGCGATCTCCAATTGCGGAAAAGAAAAAAGGGTTTAGCAAATTTTCCCCGAGGTTTCTGGCGTTTTCCAACAAGAATTCAACGTTAAAAAAAATAATGCATTCCTCGAGCCGAGGACAGGGCAATTTTCGAGGACTTGAGACTTCGAGGCCAAGACCAAGGCCAAGAACTTGACCTTCGAGGCCGAGGCCAACAACTTCAAAATGTGTCCTCGAGGCCAAGCACGTCCTCGAGGACTTCACCTCTGAATAAAATACTCAAAATTTGTCTTTTTACCTATCCATACTTTCATTTTACAAAAATTTTCATGAGCTGTTTTGTTGCATTATCTTAGTACCTGAATAGTCAGGTTATGATATAGCAGCAAAAAAATTGTTCTGTTTACACACATTGCTAATCAATTGTCATCCTAAATTCTTTATCAAAAAGAAAAAATAACCTTTCAACTATCCCAAAATATTTTTGTTTCAAAATTTTATTCAATCATTCTAATCCAATTTTTGACCCCAAATGACCCCCCAAAAATCTAAAAAAACTATCAAAACACAATTGTCTAGCAAAATTAGCCTTAACCCCAAGGTTAGATTCCCCATCATCAAAAGCATATATTTTGAGACGAAAACCAACTTTTTGCCATAAGTAAGGCCTCAAAATTGATTTTTTAATTTTTACAATCTCTCGTCGGACATGTAATAGTGATTTGCGATATCTCATCAACGGACAGTTTGATTTCAATTTTTTTTTTTTTACATAGCTTGTGCCATCCTATGTAGATGATTTATAAGCATTTTATATAAATTTTCCAACCTAGGGTATTTGGAATTTGTTGAAATATAATGGAATAAACCTTTTGTGGATCAGCGGACTAAAGTAAATTAGTATTGATGAATTTGATCTCTAAATCAAAAAAAAAACGGAACAAGAGCTTGAAAAAGATCCCACTCCTCAAACGAGTCACGATATTATTTCATTATTATGATGTTACGATAGATACTCATTGCTGCCCATAACGCCATCAGCTCAAATCTTTCATTATACTCGCTGTATTACGCCAAAGCGTGTAACGAGTTGGCGGGGCCCATCTCTGCGTCATTACCCTTGGTTAACACAGCTCCTTTCAAAGAAATGTTGCGGCAGTGGCTAGCCTGTGTCCGATATGACGGGTCCGAGATTTGAACTTCAAACCTCTCGCTCCAGAGACGAACGCGTTTCCCCTCGACCAACTGGCCGGTCTCATCATGCCATTAACCATTTAATTCTACGCCAAATCAGACCTGAGTCAGCTCTTTTTAACCCGCAAAAAAATTTAAGAATCGTGAAATCGTAAAAAAGAATTGCTAAAAGTAGCTGATGATTTAACTACTGTTAAGGTTCAACACCTTACCCCTGGCTACACAAACTGCAAATACGTTTTTATCAAACATGAGGTTTCATTTCTGGTTTCAAAAACTGAAGAGGATTAAAGTGGTTTATTTATCATTAATTATACGGTAATTTTTATCTATTCATGCTCTAAAAGGAACACTTTATACAGCATATACATAAAATTTAGCAAACGTATCTAACAAGGATTCAATTATGAACAAAGTAATGGGAGACGCCGAGAAAACGAAAAAAAGTTTCGTTCCAGTTTACAAAATGACGAAACAGAAGTTAGGCCAAGTTGTGATTTTCAACAATAAGGAATTTGATAATGGTACGTACCGGTCGGAGGTGCAACAGCAAATCGAGAGGCAGAGTCTATTTTTTGCTAAACCCCAAAAGCCGACTTATAGTTTAAAACAGTACCCAAAATTGGGAAACCAAATAAATGCTGGCATCAGTTAATATTTGAATTGAGAGTCGAAGTGTACGGAGGTTAAGTTGAAGAGTCGGAGTCGTGGACGACCGTGGGTTGTATACAAAAATATGTTGTAAATGCGTCTTTATTTACCAAGTTGCCTTGGCTAGGAGTTGACAGCGAAGAGAAGGTGCGGTCAAGCTATAATACCTGCCTACTTGTCTATTAGGCACGACGGAGGATTTGTAATGAGCCTTTTGATGATGTGTCATTCACAAAAGTTATCCGTATCAAGGAATAATCTTTGCTTTGACTTGAATGGGAATGAAAGCCTTGTCTACCGATCCATTAGCGATTTCTTTTTCCGTTACATTACTGATCGGTTAATATTAACGTGGCTCCTCAGAACTGTATTTCAGATGATTCAAAAAAACGACATGGAACAGAACAAGATGTTGAATCACTGAAAGCGCTTCTGAAAGAAATAGGCTTGGAAGTGAAGGATGAAGACCTCTACACCGATTATGATGACGCTTCAGCACTTACGGTGACGAAATATTTAATCATAATAAAAATTAGTATTTTTCATAGTTATTTTTGTTGAGATCAAGCTTGCCAGAGCTGAGTATAACGCAGTCTGATTTTCTCATTAAAACTGTACTTATCTAGCATTTATGAATAAATTTGGTTTCTTTGAAGTAATGATTATTTTCGTTTACATTATCAAAAACTTTTATTTTACAAAATAACACCTCATGCAAAAATAATAGTATTCTTATGAACCAACTCTAAGTGTATATTTCTCAGACCAATAGCATAATAAACACAGCTTGTTGCCCAAAATATTTTAGGAACTGAAAACTCTAATTTTAATAATTATCTAACCAAAAACTTGATATCGCCAGAAAATAAAAGAGATTGCGAAAAGACAGTTTGAAGATTATAATTGTTTTGTGGCGGTGTTCTTGTCTCACGGAGAAAACGGACATATACAAATGAGTTCAGGATTCTTGGATATCAAGAGACAAATACTTGCGCCTTTCCGGGGCAACAACTGTCCGTCGCTTTCGGGAAAACCAAAAATATTTATTATTCAAGTAAGTAAAACGTTTTAGATGTTCAGCTGCAAGTAATCATATGCTTCTACCTTTGCGGCTTGCACATTGCTAGTTGTACACAAACGTAACGCACAATCAAGGATGGCAGTACGGTACGGTACGCCTCAATCTTTGCTAAGAAGTATGGTACGCTGGTACGATACGCCTTTTTTGTAAAGGTACGGGTACAGTACGTCGGTACGCTCTTTGAATTAAAAATCCCAGACTTTTTGCTCATTGCGCCGGCTTTTTGTATACAGAGGCAAAAAACAGCTGAAACCGACGCTAAATGTATGAATTGAGATCGCTGATTTATACGTTAGTGATTTTAAAGACAGTTAATGTTGCGAGTAAATAAAAACAAGGATGGCAGCAAGTTACGGTACGTAAGTACGGTACGGTACGCCTCAATTTTTGCTAAAAAGTATGGAATGCTGGTACGGTACGCGTTTTTAATGGTACGGGTACGGAACGTTGGCACGGTACGCTTCAGAAATTGAACTGAAGTATGGTAAGCTGGTACGGTACGGATCAAGGTGCGAAGTACGTAGCACGCAAATGAACGTACCGTACCGTACTGCCATCCTTGCTCACAATAGTAGCAAAAAATATTGACAGCGTTTGCTTCAGCGCAATATGTGGAAAATGTTGACAGTTGACGGCGATAGCTTTCGCTCTAGCGTAATTAAACTTATCCAGAAAGCTCGTGGCAAATTTTCAAAAACTTTGTAACAATATTTTTTAATTTAGAATGCTTGGTGAAAAAACGTAAGTTATTCACAAATCACGATTGAAATTTTAAACATGAATAGTCAGTTATGAAACTCACTGAGCCATGCGTGGCATATCCAGGGACTTCGCGAATGTATCTAACTTTACTGAACTAAAGAACTTCACCTGAGTTGTAAGTCGGGCAGGGCTTTTCGGGTCGGATTCGGGTTCGAGCCAGGTTCGGGCCTAAAGTTGACAAAAATGTCGGGCTTAATTTGGGCCTGAGACGTGCTTTTTGTCTTAGGTGCACAAAAGTATGATCAAAATAATTTGGCAACGTTGCTAAATTTTTCAGACCTAACTTAAGTTTCGATTTTTTTCGGGCATAGTTTGGTCTTCAAGTTAGTTTTCGGGTTCGGGCCGGATTCTGGCTTATATTTTTGGGTTCGGGCCGGATTCGGGCCTGAACTAGTCGGCCCGTTTACAACTCTGAACTTCACAATATTGCGTTAAGCGTGTTTATGGTTGTTAATAGTCAGATCTGAAATACATCGCCTTCAAATTTTACAATATTCCATTAACTTGATCATGTTTGCGGTTAATGGCTTTCAGCATTTAAATCTTTAGAAAAGTTAGCAATGAAATATCAATTAAAATTTTTCTTTTGATCGATATTTGCTGGTTCTGCTTGGTTCTCATTTCAACTTTCAAAGACTTAGTTGAATTTTCACTTCGCAGGGCAGCGCAATTGTAAAAATTGCGCTTACAAACAAAAGCCTCGCTAAAACAAATATTTCGACAGTAAACTTTTGCTTCGATTAAAGTAACAAAAACAAAACTTTTTGATCTGAAAATGCCAATATGATTTTTGGATTTTTCAGCCAGGAGAGCCATGTTCAGTTTTCTACGTTAGGCCGCCCAATAAAAAAATATGGCCTCAATACCGGAACGAGGAATAATTTTAATTTTTTAATTTTTTAATTTCTAAATTATTAGAGTTTAAATTTCAGATTTTAAATTCTGTGTTACTTTTGGCAGATGCCCAAGCTAATCCTGATTACGAGTGAAACAGACTGTTGAGTTTTAAATCTTAGATTTTGACGAGTACTGTGTTATGTTATGATTTTTGGATTTTGTAACTTACATATTATCTTGACCAGAAATTTGACACACTATTTCCTATTAATATCAAATCTACACCCTCAACTAGCCCACTGCAATTTTTTTTAAAGAATTTCGTACAAGCACATGTATAAACAGTTTTACTAATTTTTCTCAAAATTTAAGTAACAAAATCAAAACAATACCTGTCTTTGCAATTAGCATGGAAAAAGATACGAATGCAAACAAAATTTAGAAACAATCAAATTCTTATAAATTCATAAGTGATATTGCAGAGTCTAACTTTACGACGACTTCACATTCAAAACCCATATTAATTTACTCAAATCTAAGCTATCTAGAACCCTAGGCGTAATGTTTAAAGTCAAACAACTATAGTCTAGTCGCCAGTAGCGTTCACGAGCACCCTAAAGATGTATTTTTCTCACCTATATTTTTGAAATCCTAAATAAATGTTTTTTCAAAATAGCCAATGTTTCCATTTAATTTCCGGTTGTTTTGGCGGAAATTGGGGATTCCCCGGCGAAACGGTGTTGAATTTTTTCGTTGAGGTAGGGTTGATTTTGATTCCAACAATCGTATTTCTGTATGTAACTTTTCATAAACTATTTTTGCATTGTTTTATTATGACGTCACGATATGGTTGATTGATTCCAAATTTTTACAAAAAATTTTGAATTAGGGTGCATATCGTTAGTTATTACAGCCAAAGCTGACGGAATAATGTAATGAAAGTTGCAACATTGATAAACCAGTTTCTTACCGACAAAATGAAACCAAAATGACATCTTTGTGACGTCATTAGACAAAACTAGGTAGTAAAACGCAAAACCGACTTGACACACTTTTCAAACAACTTGCACCTGACAGCGAGTATTCTGATCGCGGCGCTGCGCTTTTCAGAGCAAAACATCAAAGAAAATCAGTTTTACGTCGTAAACGCACAAAATGACGCTTGTATTAAAACTTTTTTACAGTGTTGATGCATGAAGATAAACTCCGTTTAATTTTAAGAACAAAATAAGAACAGTTTTATGTTTAGTGCTAGAAAAACTTTTAAGAAGTTTTTTTTTTAATTTTATCGCTATTTCGTGGCAAAGAATGACATTGCATTAGCAAAATGTTCAGGCACATTGTTTCGAAAAGTAGTAAAGTTGGTTGAGTAAGATTAAAACCGTGTATAAGCGGTGTGTCTAACATTTTCTTATTAAACAGTATCAAATTTTTGCAGAAAACAATATTGTCACCAGCAAAAGAGCGTGAATAAGCTCATCCAGATGTTTTAATTTTCTGTGTTGTCCTGAGCGGACTTTTTGTTTGCAAAAGTGTCTTTTAATATAACTATAGAATTGTTACAAAGATATTTGATAATTTGTGTAAACTGGTGCACAATTTTCAAATCAAATTGCTCCGCATATGCAAAAAATTGTGATCTTCAGTGTCTTAAGAATATTAAAACTTAAAAAGTAAAAATCTTACAACGAAAATATCTACAACATTAGATGATTATTATCTATCATTGCCAATTTGCCTTCATCAAGAGACTACAAAAGACCTTGCAATCTTTGTGTCCAAATGCCATCTGCCCACCTGTCTACCACAAGTAATGGAAGCTCCACATTACATCTTTTCTGATCGTCAAGCAACAGAGATGTGGGTTCCAATATTTATAGTTTAGCTCGATCGGGGATCGAACTGGAGTCTACACAGCTTTTCTGTGACCATGATTTGTATCATCCATGAGGTGTCGAGTCTTTAAACAAATATTTTTAGAATTACCGGTGATTATTTGAAATCATTGAACGCATGCAGAGGCGTGTTATGGTAAGTGTGACATTTGACTACAAGTGACGTCATTACCAGGATTAGGTTGAAGCCCCTCTTAGCCAAGTCACGCAGAAAATTAACCCAGGTACGCTTTTAACGTGTTTCGAACTTGACTGAAAAGTAAGGGAAGCTGAAGCGGCTAAGTAATAAAACTTTTTATACAGCATTTTTGTAAGTAATTAGCAGAGTTTTGCTTTCCTTCTCTGTATTACAATTGTTAATTTGTCTAGGAGTAGGCATAACCTATAATAAAAGAAAAATTTTAACCAAACAAGAATAATTTGTTTAGTTTATTCTCCAGTAAAGTTAAGAATAAATGAGGCTGAAAATTCGTAAAAATTTAAGAACAACCAGCTTCTGTTTCAAAATTTTTTCTGGTCCAGGCTTATAAAACAAGGTAAATTATTTTAAAAGTTGGCTTTGCCACGTCTTCCCAAAGCTTTTGTGGGGATCAAACCTTTGGCCAAATAGAAACGTTGTAAAACAAGTAATTATATGCGCTAGTAAAAGCCAAAAGTCGTGTTCCTAAAATCAGTCCAGTTTTCTCATAGAAAAGTGCTTGGGTCTATGCCCATGCGCCACGCTACCGACTCTTCCAAAACCCATTGCGATGCACCCGTCGAACCGCTTTCGTTTAAGCTTGGTCACGTTGTTGCGTCCTTGGATAAGACGCTTTGCGATGATCATCTCTGCTTGGTGGCTTCAAACAAGCAGAAAATTTAAGTAGGAAGAAGTCGAACCTCAACCGGAAAACTTGGAAAATGGTTAACTCCTAAACGAGAGAGGATTCGCCCAAAATAAAAGCGCCACGGTCGCTTCCTCGTGAGCGGAGGATAAATATGGATCAATCTATGAATCAATCAAACAAGCCCTGGCAAAAATACCCAATGTTAAAAAGCAGCTCTTAAACGTCGTGAGCAAGTAATAATTGAAGTCGTCTAGGTTGAGAAGCAAAATCGTTTATGACTTCGTTTGTGATTTTTTGCATATTTTCTTTAACTTTGTTTCTGTGCAGGCTAATCATACACAGTCCGCAAGCGCGATCTTTCCCTGAGGTTGTTCGGAGGCAAGTTTTCTAACGCCTCAGAGTGCTGAAAGAGCACTGCACATCTAAAGCAGTAGATAACAAAGCTAAAGCATTAACAATGCATGTAGAACAGCAGGATATAACTTACACTATCGAATTATTATTTCATCAAAGGACCTGCTTTTAACATTTTTAAGTTTCTTTGAATGCATCCTCGTATTATACCATGTGAAGGCTTTGGTACAAAAATTTTCAATCTTATAAATATTGTCAATTAGCTCTGCTTCAGTCTTAAAATCTTCTTTCGACAAAGTAACTGCTTGTGTAGGAAGTAACATCAGCTAGCGATTACGCACAAAATTTGAATAGTCAATCATTTTTTCGCAAAACACTAATTTAAACTATTTGCAAAATTCAACGTTTTGTGAGTAATACCATGACCCCTTTTAAAGTACAGACAAGCGCACCAAAAAAAGAAACAAGGTGAATTTACACAATATCCGTTTTTCGTCCGTTTTTTTACGTTTTTGCTTCTCCGAGAAAAAGTATGCTGTTTTTCATCCGCATTTTTATATGTGCATATTTGCACTAACCAGACAGTCACATACTGGACAAAAGTTTTACGAAAAAAAAATTTGTAAAGGGGTAATGCTCTATTTTGAAATATCGCTTTTATCGTTCATTACCAAAATTTTTGAAAAAAAATTTATCTATATGTAACAGTCTACTTAGTGCAGATATGGACTTATAAAAATGCGGATGAAAAAATGCATACTTTTTGCCGGGAAGCAAAAACGTAAAAAAAAGGATAAAACCGGACGAAAGACAGATACTGTTTAAATTCACCTTTAGGCGATTGGTGATAGTTGAGGTGGTTCCGCAATACGAGGGCTTGTTTAAGGACTCATGGCATCATGTGTGAAAATGTAGGGGGGCCATTGCCCCCCTTTGCCGCTGCCTATGAATAGTCTGCGGCATCAACCAATTTTTATAAAACTGTTACTATGGAAAAAACTGTTTCGCAGTACCAGGTCCTTTTGCGATTAATAATGGTTTTTACTATGGAATGCTTTAAATGTTTGACTTTTTTAAACATCTTTCGACTAAATTATTTTGGAACGATCTACAAAATTTGTCTATCAGGAAAGGTAGCCTCTGTACTTTGTAGACCTCTTAATAAGTCTGATTGGATTTCAGCAGCTGCTGAGCGCTCCGCTCTCTAAACCATTCCGTAGTTTTGGTTCCTATGGTGTATTAGCATGATCAACCAACCCATTATTTAAACTGATTGTAGCCGAACGCCACTACTTTGTGTAAGAATTAAGTGAAGAGCCATACAAGATTTCACTTGATTAGGGTTCCTCATCTTATAAAAAAGTATCACGATTGCACTCGCCAGCTCTTTCTACCGGCTGCTATGTGAGAGTAGCCAATAGCCACACCTTGCAAACTTTTGGGATTATCCGCTTAATTATTTTATTGCACATGGGGTCAGTAAATTTCGATCAAATTCATCAAATGGGTGTATACGTCATCCATAACTTAGCTTGGACAACTTCAGGCTGGTGGACATGCACTATACGCACTTACGTAGTGTGCCAGGGTCATTAGGCAAGAAACCTTCATTATGGTTTGAGGTGCCTGAAATTCTTTTAGGAGCGTGATAGAGTAGTAAAAAACAGCTCAACGCCGCTAATTTAATTATTAGTCCCATGCCTTCAAAAGCTTGGATCTTATACCCACTCGTTTTACAAAATTATGGTAGCGTGCATTGTGAAGCCAGGAAAGCCAAAAGCATTCTGAATACACTTTTTTTTATAAAAACCGTACAACTTGGGTCGAGGTTGGCTGTTCTTAAATTTTTACGAATTTTCAGCCTCATTTATTCTTAACTTTACTGGAGAATAAACTAAACAAATTATTCTTGTTTGGTTAAAATTTTTCTTTTATTATAGGTTATGCCTACTCCTAGACAAATTAACAATTGTAATACAGAGAAGGAAAGCAAAACTCTGCTAATTACTTACAAAAATGCTGTATAAAAAGTTTTATTACTTAGCCGCTTCAGCTTCCCTTACTTTTCAGTCAAGTTCGAAACACGTTAAAAGCGTACCTGGGTTAATTTTCTGCGTGACTTGGCTAAGAGGGGCTTCAACCTAATCCTGGTAATGACGTCACTTGTAGTCAAATGTCACACTTACCATAACACGCCTCTGCATGCGTTCAATGATTTCAAATAATCACCGGTAATTCTAAAAATATTTGTTTAAAGACTCGACACCTCATGGATGATACAAATCATGGTCACAGAAAAGCTGTGTAGACTCCAGTTCGATCCCCGATCGAGCTAAACTATAAATATTGGAACCCACATCTCTGTTGCTTGACGATCAGAAAAGATGTAATGTGGAGCTTCCATTACTTGTGGTAGACAGGTGGGCAGATGGCATTTGGACACAAAGATTGCAAGGTCTTTTGTAGTCTCTTGATGAAGGCAAATTGGCAATGATAGATAATAATCATCTAATGTTGTAGATATTTTCGTTGTAAGATTTTTACTTTTTAAGTTTTAATATTCTTAAGACACTGAAGATCACAATTTTTTGCATATGCGGAGCAATTTGATTTGAAAATTGTGCACCAGTTTACACAAATTATCAAATATCTTTGTAACAATTCTATAGTTATATTAAAAGACACTTTTGCAAACAAAAAGTCCGCTCAGGACAACACAGAAAATTAAAACATCTGGATGAGCTTATTCACGCTCTTTTGCTGGTGACAATATTGTTTTCTGCAAAAATTTGATACTGTTTAATAAGAAAATGTTAGACACACCGCTTATACACGGTTTTAATCTTACTCAACCAACTTTACTACTTTTCGAAACAATGTGCCTGAACATTTTGCTAATGCAATGTCATTCTTTGCCACGAAATAGCGATAAAATTAAAAAAAAAACTTCTTAAAAGTTTTTCTAGCACTAAACATAAAACTGTTCTTATTTTGTTCTTAAAATTAAACGGAGTTTATCTTCATGCATCAACACTGTAAAAAAGTTTTAATACAAGCGTCATTTTGTGCGTTTACGACGTAAAACTGATTTTCTTTGATGTTTTGCTCTAAAAAGCGCAGCGCCGCGATCAGAATACTCGCTGTCAGGTGCAAGTTGTTTGAAAAGTGTGTCAAGTCGGTTTTGCGTTTTACTACCTAGTTTTGTCTAATGACGTCACAAAGATGTCATTTTGGTTTCATTTTGTCGGTAAGAAACTGGTTTATCAATGTTGCAACTTTCATTACATTATTCCGTCAGCTTTGGCTGTAATAACTAACGATATGCACCCTAATTCAAAATTTTTTGTAAAAATTTGGAATCAATCAACCATATCGTGACGTCATGATAAAACAATGCAAAAATAGTTTATGAAAAGTTACATACAGAAATACGATTGTTAGAATCAAAATCAACCCTACCTCAACGAAAAAATTCAACACCGTTTCGCCGGGAATCCCCAATTCCCGCCAAAACAACCGGAAATTAAATGGAAACATTGGCTATTTTGAAAAAACATTTATTCAGGATTTCAAAAATAGATTTTCAAAACAAGATTTATTTGAAAAAAATTTGAAAAACATTTATTTTCAAAAATTTATTTTCAAAACAAGATTTCAAAAATATAGGTGAGAAAAATACATCTTTAGGGTGCTCGTGAAGGCTACTGGCGCCTGCACTACTATATTTATTTAAAATTATCTACTTCTTGTGCACATTACGCTCTTTTTAGTTCATTTTACCAGCTTTGAAGTTTTTCGCTTTCAAAGTTTAAAGGTACGAAAAAGTTATCAAAATAATCAAGTAACGTCAATCAAAAAGCTATAAAACTCAGCACTTTTTAGGAGCTCCTTACAGGTTTTCCTTTATTATAAAATAACATAGAGCGATCTTCAAAATTTCAACGACTTTTGAGCAAAAAATATTATTACATCAGCCAAACTTAACACTAACCACAGCCAGAAATATGCACACATTTTACAGTTATGCCTATTCTGAGAACGCTATTTAGCAGTGCGATCCAATCGCCAACATATTGGATATTGTACAGTATATTGTATTAAATCCATCATTTAGAACCAAAGCTTCCTTAATAAAATTGTTCAAAAACTTTGAAGAGCAAGTAGATCTTTTCAACGTCACAAGTGACGGTTCAGTAAAAAAATTCGGCCATCCAGCTTAAATCTAACAAAGTCATTAAGCTCAAGTGCTTCAACGTCTTAAATGTTAGAATAATCCCTTAAGTTTGACTCTTTTACTTTTCTGTGATACCAATTCATTGTAAGAATTCATCTTGTAGTTTGAAGGTCCATTTACGGACTTATGGCATTGCCAATTTTGGCATGTTTTATTTTTTTCTTGTATTAGTTTACCAGTACTCTTAAAATTTGATAAGCCTGGTTGGAGTACTTCTATCGTAACAAAAAATTTTAATTTTTAAGGGGCCCATTAGGCATGGTTTTTTCAAAGCAGCCAAACAAATTTTGTTGTCTTCAGTCTTTGATTCATTCTAACCTATCCAATTGATTTAATTTGTTTAGCTGTAGTAGTTAATGGGAGGAGGTGTCAACATAATTGGAGAACCCTGTAGCATGCTATCCTCAAATTTTTTCATGTTATATTTTTATCTTTCTTGAAAATTTTGTTTGTGTGGGTTGAGTGGTTAAAAATTTTGAAAGATCCCTTGGAAAAGGACTCCCCAATTGTGGCACCTGAAGTTAGTCATATTTTATTTACCTATTCTGATATCATCTTTCTTTTATATTTACCTATTTTAAAAGTTTTATGTGAATGGCTTAAATAGCTGAAAAGTTTGAATTTTAAAGAACCAAATTGAGAGACTCCTATTTTAGTGCCCCAAATTTTGTCAAATTTTATCTTTCCTTCATATTTCACTCTTCTGAAAATTTGATGAGTTTAACTTAAAGTTTAGGCTTTAAGCTTTAAACAATTAAAAAGTTTGAATTTTGGCGTCCTCGTTTGAGGGGGACCCCCATAGTGGTATTCCCAAATTTTGTCAAATTTTATCTTTCCTTCATATTTTCTTATTTTGAAAATTTCATCAGTCTAGCGTAAATGGTTAAATTTTGAACTTTGGCGTCCTTCTTGGAGGGAAATCCTTTCATTTTGGTACTCCAACATTTTGTTAAATTTTACCTTCTCGTCCTAATTCCTTATCCTGAACATTTCATTTGTCTAGCACGAATGGTTAAAAAGTTTGAATTTTGACGGCCCTATTTAAGGAGAACCCCCTTATATTGATTTCCTAAAATTTTGTCGAATTTTGGTTTTCCTTTGTATTTGCTTGCCTTAAAAATTTCGTTTCCAGCAAAAGGTTGAAAAGTTTAAATTTTGGAGGGATCCGTATGGGGGGAATCCCCATTTTATAATCCCCAATTTTGGGATTACTTTATTCTTAAAATCTAGCTGTTCCGAAAATTTGATCCATCTAGCTCTAATGGTTTAAAAGTTCAAAATTTTAGCGACCTCGCTTCGGAGGGACTTTTATTTTTTATATCTACCCATTCCAAAAATTTGATCCTTCTAGCTGTAACAATTTAAAAGTTCAAAATTTTGGAGGGCCCAATTGAGAGGGATCCCCCCAACTTGGCACCCCTCATTTCTGTCGCACACTAGTCCTCCCTGATATCTTCAATCGCTCAAACTTTGAATACAGTGCGTTAAGCCGTTTAAAAGTAGAAAGCGGAAGAAGAAAAAGAAAAAAGAAAAAAAGTAAGAAAAAAGATGCAAAACAAAAAACAAATAGTATTCAAGTTGGGGTAAACGAACATAACCAGAAAAAAGGTGGTTGATAGTATGCTCAAAAATCGCAAATCGTTTTTGATCAATACCGGTTATTACTGAGATATATCGATTCAAATTCGTCAACTTTTTGCCATTTTCGGCCTGCAAAATTTTGGTCACGTGGCTAGGAGGCCCAAACTCGGTTGCATAAATCATCCACAAGCACTCACATTGGGTCCGAATTTCAACTTTGCACGTCAAGTGGTTTTTGGGCTAAATAATAAATATTCAAGCCAAGAATCGCCATTTTTTTTATGTTGTTTGGTGTGTCAATTTACGATCACGTGACTTGAGGCCCCCGAAATCGGTACACATGACGCTTTCATTAATTCTTATGTGGAGTTCAAATTTCAACTTTATAGGTTTTACCGTTTGTTAGTTAGAAGAAAAATTAATCGTCAACTGCCAAAATATGCAAACTAAAACAAAGGAGCTACGCGCTCACGCGAAATCCCAATTAATAAAATGTTTGATACGGAATCAACCATTTCTGCTGCTTTTTGTTTCCTGAATCACGCTTACGTGACCATATGGATTCACGAAATTGGGATACATCACGCTTTTATTTATTCCAATGTTAAATCCAAAATTCAACTTTCTACGGGTAACCGCTTGTTAGTTATAACTCCATCAATATTCAAATTGTCAATTATTCAATTATTCGATGCCCAATTATTCAATAAGGCTGAGTAAAAACAAAGTTCTTCGCGTGCACGCTCGAAGTCCGATTTATAAGTAACCAAAAACAACAAAGTCATCGATAACAGGTACAGACAAGGTTCAGGTATTAATGGGACGTATACAGTATGTGAAACGCCTTCATTTTCTGAACTATCTTTTCAGAAAATTACGCCATATAGGCTGAATCCGGGTCAGGCCAACAGAAAAAAGTTTTACATGCATGTTGAGATACATTCAGCAGTAACTCTTTCCTGATGACCTAAGAAGATTCAGCTTATGGCTTAGTCCAGGTCGTCCATTTTCTTGTAAAAGTTGTCTATTTTCTAGAATGAAACAAAAGTAAATATAATCGCTATGTTGCACTCTGCTCGCTTGACTAGTCGGACCAAGAATCAAACACTAACACTCTGGTTGCAATGCTCGTTATATAAGTGACGAGTATGCATGCTATAGTTGGCTTAAAATATACTCATGATAAGTTTATTAATATGCCAAAAAATTGACTATTTTGCACAGGCATGCAGAGGTGAGGAAAGGGAAGAGGAAGCGTCCACATCTATTGATATGGGTAAGGGTTCCAACACTCCAGAAGAAACCGATAAGGATAAAATCGATTTTTCAACTGATGAAGATGAATTTGTTGACTATGAAGATGGCGTAAAAACAGTTACCCCAGCCGGGGCTGACTTCTTGGTGTGCTACAGTACAGCTGAAGGTAGGGTAGATGAATATTGGGCTTGTGATACAAAAAAAAATAATAATAACATTGCAAAGTAATTACAATGTAACGAAGTTTAACCGTCGAAAAATTGTAGCGTCTTTCTTGCGTTTTCGACGCAAAGAAAGTAATTACTCGCACGTTTTCATACTTCTTATTTGAATCAGGTTTTAATTAGGATAACCTTGCTAAAAAAAGCATCTATTTTCGTTTTAGGTTACAAGGCATATCGTCACAAAACAAAAGGTTCCTGGTTTATTCAAAAAATGGTCACTGTGTTTAGAGACTACACAAAAAAAATCGAAAGTAAGACTCTGTTAGAATATAACTGTTTATAGATTTACCTGTTTAACATTGGTACTTGACTGCACGATAAATTTGTTAATTTGAAATAGAACCTAGGCGTTACAACTATGGTCAAAACTTTCAAATATTAAAGACGTTTAACTCTGAAGGTGCACAAACGCATAAAGCCAAGACCGATATATTTTAGGCTAACCAAGTCCATAAACTTTGATCAAAAACTTGTAAAAAGTACTGTGAATCACGTGAAACATTTGCTTATTACTCACGATTTTTTTCATGAATTGAAAAGTACTAATATGAAGCTGAGACAAAAATTTCCAGGTTTAATAAATAATCTGTCCTATTTTAAAATACATTTTTAGAATCAGATTAGTTTGCATTTACTACAGAATAAATTACTATTTGCTCATCTACTTTTGAGGCGCACATAGTTTGCGAGTCTTTTGATAAACGGGATTGCATTTTGTTTCGTTTTAGATCAAGAAATTGAAGACTTAGACTTTGCATCCATAATGACAAGAGTCACAGAGGAAGTTTCCCGAAATACGCGAGTGGTGAAAAACAGCCGAAAAACGTTCCGCCAAATCCCTTGCACAGTATCGACCCTCCGCAAAAAGATATACTTTCCAAAACTGACAACAAATCAAATACCGCTGTTTTGTGACGAGGATCAGTCAGATTAAGAAAACAACTAAACTCTGTTGTTTTTAACGCATGGATAAAACGTACTTGAATTTAGTATTGAATCGAGCAACAAATTTAGAAATTATTATACTCGTAATCAAAGTTAAGGAAGAAATTATTTCACCGGAAATTTTTAAATACTGTTTCATTAATTCTTACCTAAATCTAACCTAAACTTAAATTGCTAACTCTAAAACTAACCCCAAACCTAACCCTAACTTAAACTCTATAATCTTAACCCTTACAAAAGCAAATAAAAACTGCGCGGATAAACATTGCGCATTTGCATTGTACTTTCTTCCATTTAAATTTTTTCAGTGAAATAGTCACTCCCTTAAGTTAATTAATTTTGCTCCAACTTTGAGATTTAAAAAGCTTGAGTAGCTCAAATTAATATGCATGACAACGAAAAACCTTAGTTTCTGTAGATTAATTTCAAAGGATTAATTTGTTTAGATTTTCATTTGTTCACTGAATCAACTCAAGCTGAAATACAATCTAGTCAAGTCGTAAGACAAAACTTACGATTTAAATTTGATTAATATAGCATATAAAACCTGTGCGTATTGTATTATCAACTATAAGAATCGTAATAGATTAATTTGAACTTAATAAATATGAAAATGAACTTTATATATTTGTTCTAATAAATAGAAACATTTGTTTTAGAATGTTGAAGTGACTACAACTAATGAAAGAAAGGAAGTAAATGAGTTAAATTAGCTTAAGTAGCATACATTTTAATTGAAGATACTGTACATTTCAACTTTTGTGACACACAACGCATTCATCGAAACGCGCAGCAGTTGGCGCTAGTTGAGCAATAGAAGATGCGGCGCCAAGCAGCCAACGCCGTACTGACCCAGCCTGACAAATTGCGCATGAAGAAACCATAGTCGTTAAACAGCTGAATGAAACCCAAAAAGGGGAGCTCGTGCATGCGTTTAGACAAGCAAAGAGAATCTGTTTCATACGTACAATCCAAATAATAGGACATCCGCACCTGGCTACCATTTCTATCCATAGATTGGTCACTCGGTGATCATCTATAGTTGATACAGCGTATGCAACAGAAGCAGCAGACTCCGGTTCAATTCCGGGTTTCATCTAACCAAAGATTTTAAAAATTGGTTTTCACAGCTTTTTTGTTTCATAGTCAGCATTTAAATGCAAATCACGGATGATCGACATTGACATAGACAATCACAGCTGGTGGTAGCTAGACTGTAGAAGAACATAATGCTCCTTCGCTGCCTACCCAAGATTTGCAATAGAATAACCATGTAACCACATAAACATGAAGCTACATACACAATCAATAACAACATGCAATTACAATTTAAATAATCCTACAAAAATCGATAATTTTCATGTTAACCTTTTTGCATATAACAAAAAAATCAAGATTTAAAGAGAAGAAAATTATTTCAGGTTGGGCAAAAATATTTTCCAAATAAGTTAATAGGGGCAATTCGAACTAGATAATATGAAAAAAGATTCCCGCTTGTCTCCCACAAACCCGAGTATAAGCATTCCGGTCATGCTGTTGTGTTGCACACATGCAACTGCAAATCAATGGTAATCAATGACAAGGTATGACTTAACAATGATTAGGAGAATATTTTTCTTAAGTTATCAATACTGAACGCTAAAAAGCAAAGGTTCAACAACTGAGGCTTGAGTTGTGTAGTTCCTCAAAGAAGTTGCGTAATGGTGGTGTCCCTCTGGCAATATTTTCTTTGCAACATTGCACGATTTTTTGACTGTTAATTGCTGTTTACCTTAGTTCAAGTTCAACTTTGTTTATTGACGCCACTAATAAACAAAAAAACAAAAAACAGTTGAAATAGAGCACGCGTAGTTATTATTATCAGGGAAGCAGTGCCAGAGTGACAGGGAAGAAACCCTGCGGTCATTGCGTAAGCAGCCACTCTCGGAAGACATATTAAGAATATATGGCATCTTCAATCGACCTAAACAAAAAAAAAAAAAAAAATAGAAAAAATAAAAATATGTATGGACAACAAAAGAGAGTAATTAGAAATGCATCCTGCGGCACAGCTAAGGTTCATTTCAACTGGTGGAAATGGAGTTACGATTTTAATGTCATTGCATTAGATTTAGCTGCATTTAACGTTAGTTTATTGGTAACGATTCAGATATTGACTTTTGCTTGTTTGGATTTTGGACACTATCCCGACTCATTTGAAGTATCTGCCTTAACCCATATCACGCCTGCGTCAGTTTAAACTGACGCTAGAAAAAATTGATTTTCGATAGGTTGACAACATCAAATTGAGTAATGTTTAATTTTGTCATTTCATGACATCCTAGACTTTTAATTCCAAACATTTTTTTATTTAATTTTTGCGTAAAAAAAAATTATAATAAACATAACAAGAAAATGCATAATTTTTGTTTTTTGCTGCATGTCATTTATTGATGACGTCACTGCAACTTACCGTGAGAGAGCAAAATTTTCTAACCTTGAAAAACAAAGAATAAATTTATACCTAAAGATGACAATAGCTGAAAACGTGCGAAAAAACGTTTTTGACTTGCTTTATGTGGGAATTTTCCTGCGTCAGTTTAAACTGACGCTGGTGGTAAATGGGTACGTGTGAAATTTTTTCGCTAATTAGATTTTGAGATTAAGCAATCTGTAATAGTTTGTTTTATTGTACCTAAATCGTTTCGATGAAAGATAATCCGCATTTTGTAACAATAAATTAGAACTTTTGTGGTTATTTTATTGCACGGAAATCTTTTTATAAAAGGTAATCCTCATTTTGTAAAAGTAATTGGAACTTTGTGGTTGTTTTATTGCACCTTAATCCTTTTCTGGAACAATGACTGGTTAATCCGCAATTTTGTTTTAGCTTCAACTTTTCTCTAATTCTCACCACGGACAATTAATGAAGTGATCTAATTTCTAGTACAAAACAATATTTGTCAAATAACAGTTGTGGGTCTTGCATTTTTCGAGAAAATTTTGTTACGAGTAAAATGAGTGTAGCCGCTTACCGAGTGTGACAAATTGCAATTGCAAGCGAAGTTGCGTTGTGAATCAAAAGTTAAGATAAAGTAAATTTAAATGGTTTCATTGTTGAAGTTGAGATATTTTGATTAAATTTTGCGCAAGTATTTCTTCAGGTAATTTTACAGTGTTACCGTGGTAATATTTACTAGATTATGAATGTTTATGAAGCCTTAGAAGCATTGGAAGAGCTAAAAAATAACGGATCTACAGCTGAATTGGTAACTGATCCAAGTCTTATTTTATTTCCTCCGGAAGATGATGGAAATGAAACTGAAGAAGATGATGGAGGTGACATGACCGGAGTGCCTGATAACCTCAGTCCCCACCAACTTCTATCAAGAGCTGAAGTAGAGTTGGGCGAAATTGGAAGTAGTGAGCAGGTACGTCTAGAGATTTTAGATTGCAGCGTTTGGAACAATATTTCAAAAATTTATAGAAAAAAAGCTTCAACATGTGTATAAAGTAGTGCTACAACTTTCTTTCTGCAGTATTGTCATAACTTCAAATAAGCAAAATCGTACAAGGTATTTTTCTCTTTTTATTAAACTGCAGTAACTAAGAATTATAGTTAGCTTTGATATGTTACTAATAATTAGCTATATTTTGCAGTTGGAATCAACAAACCAGACGAGCAGAGAATCCACCACTGATCCGCCAAAATCCAAAAAAGTTAGTTTTACATTTGACTATACTATAATTATTACTCAGTGGCCTGATTATTTTTGCAAAAACAGCTGTTGCTAAAGTTGAGCTCTCGTCCTGTTATGTTTCATTTGTCAGGGTGTTTGGGCCTACGTAAGTACTTTGCCGACGAGCACGCAGACCTCGCATCTTTTAGACGGCTGTTCCATACCGATAGAAGAACTATGTTCGTTGCCTTTTAACAATAAAAGTTATTGTTGAAGTAATCATGTCTGTTGTTTTAGAGAAAAAAGACATCCAAGTCTACAAAAAACAAAAATGCATCTAGCAAAGACAAACCAAAATGGCGACACAAAGATGTTAATTCGGACTCTCTGTTGAACAAATGGGATTTACCTCCTCCAACGTTTGATGAAAATTTGTTGCCACATCAATTATTTGAAAGATTTATTAGTAATGAGGAGCTGGAACGGATATGTGATGAATCTACAAGATATGCACGACAAAAAGGCAATCACAATTTTATTATGACCAAAAGAAAATTAAAAGCGTTCTTGGCGATTATTATTGTCAGTGGCTATGCCAGTCTACCCCGGCAAGATATGTATTGGCAAACGCGCGATGATACGAACAATCGTCTGGTGTCATCCATGATGTCTAGAGGAGAATTTGAAGAATGCAAAAGATATCTGCATTTATGTGATAACGATCATCTGGATAAAAATGATAAATTTTCCAAAGTCAGACCTTTGTTCGATTCTCTTAACAAACAATGTTTGGAAAACTACATACCAGAGCAACACGTCAGCGTCGATGAGTCCATGGTTCCATATTTTGGAAAACATGGAGCCAAGCAGTATATTCATGGCAAGCCCATCAAATTTGGCTATAAAATGTGGGTTATGGCCAAGCCATTGGGATACTGCATCCAATTTCGTCCATATGCTGGAAAAGACGCGGCTTTTACGGAGTATGGTGATATTGGTCTTGGGCTGGGTGCCGCAGTTGTGGCTCACTTGCTAAAAATGTTACCACCTCACCCGGGATCGAATTATCACGCCGTAATGGATAATTTTTTTACTAGCACAAAGCTAATTCGGTACCTTCAACTGAAATCGATTGCAGCTACAGGAACTGTACGGTTGTGTAGGATGGAAAATCCACCACTAAAAGACGTCAAAATGATGGAAAAAGAAGCTCGAGGTGCTAGCGATGTTGCAGTTGATGCTAATATCAACATGGCAGCTGTTCGTTGGAAGGACAATAAAGTTGTTAACGTTCTGTCTACATTTGCAGGCAAGGATCCTGTACAAAAGGTCAAGCGATACAGCCAGGAAGCGAAAAAAAGAATCGATATTCCCCAACCAAAAGTTGTGCATGTATACAACCGCTACATGGGTGGTGTAGATCGACTGGATCAAAATCTTGCGGCGTACATGATCAACTTGCGAAGCAAAAAATGGTGGTGGCCTTTATTTCGATTTTGCATAGATGTGGCTATTAACAACGCTTATCAGCTTTACCGCATAAAACAATTGAATGAAGGCGAAAGCAGAATGGATGCTTTGGAGTTTCGCCGGGTAATTGTGGAAACTTATTACAAAAACTATAAAACAAAAAATGATTCGGTTGCATTATACCCAAAATCGGCAACCAAGAATCATGTGCGAATGGTCGAAGAAAATCACCACTGGATTAGGAAAGGAACGCAAAGACGCTGCGCTAAAAATGGATGTAAAGGAACTTCCAAATTTTTCTGCATTAAATGTAATGTTGGATTGCACCCTGAGTGTTTTGAAAGTTTTCATTTTGAATAAATGACTGAATTTTCTTCAATTCCTTTGTGTTGTATACTAATATCTACGTCAATATATTGCAGTAATAATTTGCATGAATGCATATTATCGGCGACAATTAATATAATTTAACATAATTTACTTACACTAGTCATTAAACAAAGCGCAAAACAAATAATCAGAATCGTACGCGCAAAAAAAAACGGACGCATCATGTGCTCGTAGTTGAGCGCTATAACATTCTACACGTACCCGCCTACCGCCAGCGTCAGTTTAAACTGACAAAAATTGTTTTTTTTATAAAATCTTTAAAAAAACTTTTTTTCAAAAAATTTTTTCAGTTATGATCTATTTGTGACCTAAAGAACCTGCAATATCAAAATCATCAATTTTTTCGGGGTTGGGGTGATATGGGTTAACTAAAATGCAGGTGTCATCAGCAAAAAGTCGGGAAGTGCTACTAATACAATTGGGTTGGTTATTTATGTAAAGTAAGAATAGAAGTGGTCCTAAAGATGAGCCTTGAGGGACCCCTATATTGATATTGTACTTTGAAGAGTGATCATCACGAACTATAACAGTTTGAAATCTGTGACGTACAATTCAAAAAAAGTATTTATAACGCCTCTAAGGCCAAAGTTGCTGATATATTCTTACCTGGCGTGCTGCGTTTCTTTGTCCAGTTTTACGGTCTGAAGCACATAGTCAATTGCTCTCAGTTTTTCTTTTGCTTCTACCTGTCGACGTTGCCATCGAAGTTTAGCTACCGCAAGTTGGCGTCGTCTTTCTTCAAAAATCGCATCTGTATGTTTTCTGAGGCCAGCCAAGAGCTACTCTTTCAGTTTCCAGATTTGGATCCAAAGAAAGAATATTCTACAAATATTGAATGCCGCTAATCTGAAAATCAGCAATCTGTTTGCTGTCAAGATGTGCATAAAATTGCAAGGGCATTCTTGGTTTATTTTAACCAAGTACAGCTTATACGCAGGTAAAGCTATTTTTCGTTTAAATGAAATAAACTAAAAATACGCTCGTACGCTTACAATTTTACGCACCGTGTAGACCAGTTTAAAAGTCTACGTATTATTTTAATTTGGCCTTTGTGGATGTTAACATTGTTTGATGCCAGTAATTCGTATGTTTTTACCGTAGACTTAATATCTCTAATGTGCACTGAGTTTAGTTTTGTAAAGCTATATGCTTCAAATGTTACCATGGCCCATTTGTCAGATGCATCGACGTTTGTTGGTGTTATCTCAAGAGGTATATAAATTGCTTATATTAATATTATTAAAACAGTAGATAATTTTTGATGAATTATACACACGATAAATTATATAGTATCTGTACACTAAGTGAAAAAAATCAAAAAAATATCAGTTTTACATCAGTATTTCTTGGCCAAGTTTCGATTCCTCTTTACTGATTTCAAGAAGTCGCCGTCGAAAAAAATTGTATAAACTAAAATAGCTAAAAGATCATACTTTGTAGGGCTACCAAACGTCCTGTTTTACGAGCATTTGTCTTCTTTTTCCGTTTAAAATGAACTGTCCTTCGAGGAGACCCAAAAAAGTAGCCAAATGTCCTCATTGATCAGAGCTTAAAGGCATTTTCATTGCTCAGAACTTAAAGGCGGGGTTCGAAGACCAAACCAACCAAAAACGATATTCTTCCGTTCAACCTCGCATTTAACTCCTATGCCGACCTGACAACAACTGGTCTGACTGAAGATCTTCTTTATTTTTTTGGAAAACACCATCTTCGACGGGCAAAATCGGCCCAAAAACAAGTGGTCTCTTAAAAAAAGGTCTTCAGTCAGTCCCGTTGTCCGGAGCCTTCCGCGAGTTTGGTCTTTGGGCTTCATTGTTCGGAGTTGTCCTCTTTTTAGTCAATGAAAATATCTTACCCCTAATACTCAGCAAATGTAACGAGTTTTAAACAACAACTGTGAAAAAATTTAGTTCTCCAAATTCAAGCAAAATTGTCACTTACGACAATCGGTTCATGAAAAAACAAAAAAAGTTTAATGAATTCACAATTCGTTTTTGTTTCTCAGCTTTTTTCTCTGCATTGACTTGCTTTTTAATCTCCTCCATATCAATGGACAAGGACAACCCCTCGTTTGCTTTCTTTCGGCGGAGTTGTTGAATCCAATCCTTTCTACTTTTTTAAACTCTTCTCCTAAAAAAGACGTTGCTCCCTGAATATTCGCTCAATATCTGAAATGGCACGACGTTTCACTACAAAAAGTTAAGGCTGTGTTACCGTAGTGACCTTCATTCTAGGCCCGACTTTGGATGAAAATTTAATGAACTTGTAAAGATTTATGCGAGCAAATATTTGTACGAGCAAGCTGGCTGTAATGGTTTAACTGAAGTAGAAGTAACTTAAGTTGGATTTTGAAAGTGTTTATTATAAAGATAAAATTATATTCAAAACGAAGTTTTAAGACGGACGATAAATTTCTAAATTTTAGCAACTTCAATAATGGATCGGAAATCAATAGGTCAACCACTACTGAAAATTGTAACTCAGCAATTAGTGGAGAAGCAATAAACGTGCAAAATTAAGACTGTAAGTTAAGAAATTGTTGAACACCGTGTGTTTAGATCTGCAGTACCAATCATGTTTACCAATATTAAAGCACCATTGAGCAGGCGCGTGGCCAAAAATATGCAATGGGGAGAGGCTATTGGGAGGTTCTGGGGGCGGAGCCCGAGGCAATTTTGGGTGTGGCGGCGAATTGAATCATCCGTCGGAGGCAATTGGGGGTCAGGGGGCGGAGTAATCAGCGCTAGAAAATTTTGTATTTTGGGGGCAAAAATGACTTAATTTTAGAGCTATCTTGATAAAAATTAATGCTATTAAAGCGTGGCATAGAAATTAGCAGTGCAAAAACATAAATATACTAATTGCATAAATAGGCTATATGGTGGGTAGCTCTTGCTAGAATTTCAGTTCTTTTACTTACAAGCTGGCAAATCAGAAAATCCTATACCGGTAGTTCAATAAAACTCTCAAGGAGTAATCTATTTTGTCCATATTTTATAGAGAAAGATATTATCAGGGGGGTGAATGGAAGATAGTTTGATAGAAGTGATTGGTAATTAACTGATACTGAATAGCCTCCCTGTTTCTGAGCTTTTATATTTTTTGATAAAACCTATGTTGAGCATTTTTCAATGAGCGATCAAATATGATTACCAATTTTTGGCCATTTTTCAAAGTTTTTACTGATTTATGAGTTGTATTTTTGACAAATTAGCTCACCCAGCCCCCAAATAAACGTTTCAAAATATGCTTTAAAGCGTTTTTTGAGTCCATTGCAGTGCAATAGAGAGTGTCAGTAGTGTTAAAAACTTAGTATTTTTCTCATACTGCATTTTGGTAGGCAGGCCAATGGGTGTGCTAAAGCCCCCACCCTCTGGCGACGCTATACTGCAATAAGCGTTGATTCAAAAACTAACACAAAACTCAAAGTTGGTACCGGTGTCAATAAGAAGTAACGGTGAAAAAAGCAACTTCCAACAAATAAAAATATAGAATTATGCCTCAAAAATTTACCTTGCTCAGTGATGGTGAGATTTTGAAAAAGTTTAGCGAGGTCATTATATTTTTCCTGCCTTTGCAATTTCTTCTCCTTTGGTTTGATCTGCATTATCATGTGTTGTCTTTCCTCTTCAGTCAGGGCAGCCCACGCTTTCTCGCCAAGCTTCTTCATCAGCGCCTAAAATGTTAGAAATACAAAAATCTTGTAATAAATTGACTGAAGACGAAGCTTCACTTTTAAAGTCATGCAAACAGAATCGGATTTACCATATGGCACGTTTAGAAACCAGCCCCGCCACGACTGTTGTCGGAGGTCGATTTTGGGAGAGATCCTTTCGGAGCTTTACTGCATTTATTGAAAGACAATTTTAGGGCAATTTTAATCGAGAGTTTTATGTTTGGAACGTTGGGTTTAATAGAAGTCTTATTTTAGGATCGGTTTCACAAAGAATTTTTGTATTGAATGATGATTTTGTAAAATATAATTTTTTTGGATGTTGATTTTGTGGAATATAGTTTTAAAACAATAGATTTTAGGGTATCAATTTTAATGACTTCTACATTGCTAAGTTTTGATAACAAAACCTGGTTCTGTTTATCAGCCTTGTATTTTGTAAATTATGTCTAGCTTCTCTCAGTCATTATTATTCCAAGGTAACTATAAAGACTAACGTCTCTAGAAGTCAATTATTAACAGAGCACAAAATTAACGGAATATTAACAAAACACCCAAAGTAAAAACATAAATAGTATTTACATAAGTTTCAACTTACATTTTCACGAAATACAGGAAAAGCCCCTGATAATCTCCAACAAAAGAATTATTATAAAACTTATTACTTTTAATAGCCAAGTTGAGTGGATAGTTATGAAGATAAAGACAACATTAAATTAATGTTTCTAAGCCTCGCATAGTGAATTTACTAAGTTCGGAAAGCTAAAGATGCAGATAGAATTGCCATCGTACATGCGTCAAATTGAGTCATTTTAAAGCAAAAGCAGGAGGTTCAACCGTAGTGTAGAAGAGTACATTGCTTTTTATTCTCGACCGAAGTAAAAGGTGCTACTAAAAATTTTTTTGAAGCTTTGATCACAAAGAAAACAGCAAACTGTGTAACACAAATGCTAAAACTTACCTGAGCAACTTGGGCACTTTCTTTCAGAACGTTTAACTATTTGTCATCACCGCTGAAATGCATCGTTAGCGCAAAATATGAGTGCGAAGTTTTAGACTTTTGCTTATAATTCCAGAATGGTTTGGTCTAGCAACATGAAATTTTGACAGCTCTTAGAAATTAATGAATTGTACGTTTATACGAAATTTCGATGCAATAAATCGCGTGACTTCGACTTAAGGACGCGAAAACCGCTCCAAAAGTTTGGCGCAAAAAGCGATCTAATTCAAAAACGGCTTAAATACGGCAAAATATATTTCACATGGTTATATGTTTTAACTCTTCAAGATACGCTATCTTTACCAACCCACTTTTGGTTGCAATGAGGTTTTTTTCTTCTTTTTTTCCTTTTTTTTTTCTTCCTAAATCTTGTACGCTCTTCTCCTAAACCACAAAACATCGAAATCTAATTTTTGTGTAAAGTTGTTGAGCTGCAAACGCAATTTTATTTCCCGAAATTTTTTGAACGGCTTAACCTATAGGTTTTAAACCGCTTAACCTATAGGTTAAGCTGTTCAAAAAATTTCGGGAGACAAAATTGCGTTTGCAGCTCAACAACTTTACACAAAAGTTAGACTTTGGTACCAGTTTCATTTTTTAATATCAGTTGGTATTTGAGAGACAAATATTTCGACATACTTGGGGTTTGACATACTTGGGGGGACCACCCCCAGGGAGCCCCCCAAATGGACCCCTCAAAAATCAATTTTTTAAACGGCTTAACCTAGGGTGCTAGTTTTTTGTTTTTTTTTGATATCAGTAGATATTTGAGAGACAAATATTTTGACATAGTTTGGGGATACCACCCTCTGGAATCCCATCAAATGGACCTCCAAATATAAATTTTTTAAAGGGCTTAACCTAGGGTGCTAGTTTTTTTGTTGTTTTTTTGTTGTTGATGTCAGTAGATATTTGTGTCTGCTTTTAGAAACAGTATGTAACTAATATGTATCCAGAATAATGATATCATAACCATACATTTGCATGGGGAGCTGCTAAGCCACTTTTTTGCAAGTATAAACTATATGGTGTAGCCTACTATCCGTATCCCTGCTGCTTACACTTGTGAAATTTGGAAGCATGTGATGTTTCTTATGAAACATTGAGGTATGGTTTTGCAGAGTGTCAGTTTTTCTTTGCTTTACGCGTCACTTGGTAAATAAGCAAGTCTCTCTCTCTCTCAGTAGTTAAGAGACAGTTGTTGTGACATAGTTTGGGGGTACCAAATGGATCCCCCGAAAATCAACTTTTGAACGGCTTAACCTAAGATGCTGTTTTTGTTTTTTTGATAACAGCAGATATTTAACAGACAAATATTTTGACATATAGTTTGGGCAGAGCTGGGCACCCGCCACTTGAAAAGTAGCGGCGCTGCCGCTGTTAGGCAAAAAAAGCAGCGGCGCTGCCGCTTATCGCTATTCAAATGAAAAAGTAGCGCAGCTGCCGCTACTTGCATCCAAAACAGCGGCTGCTGCCGCTACTTTAAAAAAATAAAGAGCAAAAAAACGATGGCATTCTCGGTACCTAATGGTGAAGTTTCAACTTTACTTGAGAAAGTAAATTATTCAAGCTTTTGAAATACCGGTACAGGTTAAAATCGGCATTAACAGGCTTAAATGATAGACAAGTTAGCAAAAGTTTGACGCAAAAGAAGATCGAGCGTTTAAGATATTGGTGTTTACGAAGTCGAAGGAGCTACTTAGTAATGACGTACATGTTAAGCAAATGATGCTCAATGCGATACATGTTACACTAAGTTTTTTTTCTACGAATATAACTCCATAACTAAGTTGTCTTTAAAGCTTATTTATTACCTGGTTCTACAGTACTGGACAAATTATTAGTACTTTTTGGAAAAATTCAGTCATTTTTGCTTTATTCTTTTTTAATAGCATTTAAACACACGTTTTGTTGACATATGTTCATAAAAACTAAAAAATAAACTGCTTAATACTTTGTTTGGCCTCCTTTAGCCTGTTTTAATGCAGCAACTCTCCTAGGCACGCCATTAATTCATGAAACACACAAGGCTTTGATATTTTTATAGTGAAACCAGACTCGAATCAAACGTTCTATAAGCTGAGTTTTGATGGTTACAAAAACCTCGCGGATTTTATCTTTCAAAACATCCCATAAACTTTCTTTAAGATTCATATAAGGTGAATTACCGCGCCATGGCAGTAACTTTAAGTGGTTGTTTTCATCCACTCCTGGACTTTCTAAGCAGTATGGCATGGAGCCGAGTCTTGCTGGAATATGCATGAATTACCTCCAAACCATTCAAGGATCTGTGGGTTCAAACGTGAGCTTAGCACCTCGATGTATTTTTTTGCATTCATAGAGCCTTGAACAATGAACAGTCTACTGGAACTATGTATAGAATTATCCCCCACACAATAATTTTAGTTGGAAACTTGACCGTCTTACGAATGGAGTCTGACCGAGACTCTTCTCACTCCTCCTTCTCACTGTCTGAATTCTGTCATCCAGCACAGCTATAGTTGATTCATAGGAAAAAATAACCTACCAAACAGTTTTGTAAGTATGCAGTTGAAATCAAAGCCAGAGTTCGCTAAACAAACTTTTTTTACCTGCTCCCAATCCGTTGAAGTCCAGTCACTGTGCTCCACAGCCCAGCATGACGACTGGCTTTCATTTTCTCTGTCAAACGAGGTTTCTTTCTAGGTCTGTAGGCTTTCAGACCAACTTTAAACAATCTTCTATTAACCATACTTCTATGTACCTCAAACCCTTGAGCAGCTGGACCAGATGAAATTTTTCTGCATGACCTTCTTCTGTTACTAAGATACATCTTTACTATCTTTCTGTCAAGTGGGGTTGGTTTTACGTTTTCTTCCGCCTTTTCCTGCTCGTTTTGCCTCCAAATTTTCTTATTTCTCAGTTTCTTCTTTATTCGATCAACGTGTCGAAACGTTTAGTGTCTTTGCTATTTCGACTATTTTTAAAGCACTATGCTCCTCAACACCTTTACTCGCCCTTTTTTGCGAAGACTCAAGTCACTAGCCTTGCCCATATTTAACCAGCACAGATATTCAGAGCAAAACGAAAAAGGCTAAAAATGGTGAATTTCTCTCGTGGATTTTTTGTGTACTACAACATTATGCGTTTAAACAACTCATACAGATGATAATTACATATTAATATTGTACAGGTAAGTCATAGACCATTTTAAAACTGTTTTATAATCTTGTTAATCAAATTTGCTTAAAAAAACAAGAAGGGCTAATAATTTGTCCAGTACTGTATTTGTTTGTTCTATTCACAGCGCACTCTAAAAATTCAATTCTTAGTTTTACTGTTAACTGTTGTAGCAAAATTTATTTTACTACGCCTTGATGTAGCTACTCATGCCTGGCGCCACGGGACATAAGCGCAGCCAGCAGGAGGGGGTAGGGAGCTCGGGCCCCCTCCAATTGAAATGCGACCAATGATAAAAATGTGACAAAAAAGCCTATTGTGTCGTCAGTTTCAATATTTTTTAGCATTTTTTGCGTACAACAGTACATGCGTACAGCGGTAATTAACAATAATATTGACGACCAGGGGGTCCGGGCCCCCTTAATTTAATTTTTGCCAATCAATTAAAATGAATAACCTGGCTGAAATTAAGAGTTTTTATCGTAAAGTTGTTACCTCGGGTTCTCATCTAACCTTTTTAAAAAGGTAATGCAATAACCAGAGCGTGATTTACCATATGGCACAGTGGCAAGGTCTTGCGCTCGGATAGTAAGACTTTATTTTTGGTCTACACTTATTCTGCGAAAATCTCCAACGTGCCAGGGGCCCCGCGCAATGTAAATCCGGCCCGGGCAATAACATGGCAATTAGGCGTAACTATCTATTGTACGGTTTTTAATAACATTTCACCTCCACCTCGCTAGTTTTTACGCGAAAAAATACTTTTGAAAAACAAAATAGCTGGGAGAAATGCTCATTGAACAAATTATTGAATTTGAATGGAAGGGCCTGGGGCCTCTTGACCGTACATGTACTCTTACAACTGGTTATTTTCACGTCAAAACAAAAATCTCTAAAAAAAATCTTCGAGTGGATTATTATTTAGTACTAAAATACTTACAAAATTTAACCCCAAATGCAAAATCATAAACGTATTTCGACCAAATTATAAGTAAAAGGAAGATTGAAACAGTTTTTTTTTTCAATTGGCTTTCAAATGTCAAAAATCTAGTTCTTTCAAATGGTTCTGAACACATGCGAAATGTGATCCAATGGCATTAAAATAGCTTTTTTTTCAAAAAATTGCAAAAAAAATTGCCAAGCAGCTTCGGCTCCATCTGTGATACGTTTGAGTTAAACTAGTTTGCTTACACACGTCTACCAATTTACATATTTTCATTTTTAACTTTTGGTTTAAGCTTCTCCCTTTTGAAAACTTTTCGTTAAGTGCCAAACCAGGCCACGGCTTCTAATCATGCTGTCTACGATATCTTGGCCCACAAAAACTCTCTTTCAAAAATTTCTGATGACGTCATTGCATGTCATTTTTGGTTTGGCCCTCCCTCCGTTCAAAAATCCTGGCTGCGCTTACACACGGGGGGGAGGGGGGCTTTTTGGGCCGTGTCCCCCCAAAAATACTAATTGTACCTTCCAAGCGAGAGTAAACTTTTGTACTAGCACAAGAGGACCAGCAAACGTTTGCCCAAAAACAGGTTACCACAAACGCTTCTTTTCTATGAAACAGCAAGACAGATCGAGTGAACGTGATCAAGTAGCCTAAGATTTTGCAATGAAGATCTTTCTTTATTTTTTTGGTTTCCACCTCCAAATTTGAGGGCAAAATCCATACCAAAGGAGGATAACATAGGATTTGGAGCAAAATATTCACCAGATTGCTGCGGCATTCCGAAGGAGTCTGGTCTCGGCGGCGTAAGCGTCCTCCCAAAAGTTTTTGTGCCCACCCCCCGAAACACACTACTCTGGCTCCGGGCCTGTTACTGTACTGTTCTACTTGCAGTACACAAACTGCATTGTGGTCTGCGACCACATAGCCAACAAATCATCTGCATTTGTTTTACTAAATGCTAGCATTTTGAGAAAATATCGCGGAAAACCGTCTTTGCGATATGCAATTTTTTAGCAAATTATCGAACTGTTATTATCGCATTTTCGTTAAAGAGATACTGCTCGAAATCGGCTTCATTGAAATCGGTTTTATCAGTTCAAATTGGCCAGCTACTAGCCACATTATTAGTTCAATTTTGGTTCAAAAAAAATAGAATCACGTACGATAAAACTCGCCTATACATAGTAAGTTAAAAATTGCCGACACATAGTCAAAAAAAATAGCAACGTCAAAACGTCACAAAGGTCTTGTATGTTCTACTAAACTAAAATAACGTGGTAGCAAGAGCAGAGTGAAAACAAACGAAGAGTAAAGACTCGAAACGGTAACGTGTGAAAATATGAATCAAAAAAGTCTTGGAAGGAGTTTATCAGGAGTAGCGGCAGCGGCAAAATATTTGCTTAAAAAATAGCGCTGAAGCGCTGCCGCTTTTTCGGTTAAAAAAACAGCGACGCTGCCGTTTGTCGCTGGTGACGAAAAAAAGCAGCGGCTTGCCGCTACCGCAACCAAAAAACTAGCGGCGCTAGTAGCGCAGCTTGTGAACAGCGCCGCTGTGCCCATCACGGAGTTTGGGGATACCTCCCTCCCGGGAACGTCCCAAATGGACCCCCCAAAAAAAATTTTTTGAACGGCTTAACCTAGGGTGCTAGTTTTTTTTTTGTTATCAATAGATCTTTAAAAGACTAATATTTTGACATAGTTTGGGGGTACCACCCCTCGGGACCCCGAAATGGACCCACAAAAGTCAATTTTTTGAACGGCTTAATCTAGGGTTTTAGTTCTTTTTGTTTTCTGATATCAATAGATAATTAACAGACAAATATTTTGACATAGTTTTGGAGTATACCATCCTTTCCGGGGACTCCCAAATGGATCCCAAAAAACACTTGTTTGAACGGCTTAACCTAGGGTGCCAGTTTGTTTGTTTTTTGATATCAGTAAATGTTTAAGAAACAAATATTTAACATACTTTTGGGGCATACGCGTAGCCAGGGGGGGCCCGCCCCCCGAATTGCCTTGCAATCAATGAAAAATTTGTTACCAAAACGGTTAGTGGTTCTACGTATCCGTTCTAAGTTTGATTTATGGCTCGACCCCAGACCTTGAAGATCTTTTTTTTTTTTTGGTCTTCACCTAATTTTCGGAACAAAATAGGCTTTTCAGCTCGTTCTAACCTTTAGTTCAGTTGTTTTATAAGTTTTGTCCCCACCCTGTAACTTGAGGTTTGCCCCCCCAATCCAAAATTGGTCTCCAACTAAATTTCGGGGCCCCCCTCCCCCAATCACAAATCCTAAATCGAACTGTGAAGACTCTTTTTTTTTTGGTCTTCAACTATAAGATTTCAGGTTTGGCCACCCCCCCAATCCAAAATCCATCTCGCCGTAAACCTCTTAAATGGACCTTGCAAAGTCAATTTTTGGAACGCTTAAGCTAGGGCGCTAGGTTTTTTGAAATCTGTAGATATTTACGTCGGTCGTTCAAAGGAGTTGCTCCTCAGTAAGCTCCATCTAGTTATAAATCAATTACAGTACAAATATTTGAATTTGGGATATATCGTTGATCTGCGGAAGAAAAACTTAGAAGCACGCGCTTTAACGAAATGCGTTTCAGAGCAAATAAACAATATTTTCTCCGAGCTTCGTTACTACGCCGACGCACAACTGTATAATACTTTGAGGAAACATTACAAAAATAATTTGATCAAATCCGTGAAATACGAATTAGCGAGATAAACGAATCAATTGAGTCTTAACTCAAATGCATGCTTTTGCACGAAATAATCTATAGTGCTCGTAGGCTAGGTCTACGCAAATCACACGTAGGATTTGCATCATCATCTTCAGGCTTCTTCTTCAATTCGAGAGTTGGTTGTGCATATATCTCTATGTGATTTTGTTAGGAAATATTGTGGCTTTTTCTACGTTGGCAAAATTCGACTATTTTTTCACTTTATTTTCTGAGGCTTTGCTTTGTCGCCACCACATATTTTCGCCATTTCTCGACCTTAGTAAATGAGCGCCAAGATGTAATTTTTGTTTTTTTGCCACATTATTAGACCAACTTTTATTTACCTCAATTTTGATTTTTGTTTACTTCTAAGGTCCCTGCTTGTTTTGTGCAAAACAAAATTGGACTTCATGTTTTTGAATATAACTTAAGACTGTATTTTTACAAAAATATTAAAAGCAATACTTGTACATACCGCGCAGTTCTATTGCGATTGGCAACTTGCTAGGAAAAGCAAATAGGTTCCAGAAGCAGTTTTATAGCTGGTGGTTCAGCTTCTAAACAGACCAACTGTTCGGAACATTTAGTGTACAGCCAAGGAAAAAGCCATACAGGCAATGCCTTGTCAAACTGCCTTTACACCTTCATGAAAGTGCAATATGAAACAACAACAGCAACGTAATTCAATTAATAAACCCTACAAGAAAATGATGTAAGAAGCTGTGAGACATTCGATAGCATTGTGCTTAAGTGGGCACAAGTCCGTTAATCGTTAATCCGTTAATAACGAAGCTAACTTTTTCATTAACTCGGTAATCCATTAAAAAGTTTTTTCATGTTAACGGACTAAATTAACTTCCGTTAAGTGCTGTTAACGTACTAAAGTAACTTCCGTTAAGTTCTATTAACTTCCGTTAAAGTTTCTATTGTTAATATCTTGCACCATTCATTCGTCGGACTGGTACAAACCAGCTTGCACTGGTAACGCTTGTTGCGTATTAGCACAAGTTTTATAGAAAAAAGCGAAGAAAGGAGTTCTTTTTAAGAGGCAAATAATAAGCTGCAGCCTCATAGGTCTTTCAATTATCGCTGATCACAATTTCCAAAGATTTTCCGATTGCAGCTTCGTTGTGCATTTGAACTTATGTTTATCTTGAAATTAGATTAGACAGTAAAATATAACTTCCAAAACACAAAAGGACCACCTTAGCAATTTGGATTAACGTTAACGGAGGTGTGAAGTTTGTTAATGAAAGTTAACGAAGCTAACGAAGCGGTTAACGAAGCTAACGTTTTGCATTAACTTGCTCACCTATGGCATTATGATTAAGATTTTTCCTGACTGTGCGAACAGCGTAATGCTAGACCACAGCTTTAAGCATGACTGATATACATGAAGCTAACAGAAATCATTTCAAATTGAAAATCAGATTCTCCTAGTCAAAATGAGGCCACAGATTTATGAATAAAATTAGTAATAAACTACGGTACTAAAATGCATCTGGAAGATTTAGAAATACTAAAGCAAGGCACCTGACGAGTGGTCAGTCATGTGCTGCACGCTAAGCATTTTCTTGTTTAGAGGTATTGTAAGTTTATGAGTTGGGGCGTTTGGAGGTTAAGTAACAGTTTTGAGTAAGTCCAAAGCACCAGATATTGTGCAATGGTAGCGAAAAAGACCTACTTAAGGCAGAGTAACGCCGATCAAATTACCGTATTACCCCAAGATAAATGTGAAATAAGCAAAATGCTTGGAAAAAATTTCAAAATTCTCCAAGATTACTGTGATTTCGACTTAACTATCTTTTTGCTTAATCGATTACAACACGCCTCTGCAGCTTTTGTTCCTGAAGTAAGCCACCACCTGACTTGTAATTTTTTTTTTTGAAAAATATTTGTTGGCTGTGGCGCCTAAAAGTTCAAGGGAGCTTTTCTTGAATTACTCTGTAAGTACAGCAATTGGCCAGGCCATTTGTCTAAATTTCCGCCCAAAGTTTTGTTAATCCTCGAACCAAAGCTAATCAGTGTATTCAACCATTATCTCATTGGTGCTCTAAATCCCAATTTTCAAAAAAAGAAGAACAACTAAAATGGAATGTCAACTTTCTTGATAAGTAACAATTTGAAAATGGATTTAGAGTTCAAATTTAGACGTAGTGTAATAAGTATCTATTTTCACTTGCTTAGCTTATGAGATCATTAAGCTAATAAAGTCTCATCAGTCTTTTTCTTGCGTTTGACGCTGTCGTTGATTATATCGAAGATGCACTGTAAATCAACCAAAATAATGTCAGCACGTCCAACGACCGTATTCCATTCAGTCCGTTTAGCGGTCGGTGTTCGGTGCAGTGATTGATGATGTGGTCTATGGTTGTTCTGCACCACAAGGACACGCCGTTAAATCGCGAAAACCGCACCGAGACCTAAGCACATTACATTTACCTACGCCAATGTGTAGGCGATGAAAAACAAACCATGCCTTTCTTGGAAAATTAAATCCAGCAGTAGGAGAGCTGGATGGGGTAAAACCAAATTGTGGGGGATGGGATCAAGTTTGCACCACTCATTCGCAGATGTGGAGTCCTCGAGGACGTCCTCAAGGACACACTTTGAAGCCCTTGGCCTTGAAGGTTCAGTCCTTGGCCTTGGCCTCGAACCCTCAATTCCTCGAAAATTGCCCTGTCCTCACCTCGAGGACAGCACTATTTTTTAAACCGTTGAATTTTTGTTGGAAAATGCCAGAAGCCTCGCGGAAAATTTGCGAACACACTTTTTGTTTTTCTCAGTTGGAGCATAGGCGTAGCCAAGGCCCCCCCCCCCCCCAATTGAAATTTCACCAATGACAAAAATATGCCAAAAAAAGCCTACTGTTTCTTCAGTTTCAGTTTCTTTTTAGTATTTGTCGCTTGCAACAGTAACTAACAACAATGTTGAAGACCAGGGGCCTCGGGCCCCCTTCAATTCAATTTTTTCCAGCCAATTTAAACGTGTAACCCGGAAGAAATGGAGAGTTTTTGTTCCAAAAGTTGCTATCTCAGGCCCACATCTAGCCTTTTTATGAACGTAATGCATTAACCAGGGCCGGATTTATTATAATATGGCGCAGTACCAGCTAGGGGCCCCGCGCCTAAATCGTAAGACTTTTTTTGGTCTTCCACTATCTTTGGCAGAAAGGTCTTGCAAAATTCCCCAAAGTTCCAGGGACTTAGCGCGATGTAAATCTGGCCCGGCAATAACATGGTTAGTAGGCGTAACCATGTAGTGTACCATTTTTTAATAACAATTCAGTAATTCACCTCCAACTCGCCAGTTTTTACGCACTAAATACTTTTAAAAAATTAGCCGTGGAAAATGCTGATTGAACAAATCATTGACTTCAATTGAGGGGCCTGGGCCACCTGGCTGAACATACACTCGTATAACTGGTTATTTTCGTGACAAAACAAAAATCTCTAAGGAAAATCTTCGCCTGGATTATTTTTTACTGCTAAAATGTAGCCAGAGACAAAGCACCTGACTTCCCCTACCTGAACCAAATCACTTAGAATTAGAATTTAACTCAAAAATGCATTGACTTAAATTGCAAGTAAAGAGAAGTGTTTAATTTTTTCAATTAGCTTTCAAATTTCTAAAATGTATTGCTTTCAAATGGCTCTGAACACGCGCGAAGTGTGATTCAATGGCATTAAAATAGCTATTTTTTCCAAAAAATAACAAAAAATCGCCCAGCGGCTGGGGGCTTCGCCCCCAGACCCCCATCTGTGATACGTTTAAGTTACACTAGCTTTCTCAACACGTCTCCAAAGTTAGATATTTACAATTTTCAACTACCGGTATTACTTTAAGCACTCTCTCTTAGCAAAATCCTGGTGAAGTGCCAACAGGCAACGATTTCAGATCTTCCATCGCACAATATCTTTGTCCCACAAAAAGTTCCTCTTTTGAAAATTTTTGATGACGTCATTGCATGCGATTTCTGGTTTGGGAACTCTCCATTCAAAAATTCTGGCTACGCCTATGAATTGGAGATTGCCTGAAAAACTTTTTTTAAAACGTTTTTTTTGGAAAACACTTGCGGCTGTGTCCTTGGTTCTTGGACTTGGCCTCAAGCATTCCTGTCGTTGGCCTCGAGAGGGTCTGTCCTTGGCCTCGAGATGGTCTGTCCTCGGAAGGGCTGTCATTGGCCTTGGATTTTTTGTGTCCTTGGCCTTGGCCTCGAGCCTTGTGTCCTCCACTCCACCTCTGCTCATTTTCCCACATATCGTTGACATTGTAAGAGGTACCCCGGAGGTGAACAGCTTCTTGGTGAAACGGATGACGGGAAGAAAGATGTCTGTAAGCTCTGGGTTAGAATTCAACTGGCTGTAGAAGTGTAGAGAATCTCACACTAATTTGAAACGCGCTCAACAAAGAAAATAATCGTCCTGTTGAGATAGTAGATACAAAATGTAATGGTTCGGTGATTTGTCTCTCGTCGCAAGATGTGGAGTTCATGTCGGCTTCATGAAGTAGATTGAACTTTTGAAGTGCGAGCGATCGAGCGAGCGGTTTCTAAAATAAACATAAAACCGGCTATAAGAGCGAAAGGGTCAAAATCTTCAGATTATTACGACTTCAACCAGGGCTGCAACTACAAGGGGGGGCAAAAGGGGGCGGCGCCCCCTTAAACAAAAATTTCGCCCTCCCAAAATGCCCAGCTTGCCCACCCAAACTCCCCTTTCCTTTGCGGCAGTTTTAAGATGGTGGCTTTTTTTTGGAAACCGACAGAAAACAAGGAAATAAGTAAATCAATTTGGCGAGCTGGCCTTGTTTTTTTGAGATCAAAAGAGAACTCGGAGAAAAGTAGACCAACCCAAAAAATTTTGGCCCCCCCCAGAAACAAATTTTGCCCCCCAAAGAACAACGTTCTAGTTGCAGCACTGGCTTCAACTACCAAGGATTATGAGCTTAAACTAATAACACAACAAAGTAGGGCCGAGACGCTAACATGTACATAAATTCTAAACTACCACGGGAAGAGAAATTACTTTAACGGTTAAGTAAGACTCTAGATCGTAAACATACAAATAACAAAACATTAAACAAATACTTGCACAGACCAAAATAATTGCCATCCAGTTGCAAAGAGAAGATCCAACAAATTGAGAATAGTTCCAAATAGTGCAAGAGCTCAGAAAACAAGAAATAGTCGATACCATAGTCCAAAAAGAATGAATAGATCTAGAAATGTTAGCGGTAAGCAGGCAAAAACGCCGTGTAGAGAAGTATGCAAATTAGCAATTACAAAAGGCAAAAGAAGTATAGCGAACTGGCTGGTAACTTGTGAGGTGAAACATCACGTGTTAGCCGCAATGCAAAGGGCAGCGATACCCTGCTCGACAGAAGCAGACAAGGCCTGGTTCGATACCCATTGCAACTGAAGCGACGTAGCAATGTCTATGCGGAGTAATTGGCGATGGCGTGTGGTTGGAAAGAAGGTGTGTCGTATTTGAGCTTGCTTTTTACACTATCCGGGGTGAAAGTTACTGCGAATGTGAGCCGAGGCTACTCCAGCTTAAAACGGGGAGGAATTTCGTTGGTGTTGGGCGGACACAACCAGTGATGGTACGCGGGAAATAGTTGAAGCGTATCTCAAGCTTTTTAGTATGCTTGCTACGACACCAAAAAGGAGAGGCATACTCGACGACACTGTAAACTATGGCCAAGGTACCTGTTCGAATGGTGAGCGTGTCAGCACCCCATGATGATACAACATGGCGTTGAAGCAGATTGTTGAGAGCCGTCACTTTTACACATTAACCGTCCAGGGCCGACATGACAGAACGTGCTAACGAGCTCGTAAAGGCCATTCTCGCTCACTAAAAAGCGCTAACGAACAAAAAATCTTCGTAGACAAACTACCATTTCTGAGCCGTCTCACCCAACACACGTTAAAACTGCTCGTTCAAATTTAGCGAGATGTTACTAACTTGTGTTACTACGTAATAAATATCTGATTGTGACGTCAGATGCATTTCTACTTCAAAATAATGCGTTCAATCGTACCGTATGTACTGCATTGTTATGGATAAAGATACTATGAGCTATGCGTTACTTTCCTAAGCAAGCAAATTCCTTAACTGATAATAATTAGTAAATGAACGACAGAATTTAATTATATTTTTGGATCAATGTGAAATAAAAACAACTTTTTCGATACTGCAATTTTTTTAAATGACGTAAAGCGCCCTTGTGGTTGTTGGTGGGTAAACTCGTATGTTAACAGTAACTTTAGGTCTTTAGGTTTCAAAAATTTTCAAAAGTGAGCAAGACGAAGTACACTCTTCCTTTTTAGAACCGGTAAACCTTGAGTCGAGACTGGCTGTTTTTAATTTTTTGCCGATATTCAGTCTCATTTGTTCTTGATTTTGTAAAAATTTTGAGAGCATCAATGCCAATTTTAGCGAGCATGTTTGAAACACTGTTTAATTCCTATTGCTCTGTCTGCTTAAGTGAAGGTTTTTTTGTTGCTTTAACAGCATCGCAAAATTGCAAAAGCGAAAAAGCAAGCTTTTTTCAAATTGAACAACTGCCAAAAAAATCCTCAATTGCTTGTGCAGAGCAACAGAGCTTTGTAATCTTGCATAGTTGCAATTTTGCATGCAAACACAAGAAAATCCCTGAAATTTTATCGTTTTGAATCAGCACTAATTTTAGTTTCTTTGATTAGTTTAAATTTTTTTTGTTTGCTTTTGTTTTATTTTGCTGCCGCGGTTGCCTTGATTTTAATTTGTTCTTAAATTTTGAGCAAAAATGAGCCTCGTTTTCTTGGAAAATCGTTCGTTTAAAAAGAGTGTATTGCTATCTTTGTCAACTGGCGCTATTTAACATTGTTTTATCAGTCGAAACAGCAAGTGGTTCCCAATGCAATTCGCTATTTTGTAGCAGTCTAATAGCAAACATGGCGACAATTTTGATTAACTTTCAGCAAAAATTCGCTTTAGTTAGAAGTTTTCAACATTTTGCCATTAAATGTGTGAACCAAAAAGATTTCTCGCACGCTTAAAGAGTGTTTCAAAATCCTCTGTAAGTTGGCGAGGAAAATGTGACGTTTTTTTACTCAAACTGTTTTCCGCAATCGCTTGAAGCAAGTTAGCGAGAAAGAATGACGTAACGGATTTTGCAAGGCTTTACGTACACGTGCAAAAATGACCTCTTACGTTTAGCGAGTATTTCGTTCGGTAGCGCCTCTTAAAAAAACTCGTTAATTAAAGCGAACGAGACAATTTCTGTCATGTGGGCCCAGGTGTTGACGAAAGGTAAGCTGTCGATTAAGTTTGGCGCCTAGCTATGTAGAAGTCGGGGACAAGGGGGTAACTTCAAGGTGAATTGTTTGCTGACGATTTGCTTTTTTTAAATTTTATTCCATTTTTTTCTTGCGTTACCATGACCGCAATTGCAATTATTTTTCACAAACATATTTTGATTTTAATTTTATGGACTATTGTTTAATCAGATTTTGAGTTTGGTTTGTAGGCCAGCGTAGTTTAGCTTTTGACTTCGGTTTGAACGTCAGCCCTGCGGATGAGCGGTGGTATTTCGCGAAACTCGAGTCCAGGGCAGCACGTGGGAAAAAATTAGGTCTGCTTTTATAGTAGCTGAAGTTACGAGATGAAGATGAAAGCCTAGTATACAGATAGCTTGGTGACTGAAATTTACCACTTGAGTTAGCCTAATTCAGTGATCAAAAATTTTTTGCATTGTGTCAACTCCTCTTCACACTGATGATGAAGTCAGTTGACTTTAAAACACGATAATACTCTCACGATGGGGGCTCCGCCTCACCCACGTCACAAGGGATTGAAATGATTACCCATTTCGACGTGGAGACAGCATTAAGGTGTTGTCAAATGAAGTAGGATTGTAAAACGTGATGTCTTTGTGAACTATTAAATTAGCTCCGCTTATTTCACTTTAGGAATAATTTAACTCTAAGAACGATTATTTTCCACTTTTTTTGTGTTGGCAAAGAGGAGAGCTAAATCACCAGCATAGCTCGACTGCTTTTTTTTGAGGTACATCACTGATATTAACATTGAATAGCAGAGAAGCTAGTCTTGAGCCTTGGGTGAACCTCTTTCTGAGTCTCGGAGGCCCACTAACTTTTATGTCGCTGGTTTTCCCTGTAAAGATGTGGTTATATAACATTTCCATCACAAAATCTGTCAGATGTAGATTTGGTATGAGCTTCAATTTTTCAGTTTTAGACCATAATGCCAAACAGTATCGTAATCCAAGGTCAAGTACGCAAGCACTACCCCCACCATTTTACATGCTTCAAATCCACGCTAGATATCATCCGTTAGATTGATTATTATTTGGTCAGTGGTGCATATAGGCCTCGGCGAAATCCTGCTTGCGTATGTGGTAGAAGTTGGTCTATCAGGGGTTCCAATCGAGCTAGAACTGGACGTTCAAGCAATCTATAAGGCACACATAAAAGAGAAATACGACGATTACTGTTAGAATCACTTGGTGCTTTGTGTGGTTTAAGCAGAGCAATAACACTTTCTTTTCGCCATACTTTTGGAAGCGCGAATACCGCCGAGTAGAGAGACATGAACTCTTTCAACTAATCATGAACTTTCTGGCCACAATATTTTATTAGTTCAGGCGGTATATCATCAGGGCCTGTGCTTAAGTTGAGCAATTACATCTTTGAATTCAGCGCTAGTAAAATCAATTGAAAGATCTGCAGGAGTAACTACATACCATCCTGGAATGATGAGTGCCAGACAAAGTACAAAATAAGCCTGTTCACAAGTGCACTTTTGGAAACCAGTTCTTAGTTCTACTGCTTGAATTTTGCTGAGTCACCAAATTGCGAACGGTTGTGACGTAATTCAGAACCTTTTTCGCGTGTGACTCAGCAAAATTCAGGCACTAGAACTACGAACTGGTTCCCAAAAGTGCACATGTAAACAGGCTAAGTGTTTCTCGCTGCTGATTCTGGACCAGAATCTCAATAAAAAGATGAACTCAGTGCTTGTCTACAGATAAGAAACGCAAATCACGATTTGAAAAGGCTATTCAAATCATCGACTTTACGCTCTCAAGTCGCAAGGCGTGGTCGACATTTTATCGTCTCACCGGTAGAACCTCAAAGCCTAAACCGTGCCCTATTACTGTTAACTAACGGCCACTATCTAGATGCTGACAGAGAGCATGCCAGGTTGCTGAAAAAAAGACACTGCCCAGTTTTAGGCACTTCTTCTCACTCCAACAAAGATCTCAGCAGTATTAATATCAAGGGAGCCTTTTCCAGCCAGGAAAGAAATTTTACTTGCAAAACTTGAAAAAATCAAGTTGTCAAAGGTAGTTGATGACTTTAGTAAGCGTTTGAAGGTTCCAGACGCCTAGCCAGAAATCTGCAATGTGGGGCTGCGTCGCGAGTCTGAGGGCAAAGCCTCGAAGGCATTGGGGTCTGAGGGCGGACCCCCCAGCGCATAAAATTTTGTATTTTTTTAACAAAAATAACTTAATTTTAGGCCTATTTTGATAAAAATCAATACTTTATGGAAGTCAGTAGCGTAGCCAGAGGGGTGGGCGGGGGGGCTATATTCTCCCATTGGCATGTCGACCAAAATGCAAAATGAGAAAAATACTACGTTTTTGGTACTTTTGAGACTGTTTTATGCACTGGAGTGGACAAAATAGTGATTTTAAACTTCTTTTGAAACATACATTCAGGGGGGGAGAGGGCTAATTTGTCAAAAATAAAACTAGCAAATAAATAAAAACTTTGAAAAATTGTCAAAAATAAGCAATCAAATTTTATTGCAAGTGTCAAAATGCTAAACATAAGTGTCATCAACAAATATAGTATTATCTAAGGATTAGGGGGGGCTATTCAGAATTAGTTAATTACCAATCATTTCTCTCAAATCTCTTTTCATTAGCCCCCCCCCTCAATTATTTTTCTCTATAAACTGTATACGAAATAGATTACTCCGTGTGAGTTTTATTGAACAATTCAATTTCATAATTTACCAACATCTAAATAAGAGAACTAAAATTTTACCATTAGCCACCCCCCAAGTAGCCCATTTATGCAACCAGTTTAATCATGTTTGCACTGCCTATATCTATGCCACGTTTTAAAAGCATTATTTTTTAATCAAAATAGCCCTAAAATGAAGTTATTTTTGCAAAAAAATGCAAAATTTTCGAGCGCTGGGGGCGGAGCCCCCAGACCTCCAAAACAGCCTCCCCCCCTTTGCGAATTCTGGCTACGCACATGATGGAAGTTAGCAGTTCAAAACACTTGAGTAATTGATTGTACTAGTTGCATAATATCGCCTGTGTGGGAGGTAGCTAATGGTAGAATTTTAGTTCTCTTATTTACAAGCAGGAAAATCATAAAACCCTATTAGTTGAATAAAACTTACAAGGAATAATCTGTTTCGTCCATATTTTGCAAAGAAAAGTAATTGGGGGGGGGGGGGGGCAGGCAGGCGCGTAGCCAGGATTTGGAAAAGGGGGGGCTATTTTGAAAGAGTGAGAAGTGTGCAAACGACCTTGACTCGAATTTTCATTGATCTTGAATCAATTTCAGACGGTTTGTCCGAAACTTGAGGCGAAATGTCTCGGAAATTCAAAGCTTTTTTCCGCCCAATATTTGGTGATCTCCAAAAAAAAAAAAAAAAAGGTCTTCGCCAAAATTCAGAGCGATTTTTTGGCCGAAAACAATAATTCAAAGCTTTTTTCCGCCCAAAATAAGGTGATCTCCAAAAAAAAAAAAAAAGGTCTTCACCAAAATTGTGGCTGCTATTTCGTCCAATTTCGCAAATTCAGACATTTGAGGGGGGGCTATTTTCCATTTTTCACAGAAAATCGGCCTCAAAAGCACAAAAAGCATGCGATTTTGCATACTTCACAAGCCAATGGGGGGGGCGGGGGGGGCTCGAGCTACGCTACTGGGGGGGGGGGGGGCAGTAATGGAACGATATTTTAAAGAAGTGATTGGTAATTATTGAATTACCTCTCCGTTCCTGAGCCTCTAAATTTTTTTGGTGAAACCTCGTATGTTAAGCATTTTTTAATAAGCGATCAAGTTTGATAGCTTACATTTGGCAATTTTTCACAGTTTTTATTGTTTTGTGAATTTAGTTTTGACAAATTAGCCCCCCCCCAAACAAATGTTTCAAAATATGCTTTAAATGATTTTTGAGTCTATTCCAGTGCAAAAGACAGTCTCAGAAGAGCTAAAAATGTATTTTTCTTATTCTGCATTTTGGTCAACAGGATGATGGGGGGGAGGGCTACAGCCTCCCTGGCTACGCTACTGGACGGCTCAGTGCATAGGTGGGCACAGCTAACGCAAAAATTAGCAGCGCTAACAGCTATTCCGTTTATTGAAAAAATCAGCTTCGCTAACGCTAATCCGATAGCACAAATTTTTCATTAGCGGAAGCTAACGCTACATCGCTGATTAACCCAAAAGTACAACATGAGACAGAAAAAACGAAAAATCAATTTCGTAACTAGCATCAACCCTTTTAGCATCGTGTTTTTCAGTTGATCAGCCAAATGTAAACATATTGCACCTCCGAAATTTCCAAATCCCAAAAGTTTTTTCAATTGCAAGGTATTGTCTTGGTTTCGGGCCCTTCAGTCAAACTGCTAGGAAGTAATCACAACGGGTATAGCCTACTGCTCGGCCTCAAAAATCTAGGCATGCAGGCAACGTACTGTAGCTGGAACTGCATCTTTGCTTCCACATGCAATATTTTGATCTTCTTGCTCTCTCTTTCTGAATGCTCACTCTGCATAAAAAATGAAAGAGCTTTCTACTGAATTGATAATCCGTCGGGGGCAGCAGCCCGCTAGCCAACACAAACTAACTGAAGTTCAATATGATACGAACAATTTTAATCGTGCTTTTTCCAAATGCTGAAATTTTGACCTCGTATTGGCTCCTTATTGCGCAAGGCCTGCATTATGATGTCATAGACTGGAGTGATTACCAAACGCGAGAAAAGCATAACCATATTGCAGCACGATGTCTTCTTTCTTCTTTCTTTCTGAGTTTTATTTTGAATGCCAAGTCACAACGTTGACATCAGAAAAGGAGACGCAAGAAAAACGCAAACTTACGTTATAACATGGCAAAAACCAAATCATAGCAATAAAATATAATATAGTTACAATAGAGATAGAGACTGCCATGCTCAGTTGCTCACGCCACCCGGCTATCAACACAGCCAAAACAACAAACAAACAAACAAAAACGAACATTCTGTACACACTTAAAACTAACAAAAAAAAAAATTATTTTCAGGATTAGTTTGAGATTATACAAGATTGATGCTTGCATCTGCTGTAATAAGAATCAGAATAGTCAAATATTTGCCACAATTTGCAGTGTCAAACAATTTTGATAATTGTTTACCGTACCAAAATAATACAATTTTGATGCAAAAATTGATTGCCAATAAAACAAAGATAATAAATGCTATCAGCCGTCAATAAAACTTTTGATCAAGTGAAATAAAATAAAAGAAATAATTAACTCTTTATATCAATGACTTTAATTAAGCAACATTTAAAGATGGAAATGTTTTGAATTGTTGAAATGTCTGCGGCAATGCCACGCAAAAACGGCAAAATGTGGTAAATTTTAGGCTATGGTCAGTAGCGTACGCAGGATTTTCGAAAAGGGGAGGCCAGGAAATTTAAAAATAATGAAGGCGAAAAGTAAAATTTCTCCACTCAGAATCAGTCGGGTTTGTGGCCCAAAATTACGTGAAGACCAAAAAAAAAAGGTCTTCACTCAGATTTTGTCCCTTTCGTGTGCTCAAACTTTCTGCCCAAGTTACAAAACGGGAGGGTAATGCGCAATTTTGCATACTATTCTATGCTAATTATACTATCCTGGCGACCCAAAAAGGGGGCCATGGCACCATGGCCCCCCTAAATACGCCCCTTGAGATGCTTTATGGAAACCACGCTAGCAACTATTTTTTTCTAGCGGATTGGCTGAAAAAATTAGCTTCGATAACCATTCCGTTAACATTTTTGAACTTTAGCGAAACCGCTAATCCGCAAATGAAAATGATAGCTCTGCTAATTAGCGGATTAGCAATTTGTGCCCACCTATGGCTCAGTGTTTCGCCATATGTTGATTGTAGACGCGTTTTCGTGAAAAGAAGTTTCAGCTCCAGGTTTGCAAAACTGCAAAGCGTGAAAACATTTACTGAATTGGTTTATCTATTGGTACACATTATTTTTATTTATCTCGACTGCAGACTGCTGAAAAATACAGGAGTATATTTTGCTAAATTATAACTACCCAACATCATCTTTTGCAAACGTGTCTAACAAGGATTCTATCACAAACGTAATGGAAGACGATAACGCGAAAACGAACAAAAAAAGTTTCATGCCAATCTACAAGATGTCGAGAGAAAAATTAGGCCAAGTTGTGATTTTCAACAACAAACTATTCGATGATGGTAAGAGATATCATAAGTTAATTAGGTATAGCTGTTAAGCAAATTACTGTGCCATATTTATCTTTGCACACTTTTTTCTCATTGGTAGGAAACCAAAATCTGGAGTCATAAGTCAACTAAGTCCAAAAGACACGTTCAAAAATAAAAATCGTTAAAAACAAAATGACATTTACGGTTTTTAATTGATGGTAGAAGTCCCTTAAATTTTAGTTAAGTAACAGGAAAGAGCTGAAGTCGGGAGTTCAATTCGGTAAATTTTTAACTGACTCCTCCGCCTTATGTTTCAGACCATTTAGACGACAGACATGGGACAGATCGCGACGTTGAATCACTGAAAGGACTTATAAAGGAAATGGGGTTGGAGTTGAATGACGATGACGTCTATAACAATTACGATGACGATTCAGCAATCAAGGTTATGAGTTACGATCAGTATTTTTCACAATCAAACAATATTGCAATCTTTCTGAAGTTGTGCTGACTCATTGTAATTCACGTCATATATACTGTTAATGTTAGTTTGCTAACACTTTTTTGTACAAAATTTAGTTTATTGGATGCAATGAAAATTATCTTTGTTCAAATTATTACAATTTTCCTCTAAAAAAAAAACCTCATAGATTTTAACTTTTTGTGTCTATTCATATCAAACTTGAGTGTAAATAGTGTACAAATTTATTTATTTCAACTGCCTGTAAAGACTGTAAAATTAGAGCTCTCGGGTCACTTAGATTTGTATAGAGCTGAAATAACTTTGCCTAAATATCTTAGAAACTAAAAGTTTTTTATTAAACTATTTTTCATCTAACAACAACTTTTTTGCTGCCAGCGGGTCAAAGAAATTGCAAAGAGAGATTTTCAAAACTACGCTTGTTTCATGGCAGTGTTCTTGTCTCACGGAGAAAAAGGAAAAGTCCGAATGAAATCCGGAGTGATGGACATCCAAGACCAAATTCTTGCGCCTTTCCGCGGCAACAAGTGCCCGTCACTTTCGGGAAAACCAAAAATATTCATTATCCAAGTGGGTAAAGCATTTATAAGTTTTGAGCTGCAAATCATCTTACTATACCAGCTTGCGTCGGTGGCGTACTGAAGATTTGAAAGGCTTTAACCAATGACAATAAGATCAGCGCTTTAATTAATGACAATAAGATCAAGGTTTATCGATCAATGTATCTATTTACAGCTCAAGTCTAAAAATTGCTTCATTGAGGCTTTAATTCAATTTTGAATGTACCGATTCTTTGAGAGCTGAGCGGAATACAAAACAAAACTAAGAAGTTTCTTAAAAAAGGTCAGTGATTCATATGCGAATCATTTTCAAAGCGACTAACTCGAACAACATAGATAATGATCATAGATGTTAGCTATACGTTCAAATTTCACTGAAAGATCGCAGAATGCAAAACCACCTCCGTTTTCTGAAAACACTATTAAAGAAAGTAGGAGGCTTCACGATGAGCTTAACCTGACATTTCAGATCAATTATTGATAAACTATTACAATTATCAATTATTTATTGATATCAATGACTACAAAAGAAACACAAAAATTAATTTTTTTCGGCGTGAAGCAGCGTAATTTTATCTTATGACACGGATATCACAATGGCTTTGTTAAAAGACTACTTCCTTAATTTGATAGACTGAGTATCGAACAATCACAATATTGATCCGAAGCTCACCAACAGAATTGGAATCACGTGAACTTGTTGGGTTTAAATCGACTGAATTCTTCTTTAATAATATTTTAGGCATGCAGAGGTGGGCATGTGGAAGAAGAAGCAACAATACACTGTGATACAGATACGAATTTCAACGTCGCGGGAGATCAAGAAAAAAAAAGACAGCACAAACGATGAAGATGATTACGAAGATGGAGTAGAGACAGTTACTCCAGCCGGGGCCGACTTTTTGGTGTGTTATGGCACTGCCGAAGGTAGGTTGAATGATTATTGTGTTTGTGATAAAACAAACAAATAGATATAGTAAAGTACAAAAACAACTCCAGGCAGCCAATCGGCCGCGCTAATTGTCTTCTGCCTAATCGACCGCACGTAATGGTTCGGTTGTAATTGCAACGCAGTAAAGTCTAAGCAAAGAAACATTTTTTTACTGTTTTCGAACACCAAAGAAGCATTTTTTCGCACATTGTGAATACTTTTTCTCTTATCTCTGTGTTAGCCAGCCAGCACCTTTACAAACAGCTTGAATAGAAAAGTTTAATTACATCTCTTTTCAAACGACGTCAACGTATCAAAAAAAAAATGGATTAAGCTTTACAGTTATTTACAGAAAGCATAAATTATATGATCAAGCTATAATTAGTTGCGTAACCAGGGGGACTAACAGGGCTGAATGCCACACCCTTAGCCAAGCAACTTAGAAAACCTAACCAAAATAATTAAGCATGCTTTTGAAAGTGCTATGAACTTGATCAGCAAGTAAGGAGGGCTGAAGGGGCTGTGTAACTTAATTCTGTCAAAGGGCTTCCAAATCTCCGAAAGTTATTTTTTCCAAATGGCTTTACAAACGTGCGAAATGTCATCCAAATAGCTATTTTCCCCAAAAAAATCACTACAATTGTCCAGTCGTTAAAGAATTTGCTACCCCAGCAGACCCCTGTCCGACGTCCGTGAAACGCAGGCAAATTTCAGTTTTGAGGTTAAGCTCCCTCCTCTTTAGCAAAATGATGACGCACTTTTAATGTGCTTCGCCAGAATTGTTCGCCAACAATCCTGTTAAAATGTAAAAAATCTGAATCTATTTCTTTAACAGGTTATGTGTCATATCGGCACCCAGATACCGGTTCCTGGTTTATTGAAAACATGGTAACAGTGTTACGAGATTACAGTGAAAAAGTTAAAAGTAAGTTACAAACGGAATACATCTATTTATTAATTTCAAGTATTTTAACTTTGGACTGATTGCATGGCAAATTCGTTAATTTTAGTTGAAAACTCAGCTGTGATTAAATTAACGCATGGGATACAGTTTTACAATTCACAAGCGTTTATCTAATTAGGAAGGTCTGGAAGTTAAAAAAAAACATAAGGCAATTTGCCTGGGTAAGCCATTTAATTCAAATAAGTGAATTTTACTGGTAAGAATTTTGTACCGGTATATTGAAAAATGATTTCAGAAAAAAAAAATGGTTAAAGGTGCGTTTATACTGGACGCGAAACAACTAAAATTTGACGTCATCGACAACTTGCGAAAAGTTTCAACCGATCGCAAACTTCACGAGCGATTGCTTAACTTCACTTAGACCGTGGGTTCTCAACCGGTGGGCCACAGCGAAGTTTTAATTGGGCCACGTAGACATGAATGAAGAATGGGTTGAAATATCAACTCGTTACTGGGAAAAGCACAAGTATTTGTGTTTGCATTGCGTCCTGTGTCACACTGTGGTGATTATCTTTCATGCAATTATTTACAGTGAGAGAAAGCATTACGCCATGGCTTCCTCGTTTGGCTCGACAGCAAAGCATTTCTACGCAAAACAATATAAAATCAACAAATTTTTTTATTGAAAATTGCAAAAATTCTTCAGCGGCTATGGCCCAGCACTTTCCAACATGCACTATTGATTTTTGCAAAGTTTATAGTTTTGTCATCGCAATCGCAAATATTATTTCAGGAAAGAATGATATTTCACCGCTGTATGGTACTTTTTTACTATAGTATTTTGGTGTGGTGCTGGGTAGAGTAACTTAGTGACAACATTATATAACCCAAAACACAAGGATGTTATGTACAATGTACTGTAGTCTTAAAAATAGACATAGTTTGCCAGTGTCACTTCCCATAAATATGGTCTCCGGTTTTCAGCCTCTTCCCTTTTTTACCTATAGTCACGAATAACTACTTACGTGGTCATGTCACCTTTTTTCGAAAATTATCGGTAAGCTCGGTACTTTATTGCTTGTATCAATATCAATGCATCTCCGAACATCTGATCCTGAATGCGTTAGTAGTCCAAATGACCATGCAACTATACATTTTGCGCTTTAGAGTAACGTATGGTAGGTTTTGCATTCGTCTGCAACCAATGTTTTAAATTTTTAGTCTTTTTTTGTGTCGGTATTTCTTTTGCTTTAAAATTCTGTGTTTAAGCTGCAGTAAGTGTACGTGTGTTGTAGTCTCTTGTTTTATGAACAGCAATATTTTACAGTTGTTCTTTGGCGCAAAAATTTAAGGGGCCATAGCAATTTTAGTACACTAAAAGTGGGCCACGTAAGAAAAAAGGTTGAGAACCACTGACTTCGACAAAATTGTTGTTTTGGTTAGCCTATTTTGAGAAAGCGACGTAAGTGACCACTCGCGAAGGTTTCCAACCTTCGCTTAGCGTCCAGTATAAAAGCATCTTTAATTAGGAACTGCGACATAAATTTGTAGATCTAACCATGCAGCAAACCTGTCATCTTTAAATCATTTTCTAAAAGAAGTATACTCTAGTATTGTCTGCATTCACCAAACGAGTCAAGAATTAATGGTTATTTGTTAGTATGCCTCTTAAGCGCTCGTATCCGTAAGCTTTTTAAGTTGCAGGATTGGATTTTGTGTTATTTCAGAGGGAGAAATAGAAGATTTGGACTTTGCATCCCTAATGACAGTAGTCACAGAGAAAGTTGCTAGAAAACGACGGAACATAACAAGAAAGGGAAAAAATAAAACGCTCCTTCAAATCCCTTGCACTGTGTCCACTCTTCGGAAAAAAATTTACTTTCCATTACTCACGAAAAGTCAAATGGCGCCGACGTTTGATGAAGATTTTTCCGATGAAGATGATGCACTCTTGTAAACTCTATTCTTTTTTCCATTTTGAACCGAAAGTAGATCAAGCAAAAAAAGTTGCTCAAATGTTACTTTACGACCAAGAGGAGTTTTTAAAAATTTTTATTGGTTTTGTTGAATTTTCAATTAAGTCGGACTTGGTTCAAGTATGATCTTGTAAAGTTGTAATCCAAAACTTTGATTTCAATTTAATCCAAATAGCAAGCTTGCGTGCGTTTGCAATTATAATTATCAACTGTATAATAAGGATTGTTGTCATAGACCTACAATAAACTTTTATTTTGAAATGCTGAAATAGTTACGAGCAACGAAAGATTGAAAGTGATGTAGACTGCATGCCTGTGGTATTGCTAAAGAGCAAAAAAGCTCTCCTAAATGCCGATCAAGGATACACTCAAGGCAAAAACGTCACGAAACGCGATCGAAAGCACACAGCAGTTTCGCCATTAATTAGTGTAAATTGAGCTCGTATACTTAGGCCAAGAAGTCTTACGACATAAGACGTGCGCGCAGAATAGAGACAATCTCAAAAAGGGAGCTTATGTTGGGTGGTTAGACAGACACAAATAGTCTACTTCACACGAAATGAATAAGTTCCTGGCTAGTAAGTCCAATTGAACAATGGTTTAGTGGTGCAATGGTTGTTAACCTTTTCAGTACACGTGTGCCCTTGCAAATCCTTCCAACATTAGTGGCCCTCAGCTCGAAAAAATTGGCTGCCTGAATACTGTGTAATGATCTAGTACCAATTAAAAGGTGAGGGGCAAAAAGGTTTACTCGTTTTTTTACAAACCAAATTCTAGGCTAATTTAGGAAAGAAGTAAAAAAAACTAGGAAATTCAGTGATTTTTGAATCAGATACTGAACAGCTATTGAGTTTCAGGTGCAATTCTATCTCCAGAAGACTGTTTCTCGTGCTTTCTAGATACCACTGCTCCGCGGTCCCATTAAAAAATCCTAGTCTAGTGAATGGACTGTCTGCTTTTTAAACGGTAGACTCTGGTTTAATTCCCGGAAAACCAAACATCATCAAATTTATATTCACAGCTTCCGTGCTTGATGTTAGCATTATAAGGGGGTACTGAGGTTTCATGACGCGAAAAAATATGTAATCACTGTTAAAACTACAATTCTTTCCAATTAATGGTTTTAACGTAAAGGTAAATTGACACAGTATCCGTTTTTTGTTCGTTTTCGTCCGTTTTTTTACGTTTTTGCTTCTCCTTGACAAAGTATGCGCGTTTTCATCCGCATTTTTATGTGTCCATATCCGCACTAACCAGACAGTCACATACTGGACAAAAGTTTTCCGAAAAATTTTTTTTGTAAAGGGGTACTGCTCTATTTCGAAATATCGCTCTTATCGTTCATATACAAAATTTTTGAACAAAATTTTTATCTATATATATAACAGTCTACTTAGTGCGGGTATAAACTTATAAAAATGAGGATGAAAAAGCGCATACTTTTTCCAGGAGAAGCAAAAACGTAAAAAAACGGACGAAAACGTACGAAAAACGGATACTGTGTAAATTCACCTTAAAACTTTTTGTGCGACAAAAAATTAAACATAAAAAGTTATTTTGAAAGAAGGCGAAAAAATTGTGAACAAAAATTATTTTTTAGATTTTTTTTCTATCGGTTTATTTTTTTTTATTTTTGCGCAATTGCTTAATGTTTATTTGGATAAGGATGAGGACCACAGAATTCACTATTTGGAACGCTAAACTTTTTTTTGCAGATCCAGTAAATTTTGTTTTGAGGATGGCTGCTGTTAAATTTTCAACAATTTTTAGCTTCATATTTAAAAAAAAATTTGTTCCTGAATTTTATTGGATAATAAATTGGCATAAAATCCTTCTTGCTTGGTGAAAAGTTGTGTTGAGTAAAAGTTTGTCCATTGCCAAAGCTGCAAGAATAAAACAATTTAGTCCACATGCCATGATTTAAAATCTTCTTATTTCGTTACGGTACGGCACTGAATAATAGAAATTGATTTTCAAATATAACCTGTTTTCTGAATTGTTTTCTTCATGCCGATGCTGGTATTGTTTTTTTTTGTGTGCTCATAAATTCGTTCTAATCAAAAAGTGGTTATATCATTGTACGTCGTTATCGTAGGCGCTCCATTCAACAAATAGCTTCTCACAATAATTTTATTCCATAAAATCGTTTTATGGGAGACAATATTATATCTAGTCGGTAGCTCGGAGTATTACCACTGACAAGATAACAAGGTTTAGCACGCGGTTACTAAGGAAAAGCACTACGGAGAAAATGATAAGCAAAAGGTTTGGCACGTGGTTGCTCAGGCAAAGTACTAAGGAGAAAATGTTGTAATATTATAGTTATCGACTTACGTACCTCAGTTTCCGAAACCATTGCGTGAAAGAAATGACCACAGCCCACTATTTGTGGAGTGACAAAGAGCTAAGAATTATATTTATTGTCGAGAATTTAGCTAACTTTGGAGTGTCAGTCAGCACGAAAAATAGGGCCAAGGCAATTGGACATTTAAAGGCATACCACACAGCAGCACTTAAATTGTAAAATATTGCATGGGGTGACGCTTACACAGCGTAACTAGGCTCATTCGCCATGCGTTAGCAACTTGGTGTAAATTTTGCTCCAAAATCAGAAGAAAACCAAAACTAATAACTAATGAGGTTTTGCCTTTCTGTTGCGATTTTTCACGGCCAAATTCTGATGAAGACCTAAAAAAAGATCTTCACCGCATTATGATAAGATTTAACCGCATTCATTACAATTTTTCATCACCAAATTTGATTGAGAAACAAACAAAGAGGTCTTTTCGCATTTTGGTGAAATTTTACTGCATTTTTTGTGAGTTTTTGCGACAATAAAGACCAAAAAAAAATTTCGATGGAGGTCGCTAACTCTCGGTTAGGGGATGCTAACTCTCAATTGCGGACGCGTCCCCCCTACAATGTAAGTACTGACAGATGGTGAAATTTTACAATTGTAGGCATAACTTACTGAACCCATTAAGTTCACTAAGTAGCTTTTATTTACAATCGGTACTGGTAGTTTTCAGCAAAGGCAAGATTTAAACAAATTAAATAAGCCTACTGAAGTAATAATAGCGTAAATAATTGATTAATTGTAACGTCCAATCATAGGCGTAGCCAGGGGGGCAGGGGGCCCGCCCCCCCCCACCCAATAAAATACAACCAATAATAAAAAATTATGACAACATAGCCTAGCGATGTTTAGTTGCAGTTACGGACGACAAGGGAGCCCCGCAGCCACTAACTAACAAACCAAGGGGCCCCTAACTAACAACCAGGGGGTCCTTAACCGACAACCAGAAGACCCCGCGGCCTCTAACTAGCCACCAGGGGGCCCCAAGACCCCCAACTAACAACCAGGGGGCTCCGGGGCTCCTAACCGACAACCAGGAAACCCCGAGGCCCCTAAGTGAAAAACAGGGGGCCCTTAATTGACAACCAGGGCCCCTAACTAACAACCAGGGGTCCCTAACTAACGACCAGGGGACCCCAGGGCCCCTAGCCCACAACCAGGGGGCCACCGGAGCTCCTAACTGACAAACGGGAGCCCCGGAGCCTCCAACCAACAAACAGAAGGCTTTGAGGCCCCCAGGGCCCCTAACGAAACACCAGGGGGCCCCGGGCTCCTAACTAACGACCAGGAAACCCCAGGGCCCCTAACTAACGACCAGGGGGCCCCGGGGGCCCTAACCGACTACCAGTGAGCCCCGAGCCCCTAACTGACAAACAGAAGGCCCTGGGGCCCCTAACTGACAACCAGGGACTCCCAGGGCCAATAAACTAACAACTAGGGGGCTCCGTGGCCCTTAAATGATGACCAGGGGGCCCTGGGGCCCCTAACTGATGACCAAGAATCCCGGGCCAGGGGCCCTGCAATTCAAATTTTTAACAATATTTATGCAAAACCTGTGAAAAGTCTAAAAGGTTTGTGCTAAAAGTTGCAATCCCAGGCCTTCGTTTAACGTTATTATGAACTTAATGCTATAACACAGGCGGTAATGCAAAACCCCAATTGAAATACTACCAATGATAAATATAATGAGAGCATAGCTAGTATGTTGTCCTTGTCCGGAATTGCAGTTTCTTTAATTTAGGATTTACGCGTACAAAAGCAAGTAATAATAATAACGATCACGTGTCCACGTCATGATAATGTCATGCAATTCTTGGAGGCTTCAAAAAAGTGTCAATTGACTTGACTCGAATCCTCCACGTTTTGGAAAAAAAGTTATTTTAATTTTGATTCAATGTTTTTTTTTATGGAAGAACTCAAGGGCGCAATCTTATCTCAAAATCAAAGGCGTAGCCAGGGGGTGGCCCAGGGGGCTCGGGCCCCCTCAATTGAAATGCCACCAATGACAAAAATTTAACAAAAAACCTTGTTTCTTCATTTTCAGTTTCTTTTAGCATCTTTGCGTACAACAGTACACGCGTACAACAGTAATTAACAATAAATAATATTGACGACCAGGGGGCCCGACGCACCCCCTGAATTCAATTTTTTCCAACCAATTTAAACGTATAACCAGGGTGAAATTAAGGGTGTTTGGCCTAAAAATTGCAACCTTAGGCCCTCGTCCAAACTTTTTATGAACGTAATGCAATAACCAGCGCCTTATTTGCCATTTGGCACCGCACCAGGGCCCAGCGCTCAGATGGTATGACTTTTTTTGGTCGTCACTTATGTTAGTCAGAAAGATGTAGCAAAAATCCCCTAAGTGCCAGGGGCCCCGCGCAAAATAATTCCGGCCCGGGAATAACATGTTTAGTATGCGTAACCATCTATTGCACCATTTTTCAATAACAATTCTCCTCCATCTCGCCAGTTTTTACGCACTAAATACTTATAAAAAAATAGCTAGAGAAAATGCTCATTGAACAAATTATTGAATTTCAATTGAGGGGGCCAGGGCCCTTGGCCTACATGTACTCCTATAACTGGTTATTTTCATGTGAAACCAAAAATCTCTAAGGAAAATCTTCGATTGGATTACTTTTTACTGCTATAATATTGCAGGAGGCAATATGCCTTACTTAACCCTACATAGACCAAATCACTTACAATTAAAATTTTACACCACAATGCATGATTTTAAACGTGTTTTGGACTTTAATTGCAAATAAAAAGAGGATTGAAAAATTAAATTATTTCCATTGGCTTTCAAATGTTAAAAATCTAGTTCTTTCAAATGGCTTTGAACACGTGCAAAATGTGATCCAATTGGATTTAAATAGCTTTCTTTTCCAAAAACTCACAAAAATCGCCCAGCGGCTGGGGGCTTTGCCCCCAGACCCTCATAGCCACCGGCGGCTGGAGCTCCGCCACTAGGCCCCCATCTGTGATACGTTTGAGTACACTAGCTTACTCAACTCGTCTCCTAAGTTAGACATTTGCACTTTTTAGCTATTAGTTTTTGCCCTCCCCTTTTACCAAAATCCTGGTTAAGTACCATCAGGCTACGGCTTCAGATCTTCCATTCTACGATATCTTTGCCCCACAAAAAGTTACTTTTTTGAAAAATTTTGATGACGTCATTGCATGCATGTGATTTGTGGTTTGGCCCCCCCCCAATCCGAAATTCTGACTACGCTCTTGCTACCAGAGGCGTATTATTAATTAAGCAGCTTATTTAAGCCGCTTTTTGACACGCTCAAAGTTTAGGCTAGCATTAGGTTAACAATTATCATTGAAATATTTCCAGCAAAACCTGTTTATCCGTCGAAGAGTGGCTCACATATTGCAGTTTTCATCACCCAACAAATTGCTTGGATGCGCTGCCGGGTTGTAGTTAGACACATTGATTCGTTGATAATTTTTTTTCAGAGCATGATTAGTTTTTGCCTTAAATGAACACCTAAGTCAAAGGGTCGGTGTACGCCACTGATAAGAACCAACAAATTTTGGATTGAGGCTGGCTGTTCTTAAATTTTATTAAAATATCTAGTAACACAAAATCATTCTTGCTTGGTTTAAAGTTGTCTTTTGTCATTAACAGTCGCGTAGCTTTATTAGCTTAACATGATTTCGCTAAGGAAGTGGGGCTTAATTGGAACTTTGATTCAACCGAAAACAAACTTGACCCAAATTTTCATTAGTCTTGAATTACATTGGAGCGGTTTTTCCGTGAAAATTTGGCGGTCTCCAAAAAAAAAAACAAAGGTTCTCACCGAAATTCGAAAAGTTTTTTGGCCGAGATCAGGTGATCTCCAAAAAAAAGGTCTTCACTGACTTTGGGTAAGCTCCATAGCCAAAAAACTCCACCATTCAGGTTCAAATAACGGCAAGTCCTTTACAACTTCTGCTCCCAAATCCCGTTGGGGGGGCTATTTTCATTTTTGGCGCAAAAATCGGCCTCAAAACCACAAAAAAACGTGCTATTTTGCATACTTTGCAGGCCAATCAGGGGCGACAGCCCCCCCCCCTTGGCTACGCTGCTGGTCATTAATGATGACTATAATAGTTGTTAGACAAATTAACAATGGCAAAATAGAAACGGCCAAAAACACTCTTGGTTACTAGCAAATAAGCTTATATTGCCTGAACCCTTGTTCTTAATTATTTGTTTCATGCCGAGGCCGGCGTTGTTCTTAATTTGTTTTTAAACTTTGAGCAAAAATGAGCCTCGTGTTCTTATAAAAACAAAAAATGTATTCTGGAATAATGTTTTGACGTCCGATTATTTTCGCGGGAAAAGCTATGAGTATCGATAATTGAACAACTGCAGTTGCACGACACATATTTTGTCAGTTAGCTCGCCTTTGCGTTAGTTACCAAGAAAAAAGAGAGTGAAAAAATCGTTAAGAAAATGAACTTTTATGAAAAGGAAGTATAAAAGTGTAACTCAAATAGAGTACAGTAGAATTTAGGAGCAAAAAACCAATGTGCAGTGGAGGAGCGTGTCGGAAGAAAAGGCATTGGGAGGTGGAATTGCAGTTTGGAACTCGAGCAGCTGCTGTGCATCTGCTTCAAAAAGCAGCACTGAAGTTCTATTCTTTACTTCTTAAATTAGCCAAAAATATTAACTTATAAAATACGAAAGCCCATATTTGCTCTTTTTTCATTTAATTGGTTTAGATCAGGGCTGCCCAAAGTGCCAGTGACGTGGCGGCAAGCGGCCCGCACAAGCTTTGCTGGCCCGTGACGACTGATTTTGAGATTTACTATTAGTTTAATTTTGTCAGGTTAGTAAGCCGAACCGAAAACTACTTCAGAGTATCACTAGAAACAGTTTTCCCGTATGATAATTACATTAAAAAACTTCGATGATAACCTGTTTTTTTGTTTCACATCAAATCTTACAGTAAACTTCTCTGACCGAAAATTACCTTATATCGAACACCTTTTTTTGGTCTTCGCCGTGATATAAAAAAACATAAAAAGTTTCTAAAAAAACACTAGTAAAAAACATGAAAAAACACTAACCAACCACAAAATTTTTGATTTTTTTTGCCTCATTTCGCTGATCAGCAAAGCAGTCAAGAAGTTAGAGAGTGATATAAGCGCAGAAAACTTTCATTCAAGCTAAAAATAAGACGCAGTACTATGTTATGAATATATTGTCTCATTTTATCGATCTAATTTTGGTGTAATATTTATATTCATTCAATTTTTTATTCTTGACCTCCAAAACAATAGCGAACGCTCAGTAGCACAATAATGATACGTAGAGTCAGGTAAAAGGAAGTTGTGACACAACGTCAGAGGTTAAGACATGCAGAGGAAATTAAAGACAAAAAAGATTTTTATTTGCATGGTTGCTACATCTGTTACACCAGTTGAACTACGCACAATTTAGGCCTAATGAATCACATTCATCAACCTACACATGCAGGCACGCAAGGTGTAAGTAAATCTAATGGCTAGAGCAGTTGTTCGAAAAATTGATAAAGAGGAAAGAGAGGGGTAGTGATCAGTGCGAGACGACGCAAGGAATTTAACTGTAAACTTTGCACCCTAACTACATTAAAATTAGTACTATCAAATTCAGCAAAATCTTCTGAACTTATCAGTTTACTCAAGATTGTCGCTGAAATAGGTCATAACTAGAAGCTGATGTATATTAAGAGCAATGTACCAATTTTTCGAACCTTTAAACTCTGATGAAGAATCAACGCCTATCGCAGAGATGTCCCATTCTGATTCTAAGAAAAAGATTTCCAAAGACAAAAACGCTGAAGTGGTTTTTAACAAAAAATATGCAATGAATCATTCTAAAAGACCAAAGTGAGGCAAAGCAGTAATTTTCAAGCATCAAAATTTTGTTGAACGCATCTGTAAGTCAAAGCATAGGCGTAGCCAGAATTTTTGATTGGGGGGGGCCCAAACCCTCAAAAATTCGGATGTCTTCACCGAAATTGAGAGTGATTTTTCGGCCGGAATCGGAAATTCGAACGTTTTTTTCGCCCAAAATCAGGTGGTCTCCAAAAAAAAAAAAAAAAGGTCTTCACCGCAACTAAATATCGTCAGGCTATGTTGTCATAACTTTTTGTCGTTAGTGGAATTTTGATTGGGGGGGGGCCCGGGCCCCCTGGGCCCCCCCCTGGCTACGCCTATGAGTCAAAGCAATATTTTTTTGTTAAACGTGAAGTCAATTTTAACTGCAGCGTAGTTAGGCACTGCAAGTTATGAGCAATGTTCAAAGTTAAATATTTTAAAGTATCTAAATCATCTAATCAATGCCTAAAAATTCTCCCTATACGGTTCTTTTGAGAAAAATTTCAGGGATCTGTTTTGAAAACTAAAAACAAAAAGCTATGAAGCAGAGCTGCAAGTCGGGCCAAGCTTTTCGGATCGGATTCGGGTTAGGGCTTAAGATTGACAAAATTTCGGACTTTAATTCGAGCCTTGTGTTTCAGATACGTGCCTTGTGTTTCAGTCGTGTTACTTCAGTAGTTTTGATATATTGTTTGCATTTTTATGCTTTTGCCTCTCGCGCTTTTACCCTCAATGTGTTTTTTGCGCCTTCCTTTACGTCTTCGACGTGAAAAAAAATTAGGTAGCTATAAAACTTAATCAAAATAACTTTGCAATACTGAATGAAATTCTCAAGTAAGCATCAGTGCAACTATTAGTGCATAATTTTATTTTTGCATTACAATGCATCAATAAGTTGTTTTATTTCGTCAGAGTAGCTAAAGTTATTAAAAAAGAAGCAATTAACGGAATACGTTTTTTAGACCTGATTTCACTTTCGAATCTTTTGAATTTAGTTTGGGACTTCAAATAGTTTTTCGGGTTAAGGCCGGGTTCGGACCAGAACTAGCCAGCCGTTTACAACTCTGCTCTGAAGACCAAAAAAGATCATTGGTCTTATTTGATGTATTTCAACCCTATTTTGTGCGATCTTATCGTTATGTTCAGAAAAATATTGGCAAAATGGTATTTTCCGGTTCGCTTTATTGCTACCGAACTTTTAATGCTACCAAACTTTCGCTTTATTGCTGCTGGCCTTGTAGGTCTATTTGTTTAGCCATAGATACAGAATTTTTTAAATTGCGCATAATATGTAGCGTACAATATCAGTTTTTAATGCAAAAGTTCAGTTTATTTTTGTGCCCCCTCACTTTGTTTGCTTTGGTCACGATACTGGTATCGCTTCCGTTTAGGTCATTCTTATCGAACGCCGAAAACTTGAATGTGGAGCAATTTTTTGTAAAGAAATTTTGCACTAGCAAAGAAATCTTTTTGAAGACCAGCATTTGCAAAGAAATCTTTTTGAAGACTTGTGGTTCGCGTACGGTAGATTCGGTAACAGCCCCCACATCTATCATTTCTAAGATGAACCACGCAGCCCACTAACTTATTTTTTAATTTCAAATTGTCGGAAAATTCTCTGCTTTAATACTCAGATTTAACAATTCGCCAAAAGTTTGGGAAGGTTTGTTAATTTTTTTATCAAGACAAAACTGTGAAAAAGCACCATTTAAAAGGTACATTACGAATGAAGCAGTTGAACAAACATCACAAAAACAATCGAATAAGCGTCAAATTGATGTTAGTTCGATTATGATGTTTGTTTGATTGCTTTCGTAATGTATTGTTCGATTGCTTTCGTAATGTACCTTTTAAAAGTTGTTCCTTTTCAATTTTGTTTTAATACGTGATTAGCGCACCCCACTCAGCTTGGATAGACTTCGTTATGCTACAACTTTGTTGCCTTTTTCTTTTCAATTTTTTTAAAATAAATATGGGGGTATATTATACTATGGGGGTATATTATACTGTATGGGGGTATATTATACTGTAAATCTGGGTATACAACACAGCATTCACTAACTTAAACTAAGTTTTCACTTCCAGCAGTTTAACTTTTCTCACTGTAAAAATAATTTAATGAAAAAGCAAAAAGCAGGGGAAAATATCATAACGTCTCTCAAACAAAGTAATATGTTATAGGACTTTTGAACATAGTGCTGTATATGTCTAATGCATGTCTTATTAGGAGTATTATTAATGCTAAAAGAATTATTCTCAGGGCCGGATTTAGACCATGAGAGGCCCTGCCATTCTTTGTGAGGCCCATCCCCATTTGTAAGCCCCGACATAACATATTGTCATCGATTAACGTTGAAAGAATGAATGCGTTAACTGTTCGTTTTTTTTATTTTACCAATTCATGGGTGCAAGTTTTTAATTAAAAATAAATAAAAATTGATAAAGCCAGTTTTAATTTTAATATCTGTATTATCAAGCAGCCGTTACAATAGTTGTAAAGCTTGTTTATGTAAACATAAATAATAGTTACAGCCAGCTAAAATTTGTCTGCTTCTCACTAGGGAGGTCTGGGAGATAAGCCCCCAGCCTCTGCTTGACGATTTTCGGTAACAGTCTTTAACTTCTTTGTAACCGTTTAATCCAAAGTTAAAATTTGTCTGTGTCTCACAGAGAGAGGTCTGGAGGCTTCGCAAAAATATTTTTGAGCAAAAATCATGTGTGGAAGCGGAAGCCGTGAAAGCGAAAGTGGAAGCGGTTTGAGTAGGCTACTTAGATAGAGCTACTTTCGTTTGTATATCACTTTTATTAAAGGTAACATAAATAGTTTCGTGTGTATTGTACATTGTTAGAAGAAGTGTTTAGCAACAAGTTTGAGGTCTGAGAATCGTAGCGTGTCCAAAAACTTAAAAAAACCGTAGTTACTGAAAAAGAGTATTTTCGGACATCTAAATAATTAGGTCAGTTTTACAGTGGATAATGTTGCGTTGGGGATTTAGCACTTTAAGCAAAATCAACCTTTAAAAAAAGTCTTCCAAAAGGGAAAAATTGCATTATTCAAGGTCTTTAAACATACAGCTCCACAAGCTTCTATTAAAAATTGTAGGTGTTTAAGATTTAATTATCAGTCCAGTTTGCTCCTTGTCCAATGCACATTCACTAACAAGATAAAAGGTTGGAGCTCTTTTACAAAAGAGAACTACGGAGAAATGATAAGTTATTATAGTTACTAACGTGCTCTTAGAGACGGCAGTGACGCCGGCCTTGATGTTGTTACATCAGGTCCGATGTTTTTGACTTGCAATCTGATGTCTGATGTTTTTGATTGAAATTTGATGGAATTTCCTCTCAGGAGCAAATCTGATGTTATTGATTAAAATCTGATGTAAAATGAGCAAATATTGTTGAGTTAGCTTTGGAAATGGGGTAATCTCCAGAAAAATAAAAACGAAATCTTCAAAGTACACTTTGGCGAATTTGACTGCGACTCCACTGCGAATTGAACATTTTTCAGTTTTTGGAGTCTCCGCGCAGTTCGCTGTGAGTCTCAGCGCATTCGCATTAGAGTCGCCAACGAGCAAAATTTTTTCAACCGGTTCAAAAATTTTTCAATTCGCGGCGCAGTCTCCGTGCAGTCGTATTGCAGTCACCGTGGGTTCGCAGTGCATTCGCCATCAAATTGACGGAGACTGCCCTGAGACTGCGCTACGAACCCACGGAGACTGCAGGACGTCTCTGGCGAATGCAGGGAGACAGCGCTGCGAATCATGTAAGGTATAAAGGAAATGACGTACTTAATTGTTTTGAAATAAATTTTATTTCGCGAAATAATGAGTGGTGGAAATGTAACGGTAAAATAAATAATTTCCTGAATGTCAGCTATTGGGCAAAAGTAGGGTCTAAAATAAAATATTCTTGCCTGAAGCTAATATAACTTTTAAAGTATAGATGAAAATTGATGAAGTAACTTACATCAAAATATATAAAATCGGAAAACTTTTCAACAAAATGTTAATACAGAGTTGGATTGCACAAAAACTTGGGTTTTTAATAGTCGTAGTCAATATTTTCTACGATTTTGAAACTTTTAGTAATTCTTGTAATTTTGGAATTTGCTTTCAAATTTTCTTTTAAAAGTTTAGAGGTGGCGCGGTTGACAACGTAAATGTCAGCTACTGGTCTAAGTTAATATGGGGCTATGTTTGGATCAGATAGTTTGTTTGAAATTGGGGTCCACTGTTTGATTCCGGCAGTACAGTCAGTAGATAGCCAATACGCTAGATAACTGATTGCTGGGATCCATTTCAATTGATGGGTGACTGCTTGGGTTTTTGTAGTGCTGGCTTGACTTTTGCTTTCTCTTTAATCAAACGTAGATTGTAGTTGATGGCATCAGAATGTGAATAATTTTAGGTAGAATGAATTAGTGTCGTTTGATAAGATTTGTAATAGTGCAATTATAAAATTTATAGTTTCAGTTGAGAAATTACTTCCAGTAACCACATTGCAACACAATTCAAAAACACAACTCAGTTGTTTTATTACAAGGCTACTACAAGCTAGGCTAGCTTTAATAATTTAATTATACTTAATCGAACTTCTAATTGAATTTATCTTATTACTAGGAATTGCCTGAGCCGTAAAATGGCAGTCTAGGCAGATGCAGTTGGAAATCCAAATTCTATGTTCGTAAAATGTTGTTACTATTAAAAAAAATTTTGACAGTGCACTGATTATTACTTTATTGATTTGCCGTGTTTCTAGTTTTTTAATGAAGGCGCTCAATATAACCCCGAAAATGTTCGAGTTCAATTAAAACACTAAGTTTGCCTACAGCTGTTAATAGCCGAGTAGTATGATAAATGCAGTGGTGTTGAAGAGTAATGTTGCTATATAGTTACAAAATTATTAGCTTACTTGCTTGTTTTGTGCTTGTTTTTGAAAGCAATAACGCCTTATACGGCAGAACAACAATTAGTTAATTTCTGATTTATTTTGCTTTTTTGTTAAACTTGCATTTTGCAGGACATCTAATCCTTTTGCGAGTTATTTGCAAATTGATAATTAATGACTAAGTTGAAACGACTCTCAAATAAAACGTTTTACGACAGCTGCGGCTATTTTATTCTCGGAAAAACTATTCCTGAAGTTCAGTTTTTCTACCTTAAAGCTGGATATATTTAAGTTTTATGCTTGCAACAAAATGAACATTAAAATAGCAGCAGTGCCAAACGACATTAAAGTTGCATATTTTAGTACAATTGACTTAAGGGAAATTTGTTTAACAAAAAATGTGCCCATTTGCTGAGCATATATCCTCTTCAATCACAGAAATCATACGAAATAATAAAGACTTGAACAAAAATAAAAATAATAGTAGAACGGAATAATAAAGCTACCGTAATTCGAAGGTTATTCACCACTTTATTGCTTTTGTGATTTTGAAATTAAGTTACGACAATAAACGTTGAAAAAAGAGGAACAATTTAATTAGTTTATATTTAGTTCAAAATTTTGCTGTTAAAAAGTTTTGAAAGATTTTATTGGATTTTTACGAGCGTAGAGGTTGAAAGTTACCTATAAATTACAATACCACTTCAAAACATTTATTTTTCACATTGGTTTAAATAAATTTTTTGCATTTCTGTGAAGAACCAGAAGCGCTTTTAAATGGTAAAGTATCGCGGTAATGAACCAACGGTACCATTAAAAAAATACCGCGTTACCGCTCAGGTATGCCGTAATACATCATAGCTATGTCACGAAGACTAATCGGTTTTTGTTATTTTGCTTTTCTATTTTGATTTTTTGAACAACCTTCGTGCTTTTTGTTTGCTGCTGAATTAAAGCTTTCGCTAAAATTTATATTTTCATCAGAAGTAATAAGCTTAATTTATCTTCTAAATAGAGATTTTTTCTTTAATTTAACCTGCTTTTTCTATCATGAGTATGAATAATTTTTTTTTTCTTCAACATCAGTAGAAATCAATTCGCAACGTATTCGCAGAGGATTCGCCGTGCTCTGCGACTCTACGGAGACTGCGCTGCAAATGCGCTGCGAATTGATTCGCAGTGGAGTAGCTATCAAATTCGCCAAAGTGTGAGAGCGGTATTATACCTGCACGCAATTATAGCGACTCAACGGAAATACTGAAGTTGAAACAATGGCGTATCACTTAAAAAAGTAACAATAATTGCTTGGTTTCCAATACCATGGCGGTCATGGCGGAAGCTACAAGGGTGTAAAGAGTTTACCTAGATGTTTGATAAGGCGGTTTTACACAATATACATTTTTTGTCGTAATCTGAAAACTTACGGCGTTTTCGCATACCCACTTTTGAGACTCAGTTCTTGGTTTGAGAGCATGTTTAATTATTGCCGAGTCTTGTCAAAAAAATTTTGTTCTTTTTTACTCCAGTGTTGTTGAAAAATAACAAATAAAGGTCACATTTTGGCTCATATTAACTTTTCAAAAATGAAAATTCGTTAGTTGAAAAATTACGAAAATTTTACCTAGTGCATATTGTAGAAAATGAACGGCATTAGGCATACATTAGGTCTGGAAGAAAACAAGAAATTTCTACACTTACATTTACGATACACGCACGTGTGGAATTCGCAAAAACAGAGAAAACAAAATCCTCAACCTGGTAAACTGAACCAGAGTGGACCTCGATGCTAAACGGCCAAAAATAATATTTTGTATTTTTCAGCTTTGCTACATATACCATTACAGTACCGTTAAATTTAGCAAAATCTCAAATTTGTGCTCTGGCATTTGTTAACAAAATAGACAATAATTTAACTGTTACATTATAAAAAATCGTAATAACAATGTCCAAGAACGAAGAATCTACGGCCTCTGGGGAAGAAGAATCAATAACGTCTATGGAAGAGTTGTTCGATTCTGATTCTGAAAAAGAGGTGGCTTTCAAACCGAAAAAACCCCAAGTGGTTTTCAACAAAAAATATCTAATGAATTGTTCTCAAAGGCCTAGATTGGGTCAAGCTGTCATTTTCAACAATCAAAACTTTGATGATCGAATACGTAAGTTGAAGAAACGCTTTTAGGTTCAGTCAGTTGAGCACTGAAAGACTATGCGATGCAAGTAATGCGGGGTAATGTTTAAGTAGCCACAAAGAAGTAAATCAATGGGTTTTTTGAAAGTAATGCATTACTACACTATCATATTTGCAATAACCCTAGACCCAAGTGTTCTAGAAAGTCTACTTCAAATATGATTGTCGTGTCCTTAAAATTTAACGCAACATTGACTTTATTGGGCAACACTGACGGTAATTATCGTCTGTGACACATGTAACACATCGCAGAACTACTGAGGAAGAATTAGAGATGCGTTGCAATGGCGCTGATGGATAATTATAACGAATTGTAACTGGAATTTACTCGTTGCATTTTTATTTAAAAGATTCATTCATGGATCAATATTATCGGTCCACATGTTAAAAGTAATTACAACAAACACAACATAATTTTATTTTATTAGCACAGCTAAACGAGCGAGAAGGATCGGATGAAGACGTAAAGTCTTTAGTGGCTTTGTTAAGAAAACTCGGATTTGAAATAGATGACAAAGACTTATGCAAAGACTACACTGATATTCAAGCAATTAAGGTAAACGTAAAAGGTTTCTGCGTTTTTGTTGGCGTCCAAAAACGAAGAATTTTGAGAGAACTTCTTTATTAAATGCTGTATAGTATTTTGTCATAAAAAGTAACAATTGTACTTTATTTTGCAGAAACTAGAAGAAATTTCGCAAAGGGATTTCAGTGAGTACAATTGTTTTCTAGCAGCGTTTCTGTCACACGGCGACAATGGAAAACTTTTGATGAGGAAAAGAGAACTGAACATCCAAGGTCATATTTTGGATCATTTTAGGGGAAACAACTGCGAATCACTTGCGGGAAAACCAAAACTTTTCTTCTTCCAGGTTAGAAAAATTTGTTTAAATGAGAGCCACAATGAAATAACATACTATGCAAAGCCCGATACAAAATATAATCTATTTCAAATTGCAGAAAATTTGCCATTTAGAGAGTCTTTAAAGCAACATTGGACCAGTGGCGTCGCTAAGGGGTGGGGTGGCCCGCCCCGGGTGTCCATTTTGGGGTGATACCATTTTATGATACCCATCGAACAAAAAAGAAAGCAAAAAATGTCTAATATCATTGGAATGTTTAGTATACTGGAATGGACTCAAAAATGATTTAAAGCATCTTTTGAAACAATTGTTTAGGGAGAGGGGCTAATTTGTCAAAAATATAACTCACAAATTAGTAAAAACTTTAAAAAATGGCAAAAAATAAGCAACCAAATCAGATCGCTTTTTGAAAAATGCTGAACAATAGGTTTTATAAAAAAAAATTATACATCTGTATAAGCTCAGGAGTAGCGCGCGAGGAGCAATTCAGTATATAGTTCATTACCAACCACTTCTCGTTCCATTAGTGTTCTCCCCATTATCTTTCTCAATAGAACATGGACAAAGTAGATTACTTCTTGAGAGTTTAAATTAAACTGATTGTCTAAAGACCACCCAGCTATCAGCGAGAATAAAATCGAAATAAATATATTTCGCCTATAAAAGCATTTTCAATGCTGTCTTATTCAAATAGAATCAATACCCTTGCTAGTTTTATTGAACTATAGGATGTTATGATTTACCAGCTTGTAAATATCGCAAAAAAACTGAAATTTTGCCATAAGCCACCTACAGACCGTTTATGCAACCTGTCTAATCATGTTTTTGCACCGCTAATTTCTATGCCACGTTTTAAAAGCATCAATTTTTATCAAAATAAACCTAAAATTAAGTTATTTTCGCAAAAAATACAAATTTTTCGAGCGCTGGGGACTCCGCCCCCAGACCCCCGAAACAGCCACCCCTCCGATAGCGGATTTCTGGCGACACGCCTGATACTAGACGTGTGCTGCTCATTCTTCTAAGTTTTAGAATCTTACGATGAGAAGATATTGAGCTATAGTTAAACAACAGCCGTTATCTACAGTAAAATGAAGTAGTACCGGTGTAAATAAAGTCTTTTGCAGCCTACCAGGGGAAGGTTAAGAGAGCTTTAGCCCTTAGCCAAGTCACTTGACGTGTTTTGGATTTCCCCTGTAAGTAAGGTGGGGGCTGAAGGGGCTGAGCAATTTAAGTCTTCTAAATAACTTCGTATTTAAGAATTTAGTTCTTTCACATTGCTCCAAAAACGCGCAAAATGTGATCCAAACGGCGTTAAAAAAGCTAGTTTTTCCGAAAACTTACCAAACTGGCCCAGCGGCAGGGGGCTTTGCCCCCAGACCCCAATGGCCTCCGGCAGTTGGAGACTTTGCCCAAAGGTACTTGTTTGTGCAACACTTAATTGCCCCAATTCACTCATCACGCTGCCTCGTTGAAGCATTTTTCAGACAAAAAATTTTCTTTGGATTAAAACCGCCTTAACGAAATCCTCGTTGCTCACCTACAGCCTTCTATACATTATAAAGGGTGACACCACGAAATTCCGCCCCGGGTGTCACCATTCTTAGCGACGCTCTGCATTGGACGTATATAAAATTTGTGCATTTCACCTTGTGGTTAAAAATAGCTTAACCGATATTGAATCTTTTTGGATGCCCAAAATTGACAATAGCTATAGGCCTGCCACCTCGAGAAATTAACTAGTATTATTTATAGGCTTGCAGAGGTAACTATGTTGATGAGCCTGTTTTGGGCATTGAGTATAATATGGACACAGCCCATCACTCTATCCCCGAAGAAACAAATGAACTAAAACCAGCAATACAAAGCTGGACACCTGCAGAAGTGGTAGAATCCGAAAATAAAACTATCCTGCCTGCTGGGGCTGATTTTCTGTTGTGCTACGCCTCTGCTGAAGGTAAGTTTTTCTTACTTGACTTTCGATAAAACAAAAACAAATTGAACAACTTGTAAGAGTAGTCTACTGTTGTTAAATTTTGACCAAATTTTGCTGATATGCGTTTTCAATTTTAGGCAGAGTTTATTTTGTGTATTATAGATGAGAAGCTACGCCATACTATATTTATTCTCACAGCGTAGTTGAAACAACGCAGAATATAAACACTTGTAGCTGTAAAATTAAAACGCTTTGCGTTGTCTGCCGCAGTAGTTGCCTACAGGGTTCTCAAAATTTTGGTGTTGCAGAGCCTGTGAAGAGGTTGACCATTATTTAGGGAGCTCCGCGATAATATTCTAAAATAAAAATAAAAAAACTAATAGCTTGCGGAGTCCCTAGGTTTCTCTAGCGGAGCCCTGCGGCTCCAAACGGAGCAATTTGAGAACCTATGGCCTAAGTAACTAGTAGACTATTCGGAGATATAGATAGCACATTGTTTTGTTAATTGCTACAAACGCAATTTTTTATTCTTTGTCTCATTTTTCTACTTTTTTGATACATTTTTCTATTAAATGAATTTTGTCCAATGAAGCAGAAACATTGCAGGTGTAAAGCCAATATGTTTTTCATACGTTCTCTTTAATTTAACTTATAAACTTTTTGATTTCAGGCTACGTGTCTCATCGCTTTAAGCCAACACCAAAGAAGAAAAAACAAAGCAGCATTCCAAATAAAGAAATAAAGAGCAACAACAAAGCAAAGCAATTAGGATCATGGTTTATCCAAACCTTTGTCAAAGTAATGGAGAAATACATTGTTGAAGTACAAGGTGAGTCACTGTTGATTTGTTTGTTTAAAACGTAGTTATAGAGATGCAATGGAATTTATTCAGTCAAACCTTGGGCAAAATTGTGCGCATGCTTTAAGTAGTATTGCGGATGCAATTTAAGATTCCTTTTTTGTCATACGAACGATTTTTCTTTCGGCTGAATTGCTCTCACGGCTACTTTGGAAAATATAAAAGCAAAGTTACGGTATTCAAATATGAAAAAGCTGAAACTATTTTTGACTTGTTTAAATTTAAAGTCGCCAAACTTGTTTATTTATAAGCAACAAAACCTCACAATAATTTTGGAATAATTGTCGTAAAACTTATAATCGCTCAACTCGAGCTAAAATGCAATTGGCTGATGGTAACAATCATACATTCCTCATTACCGTACAAATAAATTACTAAGATGTCCAGGGGGTGAAGATTTTGAATTGCATTATAGCAGATATAGGACATCCTCGCACAAAAAGTTTAAATCTTGCTACAAAATACAGGGTTAAGCAAAATGATCTGACGCATTTGTAAGTGAAATAAAAGACAAATAAAATCAAAAAACAAAAAAGTGTTTTTACTTTAGAAAAGCACACAAAATGCCATTTTTGCCCTGTAATGCCATTTTTTTCGTTTCTTTATAATGCCATTATTTCTTGTTCCTTTCGCTGCCATGAATTGGACTTTTTTTTCATTGCTGCCGTGAATTGGACTGGTGAGCATCACGCTTTCATTGTGGAAATGTTTATCAAAACAAACGAATCTATAACTGCAACACAACGAGCATTCCGTTCGCACTTCAATCTTGGTATAGACACAATCCAGCAGCCGCTCGAAACACGTTCTAGTTATGGGTTACCAACTTTAGAGCTACTAGATTTGCATTGAAACGAAAATTAACCCGCCAACCTTGCACTGCCAGAACTCTAGAAAATGTGACAACTTTTGTGAACGCCTTCGACAGTGTGTGGACCGGAGCCCCCCCATTGGCTTGTGAAGTATGCAAAATCGCACCTTTTTGGTGGTTTTTAGGCCGATTTTTTGTGAAAAATTGAAAATAGCCCCCCCCCATACGAAAACAGCCCCCCCTCAAACGTTTGAATTTCCGATTTGGGCGGAAAAATCAGTCTCAAAATTGGTGAAGACCTTTTTTTTTTTTTTTTTGGAGACCACCTGATTTTGGGCAGAAAAAACCTTTGAATTTCGGATTTCGGCCGAAAAATCAGTCTTAAAATTGGTGAAGACCTTTTTTTTTTTTTGGAGACCACCTGATTTTGGGCGGAAAAAACGATTGAATTTTCGAGCTTTCCGAGAAATTCCGTATCAATTTCCGGACAAACCGTGTGAAACTGATTCAAGATCAATGAAAATTCGGATCAAGGTCGTTTGCAAACTTCTCACTCTTTCAAAATAGCCCCCCCCTTTTCCAAATCCTGGCTACGCGCCTGGTGTGGACAATAATCAATCCCTTTTGACTGATTTAATGTTTGAAACATTGTGAAACAGAATGGCATTACATGCACTTTTCAAAACGAGAAACACTTTTTTGTTTCTTTATTTGCATTTTATTAAATCAACAAATGTGTCGGATCATTTCGCTTGACCCTGTATTAAAATCTTTCTACAAATATTAGCATCAGAGATTCTCTAAAGCAGTATACATGTTCCTCTTCATGGCATTCACAGATGGACATGACTAAAGGGCGGAAAAGTAGGAAAAGGCGGAAACCGTGCTAAAATGTTAGGGTTAGGATTAGAGTTAGAGTTAGGCTAGGGTAAAGCCTAACCCCACCCACCATTTCCTACTTTTCAGCCTTTTGGCACGATTTTCGCCTTTTCCTTCTTTCCGCTTTTTAGACATGTTCTCGACAGATCTCTGCTTTGGCGACATGAAAAGGTTCATGATGATGACGGGTCGTAGTTTTTTTTAAACCATCAAATTTCGCAACTCATTTAGACAAAGTATTTAAAAACATTTCCCTACCGTAACACATGATACTGGTATGAATTGAATTGCCTCTCTGGCAAAGAGGGTGGCTGTTAGACTCGATGACCGCAATTAAGGTCTTTTGCAACATTCCTGCTGACTTCTTAAACGAATGCTAAATAATTTCTACTTGGTGTTGTTACTAGTGATGAAATGAATTTGTCTTGTCTTTATTATTTGCACTAGTACTGTTGACAAAAGCAGTGAAGGATAAAACAGAGATGAACCAGCGGCTTGATTTTTTTTTTTCTACACCACCATTTTTGTCAAACCAAAGCGATAGGTAATATGACAAAATAGCGTTTGGTTTAACATAACCGTAAGTACTTATTTATCATTCTAAATCACTGGGAAGGTGAGAACGGACCTCAACGGTTATCTAGTCAAGTGCGATAGCAAATCTAACAAATAAATTACATGGTTTAACCGACAAACTACTTGTGCCGACAATGACCGAGGCAAAAGGCAAAAGATTCCATAGGCCTACTCCAAGACCAGAAGGCTTTAACAGTTATGGAATAACCATAAGATGAAATATAACGTACAAAAGGTAATGATGTACGTCTTGTTCGATTGACAGATAACAAAATGGAGGAACAAGACTTTCTATCCCTGATGACTGCTGTCATTGAAACGGTGGCAAACATTTCCGTGAAAGAGAACATGGGTGGAAAGAAAACAGGCGAAGAATGCAAATGCCCAGTCTGGCATCAACGTTGAGAAAAAAGCTCTACTTTCCGATCTTGACCAAAACCGGACCAATAGCGGAGCCGCGTGAACATTACATTCATAAAGAGGAGCCTACACCGAATGACCCAGAGAACGCTGAAAAACGGGAACCAATGTCTGACCCTGCACCTGTGGAACGTGGGGATGGTACTAGACCTTTGAAAAGTGAAAGTGAAAGCTATTTTTTAACCAACTGAATCCACGCAGTCAAAACGTTTGCTGACACCAAAGTAAACAAGCAAGCCCATTCAATCAACAAAACACAAACTGTGATGAAATCGCCAATGAATAAATCAAATCATTGTGCTATATTTGTTAAAGTTATTAAGACGTATTGTCTTGATGTATTGAACAATTGAAGCATAGACTATTTTTCGTGGCAGACCAAAAAACATGCTTATATTGTACCACAAACATACAAACCACAGTAGTAAATCAAAACCAGAGCTGTAAATCATACAATTTCAAAAATAAACAAATGTGCAATTAGCTGCTGATGGAAAAACAACGTTTTTGTGAGTGAGATTACTATTTTTTTATGCATTTACTACACTGTGTTACTTCTTAGTAGCATCAAATTTGCTGTTGGGGCTATAAGTGTCCGATTTCGGCTCACTAACTTTTTTCATGCGCAAAAGTGTTAACGGAGATTGGGCTCCAGACCTTTTGCTTTTGTATTTAAATAAGATAAGGTAAGAAAACTGTTTAATATAGAAGCGCAAAAAAAATAACAATAATAATGGAAACGACTTGGAGCTTAGTGCTAGAGGTTGCATTTCCGCCTGTTCATGAACACACTATTCGAAAACACCAATCAAAATAAAATGATTCGCTAAAATGGTCTAATTTGTAGATATTTAATCCATCAACAACGTTTCGTCTGTCTGGATTGTTCAGTTTTATTTACAGCTTAATATGATTTTATGTGTAGACATTAGATAATCTACTCTTTTTAAGATAGATTGTAGATCCAACTTAAAAAGAATAGACAAGTCTTTATTGTTAGTTGCTATTGACCCTGAAAGATGTGCTGCAAGCATTGTACTTCAACGCAAGCGTTAGCAATGTTACAGCAAGTTAGCTTGCTTTGGATTCAAACAAAAACCTTTCGCCTTGCAAGATTCCAACCGCTATGTATTCGAATAGAAAACCTTTTGTAACATGAGAAAAGGCACGCCAATAACGATCATTGATAAGATGTCATGTTTACTTTCGCCGTACGTAGTAGACGAATTGTTTTGCTAAGTCATGTTTAGTTTTTTCTTTCTTGACCCCTAATGGTGCGTAGCGGATTGGGATAAAAACAAGTTACTTTCTCTGTTAGCAAATGTTGGTTTTACTGGGTATTAACGGAAATGTAGTGATAAGTTGATTATTGTTTTTGCATTCGTCTTAGTATTTTTCAATATGATTAGTTCAGCCGGTAGCGATGAATAATTCACCCACTTTTGCAAAACAAAACTTGTTTTGGACAATGTTTACGAAAAATAGTCTTTTGTCCCTTAAATTTCCACTTGGTTTTTATTTCATTCTTTATAATTTTTCTCTATAAATGCCCTTGCAAAAACACCGAAATCATTTCAATTGACTCAAAACGTTGAAATAGATTTGAGATAAATGAATTACTGTTCGATTGTCGATTTCTTGATACGTTTCTGCGCATTGCCGTCTCAAAATAGTTGGTAAGTTTTGTGCATTTTATTTTCGATATTTAATTGATTTGTGAACGTTATATAGCGAATTTGGATTTGTTATTTTGCTTTGATAATTATTTCTCTTTTCTAATGATGCTATACGTAAAAAGCCTGAAGCTGAAATAATGTTAATTTTCTCATAAAGAATGTTAATTGTTTTACGCTGGTAAAACCGATCTGTACCAGCTATCTATCGCATTGTGTTGTGTTTATTTTAGAAAACCGTCAAAAGTTTTGCGTCAGAGTTCACGTCAAAGCGTCGAGCGTCAACTGTCATTCGAAAGACGTCGATTCTAGTGATTGTGATTTGTGCACCTTAGTCAATAGTGAACTGTTCAAATTGTGAACTTGGGTGTGCTTGACGAGTCATCTCTATCCGGTCGGTAATTGCGCACGTTTAAGACTGTGGCCGAGTTTTCCTGTAACAAGCAATCCTGAAGTGCTAGTAGGAGATTTTTGTTTATGTTTAATGCTGCGCTTTTATTATCTTCGTCAATACACTCGCTGAACGTCAAAACGTGCATGAGAGAATTATTACTTGTAATTACTCATTGTTGCATTTCAAATGTTTGAAAGCGAGCTGGGGGCAAGACGAGTTAGTCATCATTTTGTCAACAGTGACATCACTATACACAAAACTGAAATTCTGCCGTGTGGAAAGCACCGCACGCATTACCCAATTTCTGTTCCAACGCCCACATTTGTCAGCACTATCCATTTTTATATCTCCAAATTTCCAGCATCTTTTTGTTTGTTTCCAAGAAGAAAAGGACCAACATTGAAAAGCGAAAACACAGCAACCAGGAAAATGATCAAAAAGAGTAAGATTTGATCGCGCATTTGAAATTTTTTCACATTTGACAGCCGCACAAATGAGTTATTAGCTTTCTTTAAGTACCATAAGAACGAAATGTTACCCTTAAAGGGGCATTCAGGTCTTAAACTTCCTCTTAGAAATTTTGCCAGGGTTGCCAATTTTAGAAATTTTGCCAAGTTACTGCCTGTTCTTAATAATTCTCAGAAAAATTTTGCGTCAGAGTTGTTTTCAAGACAAAGTACAGGGTCAGAATTGTAGTTTAGCTGCTTTTCAAGTAAGCTCAAGCCAGCTTTCCAAAAATTAGTGTTCTGTCAAATTACTGACAAAATGGCAACACTGAAGTAAAAAGAAAAGTGTTAACTTTGAACCGCAATATTCTAAAAACAGAGCCTAGAAATTTTAATTTCGGTAAGAATGCATTTAAGAGTTATTCCAACATTTTGGTTAACATTGAAAAACTTGAGTAGAATGCCCTTTTAAATTATTAATTAGTAGGTATTGAAACTTCATTACATAGAGTGCAACTATTAAACACTGAATGCGTTGTCAACATAGTATAGTACAACATATGTAGACATTAGATAAGTTTTAATTGCAAACAACTCATGGCAAACTTTGAAGTAATACTCCGGTGACAAAAATACTTTGAGAAAATGTCTTAGCTTTTCAGGCAGCCCGGCCAACAAATACGTGGTTTCTTTCTTCTGTTCGGCTTAGAGGTTAGCCAATAGGAAGGCTTGTCCGTCCTCTTCTTTCAAAGATCTCATCGAGCACAATGACGTCATTTGCAAAGCTGATGCTTTCGAAAAAAATTATGCTTTGATTATTTCACAAAAGAGAAAGTTTTTGTGGTTAGCTCAAGCTCTATCAATGGATTGGCAGGATTTTGATACTATAATAGAAAAAAGGATTTTGACATCGCAAACCAACAAAAACACGAGCTATTAAACTACACCGCTTTTGTTTATCTAGTTGTTTCATCATTTAATGTACATCTTTAACATTCAAAAGAATTTTACAACTGTCTTCATTCAGCATCACATTATTCTCTGACGAAAAAGATAAAATAGGTACTTGATTATAACGATACTAAAAGGCGTAGTTTGAAGGTGCTGAAAACATGCTTGCAAAAAAAAACTTCAAAACCAGTCAATATGAGAACAAGAACAGCAAGAGTATACTAATTGCACAAATAAATAGTTACCATAGGCGTAGGAGTGGGGGCGCCGGGGGGCACTGCCCCCCCGGTTGGTGTAAAGTGTCAAAATTTTCGCTAATTTCATATATTTTGGGCGATTTTGCGTCAAATTTTGGGCGATTTCATATTTTTCGGGCAAACTTTGCGTCAAAATTTTGGGCAAAAAATTTTTTTCGAGGAGACCACCTCAAACTACACAGAAAAACTGTGTCAATGTCAGTGAAGACTTTTTTTTTGAGGTTACCTCAATTCGGACAGGTTACCTCATTTGTATTATTTTGTGAATGCAAAATTAAAGTCGTAAATACAGGCGTATATGGTAAGCGCGGCAGGGCCTGCAGGGGTAAGGTCTAGGAGAGCTAAATCCACCTACATCCAGTCCCATATAGTAATGTCACTTACGATATTTAGTAGAGATAAGGGCTTTTTAGACAAAAAATTGCTATTATAATAATTATTTTTTCCTTAAATTACGCTCTGCCACGAGGCAGCCCAAAACGCCAAAGTAAAACCAAAAAATGCCCAAGTAAAACCGAAAAAAATATTGTGAAATTTTGGACCAAGATGTCAATTAAAGTCACCTTTTTTAAACAAACGTATCCAAAATTTTTGAAAGCGGGGCAAATGCAACGCCAAAAAAGTCATTAGATTGATTTATTTGACAATATATTAGCAAACGAGAACAAAGTTAGCTAATTTTTGTCAGAAAATAGAGTGGAAACCCCTATTTTCAGTAAAAAAGGCCAAAAATTCGGAAGCGAAAGTATTCCTTTTTTGAAAAATTTTCTCCTCCCCTCTTTAAAAATTCTGAGTGCACCACTGAGCAGGATTGATGTTTTAGCGGGCACTCCACGAACGACCCAACCTACAGAGCTGTTCATAATTCAGGAGCCACCCTGTAAAATTGCCCATTTTGTAAGTTCCAAGTCGAATTTATGATATGTGCTTTAATTGTATATGGGCAAGTTATATATTTTTGTAAAGGGTTTGCTACGAGAATTTTACTGAAAAAAAATTTTTTTTTGAAATAATTATTTGGGGCCAAAATGCACCCCTTAAGCATGACGTCACTTTGATGGGCCATTTTTATATTGGTAACATGGTTGCAATGATCGAGTTAGCAAAATGAAATCGAAAAATTATGTTTGTAATTATTGTGTATTCTGATGACCTGAGGTTACATCTTGGGTCACATCATGATCACACCACGATTTGCTCCCTATGACGTCATAATGGGAGCAATTTCAGGACTTTCTGGATGTTCAACCTTTTTATTCAGTTTCAGTCATCATGGGCTTCAAACCGATTAGTGCAGAACAGAGAGGAGTGATTATTTATCTTTACAATGAAGGAAAATCGCAGAGATTTATTGCAAAAAAGACTGGTACATCTCGTAAAGGAGTGCAAGGAGTGTTAAAGAGGTGGATCGAGACAGGAGATGTGAAATGTCAGCCTCGATCTGGAAGGAAGCGGAAATCAACAAAGAGGTCTGATAGAACTTCGGTCAGGATTTCTTTAGGAAACAGGAGACTGAATTCAAAAGAGTTGGCCAGAGAGCTAAAGGAAAGTAGTGGAGTTGAATTGTCTGCTCCAACAGTGAGGAGAAGGTTGCTGGAGAATGGTCTTCAAGGATGTAAAGCTCGAAAAAACCACTCTTGACGGAAAAACAAAAAAAACGCGATTAGATTGGGCACGCTCTCATGTTAAGTGGCCAATAGAGAAGTGGAGGAAAGTTCTTTTCAGTGATGAGTCGACTTTTACTGTAAACAACCATGCTGGAAATAATTTTGTGAGAAGAAAACCAGAGGAAGAGTTCCGGCCTTATTGTATTTCACCGACCATCAAGCATCCCCAGTCAATTATGGTATGGGGTTGCATGGCTGCAAATGGTATTGGTAGGCTCAAAGTGGTGTCTGGGATGATGCACGGGACAAAGTATATTGATGTGCTGGAAAATAAAATGTTACCCAGTGCACGTTCTTTGTTTTCCGACGATGATTGGATTTTTCAAGACGATAATGCTCCATGCCATCGTGCTAAAAAAGTCCAACAGTGGTACAGGACCCATAAAATTGAACGAATGGATTGGCCAGCCCAATCTTCTGATTTAAACCCGATTGAAAATTTGTGGTACCGAGTTAGTTGCATAATTGGGAAGAATAAACCAAAGACGAAAAGAGAGCTTATCGAACAGGTCATTGCTGCTTGGTTTCGAGTGATTTCACCCGAAGAACTCAACAAACTTGTTGAATCACTTCCTCGACGATGCAAAATGGTGATCGAAAACCATGGATGGCCAACAAAATACTAAATCAGTCCTTGCCAAATCAAACGGCTCTTTTCAGAGCCACTATTCTGTAAAAAGAGTGTTAATAATTTTGACAATTTTGTAATCTTTCCTAATTTTATTACAGGTACGATATCAACTTGACATTTTAGCAAAAAAATGTCATGCTGCTTTTAGGCTTTAAATAAAACCAAGAAAATATCATAAATTATGACGTCATAATGAGTGACGCGCGATGAAATCATGAAGTAAATATGACATGACCTAAACTTGTTACAATACCCGATAAACTATCCTTATTCCTTTAATTGCTTTTGACACCAATACTGTAATGCATATTTGCTGTTAGTAAGGAAATGAGTTTTTTGGCATGACGTCACGTAATGGGGGGCAGTTTGGCTTTAAAATTATTTTCAAAAAAAAAAAAATTATGCCGAAACATTACCAGCAACAAACCCTTCACAAAAATATATAACATGTAGATATATAATTATAGCAAATAGTATAAATTAAACCTGGAACCCAAAAAACGAGTGTTTTTGCAAGGTGGCTCCTGAATTATGAACAGCACTGTAGTTGTTCTATTCTCAAAAATAAAAATATTACCGGCAGAGATCTACCTCTACTGTAGAATACCTAGGTCGTACTTCAGATATGATGGTTACAGGTCATCACTGAGAAAGTATTTAAAGTTTTTTGAAAACCACTTGTTAAAGCAAAAGTGTCTTTGCCAAAAAAGGGACTAAAACTTAAACAAAAAAGATCATTTCTAGGGTAGCGAGGCGCTCCAGTTTCGGACGTGGACTCCTGGCGCTCCAGCTTTGGACCTGGACTCCTGGCGCTCCATGCACGTCCTTTATGCAGGGCTTTTGGCAGAAATTGAGACTAGTCAAAAAACCTGCAAAAACTGTGCCCAATAAATAAAATTAGAAAACTTAACAGTTTTCTTTTTCGTCAGGGTTAGGGTCAACTTGCCCAACTCCTCCTCCATCGAAGAACCTGGCTGTTAGCTAGCCACAGTGCTTTAGACCATTGTTCCTGCAGAGGAACAAAAAATATGAACATAAATAATATTGCTTGAAATTCTCCTAATCTTCTATCGAAAAATTTGACTTCATATAGTGATTAGTTATGATTATAAAACAAGCTTACCTGCAGCGTGATTCCCATTGTGAAGCCAAATCGCTATTCTTAGGAAATCGGTAGAATTTGCAACTACTCTTTTCGCTTGTATGATCGCATCCTGGTGCGAAGCACAATATCATTTTACTCTTTTATCCTATATGCCAATCGCAACTCTGCTAAGAACTATCACATGTCATTAAATAAGCGTTAAAACGCTATTTTACGGTGCAAAAGTGCCCTTTTGAAAATGAATTTATTACACATTTATAAACACTTTTAACCCCGGAAATAACCTGAAATGGAATTACGAAGCTTTGGCCCTTCAAATAAAAGTAAAATCAAACAAAAAACGCCACCCACTACAGTGGTTGTTTGAAGTTGCGTGTATGTAATAATTTTACCATTGATTTAAATGGGCGAATTTTACTACGATCTGCAGTACGAACCAGACAATGGGCATTGTGATGTCATGACTAAACCGGTCTATTATGTATCTTTTCTAACGACGTCATCGTGTTAAAAGAATGAATTAACAGAGGTGGAGTCCTCGAGGACAAATTTTGAAGTCCTTGGCCTTGGAAAATTGGCCTGTCCTCGGCTCGAGGACAGCAGTATTTTTTGAATTGTTAAAAATAATTTTGTGGAGCGCTTGAAAAATTTTTTGGAAAACGTTTTTTTGTGGAGAACGCTTGAAAAATTTTTGTGAAGGCCTTTTTTTTTTTTTGAGATCGCCTGAAAAATTTTTGTGACGACCTTTCTTTGTTTTTTTTGTTTTTTTGGAGAGCACTTGCGCTTGTGTCCTTGGTCCTTGGCCTTGGCCTCGAGCATTCCTGTCCTTGGCCTCGAGAGTGTCTGTCCTCGGAAAGGCTGTCCTTGGCCTTGGCCTCGGATTTTTTTTTGTGTCCTTGGCCTTGGCCTCGAGCCTTGTGTCCTCGACTCCACCTCTGTGAATTAAGCTCTACAGTTATTTACAGAAAGCATAAATCATATGATCAGGCTATAATTAGTGGCGTAAGCAGGGGGGCTAACAGGGCTGAATGCCACACTCTCAGCCGAGTAACTTAGAAAACCTAACTAAAATAATTAAGAATGCTTTTGAAAGTGTCTTGAACTTGATCAGGAAGTAAGGAGGGCTGAAAGGGCTGTGTAATCTAATTCTGTTCAAATGGCTCTAAAACGTGCGAAATGTCATCCAAATAGCTATTTCCCCCCAAAATAATTACTAAAATTGTCCAGCGGTTAAAGAATTTGCTCCCTAGATTCATTTCCGACGTCCGTGAAATACTGTCATTTATTTCAGTTTTGAGGTTAAGCTGCCTCCTCGTTAGCAAAATGATTACGTACTTTTAATGTGCTTTGCCTATATAATTCGCTAACAATCTTGTTATACTTAAAAAATCTGAATCTATATGTCTTTCAATAGGTTATGAGTCATATCGGCACCCAGATACCGGTTCCTGGTTTATTGAAAACATGGTATCAGTGTTACGAGATTACAGTGAAAAAATTAAAAGTACGTTGTAAACGTAATACATATATTTATTAGTTTCAAGCATAGGTGGGCAAGTTAATGCAAAACCTTAGCTTCGTTAACCAGTAGTCCGTTAACAAACTTCACACCTCCGTTAACGTTAATCCGTTATTTTCAGCTTTAATTAACGGAAGTTAATTAAGTCCGTTAATTCGTTAACATTTTGCATGTAATTTACACTTCTTTTTTTTTCACTCGCTTTTAGAACACGTATTGACGCTGTTGAGCTGTTTGTAGGAAAATATTTATTGCTGTGGTGATCTTTTTGTGTGTTAGAAGTTACATTTTACAGTCTAATCTAATTTCAAGATAAAAATAAGTTCAAATGCACTAACGAAGCTGCGATCGGAAAATCTTTGAAAATTGTGAACAGCAATAATTAATAGACATATGAGGCTGCAGCTTATTATTTGCCACAAAAAGAGCTATTTTCTTTGCTCTTTTCTATACAACTCGTGCTAACACGCAACAAGTATTACCTGTGCAAACTGGTTTGTACCAGTACGACGAATGAATGGTGCAAGATATTAACAATAAAAACCTTAACGGAAGCAAACAGAACTTAGCGAAAGTTAATTTAGTCCGTTAACAGAACTTTTAACAGAAGTTAATTTAGTCCGCTAACATGAAAAAACTTTTTAACGGATTAACGAGTTAATGAAAAAGTTGGCTTCGTTATTAACGGATTAACGGACTTGTGCCCACCTATGGTTTTAAGTGTTTTAACTTTGGACTGATTGCATGGCAAATTCGTTAATTTTAGTTGAAAACATATTTGTGACCACGTTAACACCTGGGATACAATTTTAAAATTCACAAGCATTTATTTAACTATGAACGTACGCCACTTAAAAAAACATACTTTTGCAGTTTACCTGGATAAGCCATTTAATTCAAAGTGATTTTTACTGGTAAGGATTATGTACCAGTGTATTTAAAAATGTTTTGAGAAAAGAATTCCTTGCAAAAAGGTGCGTTTACATTGGTCACGAAGCAACTAAAAGTTGACGTCATCGAGAAGTTGCAAAACGGTTTCAATTTGGCGCAAACTTCGCGAGTGGTTGCTTAACTTCACTCAGACCAGACTCAGACAATATTATTGTCGAGGGATTGGCCTACTTTGAGCAAGTGACGGAAGCGACCATTCGCAAAGGTTGCCAACCTTCGCTTCGCATCCAGTGTAAAGGCACCTTTAATCTAGAACTGCGACATAAATTTGTAGATGTAACCATGGCAGAGATGGAAACCGGTCCGGTCGACCGGCCGGTCGGGTCGAGATTCTTCAACTGGCCGGTCAAGCCGGTTGAAAAACCGGTCGAATTCTCCTTTCTGGCAACTAAAAGACATCTAAGCACCAACCGAAATATACTTTAATATTTATCATAAATAAAAATTTTTATAAAAAATCAGCATTAACAAACCACACCTTTCGAAAACTCTTGTTGAATGGTTTCAAGCTGTGACTAATATGCTGTGACCATTAAGACATGCACGTCCAGGGACGTGTTTAGGGTGGGAGTATTGTGCCATGCCCCCCACTTTGGGCCACGGCACAAAGCAAAAAAGTGCAAAATATACATTAAAATCGCCTAATCAGATTCTAATAAAGCATGCATGTGGAAGAGGCTTGCGCTACCTGGCATTGTAGCATCATTTTAATCAGCTTAAGAGTAGAAGTGACGCTGATTACTGATTTTTTAGTACATGCTAAAATCTTGTCGCTTTGAAAAGCCTTTTTTAACTTAAATTTACCACATTCTACACTGGGCAAGAAAGACATAGCTATTTTTTTTTATTTTAATATCTAACTAGCCAGGGCTTGTTCTGAAGTAGCAGCATTTCTACAAACTGCTGGGGCACATCATATTTCGAATGTTTTCTAGCCAATGTCATAACGGTTTAGTGTTTTCAATGAAAATAACGGACGCGTTGCGTTTATCGGGATAGTTATTCATAACCACTTCGTACTACCGAAGAATTTATGTATAGGTTTGACGTTTCGCTTCCCAAACCGGGAAGCTTCTTCAGAACAACTTGCAGTGCTGCCTTTGCAGTTACAAAGCGATAAATGAGAAAAAAATTACAACAGAAGATAGGTAACAGTAAAAACATACGAACGTTACAATACTTGTACTATTATTCCCAAAAACATTAAAATAATGGAGCAATAACATTATATAATATTGAAAATTATGTCACTAACAGCGTGAAAAAAAGAAATATTGAAAAATTATGTCACTAACAGCATGAAAAAAATTAATAATATTTATAACAACTGGGCTGCTTCACTAACAGTTTGAGAAAGTATGAAAAGGATCTATTGCAAAACATTATGTACTGGTAAAGGTTTTTAGCTCCACAGAGATTTATATTAATTGTTCCGTCGTATATAAATCTCTGTGGAGCTAAAAACCTTTCCCAGTACATAATGTTTTGCAATAGATCCTTTTCATACTTTCTCAAACTGTTAGTGAAGCAGCCCAGTTGTTATGAATGTTACTAATTTTTTTCACGCTGTTACTGACATAATTTTCAATATTATATAATGTTATTGCTACATCATTTAAATGTTTTTGGGTATAATAGTACAAGTATTGTGATGTTCGTATGTTTTTACTGTTACCTATCTTCTGCTGTAATTTTTTATCGTTTTGTAACTGCAAAGGCAGCACTGCCGAAAAAAAGTTTAGTGTTTGCTGCTCGGCAAATTGCAAATAATCTGTCACAAATAGCTAAAAAATAGTAACTACAATTTTTGGCCTTCGTATAATATCATTCGAAAGAACGTCTAATATAATTTAACTTGTGCCCTGCTGTGGTTTTTATGCTTATTTTGTCCACGTTTTGCGCTGCTCAAAACAGGTCTTTCAAACCGAAACTTAAGTAAAAAGGGTCTTAATGTTTAGTCATTGTTGCAAAAAATAAAAGATTTTTTTTTGCTTTTTTTTCTGAGACCCCCGTCCAAAGTTACAAATTTTAACACCTCTCCCATGCTCCCCCCCCCTATACCGGTCGACTGCCCGGTCAACCGGCGATGATTTTGAAATTTACCGGTCGAGTCGGGTCGAGAAAATCCTGACCGGTTCCATCTCTGAACCATGCAACAAACCTGTCATCTTTAAATCATTTTCTAAAAAGTAGTTACCTCTATTATTGTCTGCATTCACCAAACGAGTCAGGAATTAGTGGTTATTTGATATTATGCCTCTTAAGCGCACATATCCGTAAGCTTTTTAAGTTGCAGGATTGGATTTTGTGTTATTTCAGAGGGAGAAATAGATTTGGACTTTGCATCCCTAATGACAGTAGTCACAGACAGGGATGCCCAAACCCGGGGGGATATATCCTCCCCAATAACTTGACTGTATCCCCCCCCCCAATAATTTGAGTATGGTCTACGTCTGCATCCCCTCCAATAATTTGACTCTGGTGTGCATCTGAGCGCAGGTCTCCACCTGAATTCGGGGAAAAAAGTGTTCCATTCAGTAGCGTAGCCAGGGGAAGGGCGGGGGAGCTATAGCCCTTCCCTCATTGGCCTGTCAACCAAAATGCAGAAGAAGGAAAATACCACGTTTTTATCTTTTCTGGGACTGTTGTTTGTGCTGGAATGGACTATAAATGATTTAAAGCATCTTTTGAAACATATATTCAGGGGGGAGGGGGCTAATTTGTCAAAAATAAAAGTCACATATCAATGAAAATTTCAAAAAATGCCCAAAAATAAGCAATCAAATTTGATCGCAACTGTAAAAATGCCAAACATAAGTTTTATCAACAAATATATATTATAAACTCAGAAATAAGGGGAAAGGGGGGGCTATTCAGTATTAGTTAATTACCCATCACTTTTCTCAAATATCTTTCCGTTAGCCCCCCAAGTATTTTTCTTTATAAAATATAAACGAAATAGGCTACATTACTCCGAGTGAGTTTTATTGAATAGCAGAATTTTGTGATTTACCAGCACGTAAACAAGAAAACTACCATGGTATCATTAGCCACCTCCCACATATCCCATTAATGCAACTAGTTGAATCACGTTACGCTGCCAATTTCTATGCTACGTTTTAAAAACATTATTTTTTATTAAAATAGCTCTAAAATTAAGCCATTTTAGCAAAAAAATGCAAAATTTTCGAGCGCTGGGGGCTCCGCCCCAGACCCAAAAATTAGCCCCCCCAATTGCGAATTTTTGGCTACGCGCCTGGTTCCATTTTTGGTGAAGACCTTTTTTTTGGTCTTCACCTGAATTCGGGGAAAAAATTGTTCCATTTTTGATGAAGACCTTTTTTTGCTCTTCACTTAATTTGCTCACCTGAAAAAAATCGCTTTCGAGGTTCATCCTCTCCAATGTTGAAAATAGGGAAAAATTGGGGGAAAATTGCAAATTATCCCCCAAATGCTCAACAAAGATTTGCACCCCTGGTCACAGAAAAAGTTGCTAGAAAACGACGGAACATAACAAGAAAGGGAAAAAAGAAAACGCTCCTCCAAATCCCTTGCACTGTGTCCACTCTTCGGAAAAAAATTTATATTCCATTGCTCACAAAAAGTCAAATGGTGCCAACGTTTGATGAAGATTTTTCCGATGAAGATGACGCAGTCTTGTAAACTCTGTTCTTTTTTCCCCTTTGAACCGAAAGCAGATCAAACAAAAATTTTAGTAATTAATGTAAATTTGATGTTTAATTAGTTTTTCTCTTTTGAGATGTAACAAATTTGAGTTGCTCAAATGTTACTTTACGACCAAGAGGAATTTTTTAGAATTTTTATTGGTTTTGTTAAATTTTCGATTAAGTCGGACTTGGTTCAAGTATGATCTTGTAAAGTTGTAATCTAAAACTTTGATTTCAATTTAATCGAAATAGCAAGCTTGTGTGCGTTTGCAATAATTATCAACCAGAGTTGTAAACGGGCCGACTAGTTCAGGCCCGAACCCGAAATCTAATTTGAAACACAAATCATGCCCACCAAAAAAAAAACAAAAGTTAAGTTATTTCTGAAAAATTTAGCAATGTTGCCAAGTTATTTTGATTGTATTTTTGTGCTCCTAAAGGCAAAAAGTGAGTCTTAGGCCCGAATAAAGCCCAAAATTTTAGTCAACTTTAGGCCCGAACCCGACCCGAAAAGCCCGGCCCGACTTACAACTCTGTTATCAACTGTATAATAAAGACAGTTGTCGTAGACTAACAATAAACTTTTATTTTGAAATGCTAAAATGGTTACGAGCAACCAAAGATTGAGAGTGATGTAAACTGCATGCCAGTAGTATAGCTGAAGAGCAAAAAAGCTTTTCTGAATGCTGATCAAGAATACACTCAAGGCAAAAACTTCACGAAACGCGATCGAAAGTACACAGCAGTTTCGCCTTTAATTAGTACAAATTGAGCTTGCATACTCTGGCCAAGGAGTCTAACGACAAAAGACTTGCGAGCAGAAGAGCGGCAATATCAACAAGGGGAGCTTATGTCGGATGGTTAGACAGATACCAATACCGATAGTCTGCTTCATACAAAATGAATAAGTTTCTGGCTAATAAGTCCAATTGAACAATGGTTTAGTGGTGCAGTGGTTGTTAACCTTTCAGTACACGTGTGCCCTTCCAAATCCTCCCACCATTTGTTGCCCTCAGCTCGAAAGAATAGGCTGCCTGAAGACTCTGTAAAGATCTAATACCACTTAAAAGGTGAAAAGCTAAAAGGGTTTACTCGTTTTTTTTATCAGCCAAGTTCTAGGCTAATTTAGGGAAGAAGTAAAAAAAAAGAAAAATATCCAGAGCTTTTTGAACCAGATACTGAACAGCTATTGAGTTTCAGTGTGCAATTCTATCTCCAGAAGACCATTTGTCGTGCCTTCCAGAAACCGATGCTCCTCGGTCCCACTAGAAAATTCTGGTCTAGTGGATGGACTGTCTGCTTTTTTAACGGTAGACTCGGGTTCAATTCCCAGGAAACCAAACATCATCAAATTTGTATTCACAGCTTCCGTGCTTAATGTTTGCATTATAAGAGAGTACGGAGGTTCCATGACGGAGAATGATAGCTAACGAGCCTGACTCGAAGACCGCTTTCTACTGCCCAAAGCAATAAGACATGTAGGCGAATAAAAATGTAATCACAGTTAAAACTACAATTCTTTCCAATTTGTGGTTTTTACGTAAAACTTTTTGTGCGACAAAAAATTGGAGATAAAAAGTTATTTTAAAAGAAGTCAGAAAAATTGTGAGCAAAAATTATTATGTCAGCAGCATGGCCGAGCGGAACTGAGCGCTGATTATTGCGTAAACAATACTGCGGCCCTAGTTCGATTATGGCTGCAGGCCGCCTGCTTCGACACATACGCGGGTGGCTGGAGACTCGAAGAGCGCGAGCTCACTGTCCAGTCACCCTCATCTCTCCGTTCTTGTTTAGTTGGTTGAGTTGTAAATTCTCAGGTGATAAAAATAAAAATTTTTTAGATTTTTTTATTTTTTATTTGTTTATTTTTTTATTAGTTTATTTTTTTTTATTTTTGCATAATAGCTTTTTAGGGTGAGGAAAAGGACCATAGAATTCACTATTTGGAGTGCTAAACTTTATTTACAGATCCAGTAAATTTTGGGTTGAGAATGGCTGCTCTTAAATTTTGGGTTGAGGATAGCTGCTCTTAAATTTTTGTCTGTAGTTGGCTACGCCTATTACGTAAACAATTTTATTAGGATCTTTTTGCTCGGTCATTTTTGATAGATGAGCATCGAAGTTTGGTTCAATTGCTACTAAAACAAGCTAAACCAAGAAAGTTGATTTTCGGACACAACATGGCAATAAATGAAAGCGGTATGTAATCAAATTTTGAAGGTTCTAAATCTTATTTTGGATATCGTGATTGCGGAAACCAAAAACCTAGTGAAAACGGCCGTTTCTGTATCAAAAAGTTGATTTGCTTATAATTCGAAAACGGCTGGATGTCGAACGTTGAAATTTGAACGCAAGATTGGTGCAGATGAAGGCTTTATGCACACTGATTTTGGGGGCAACCCAGTTTTTGAGCCCAAAAATGGCAAAAAGTGACCAACTATATACAGGTATAGCATGGTAAGTAGGGGTACCAAAATTCATAAAAAAAAGTAATGGTTTTTCTGCACATTTTTGACCACCATTCATAATTACATGTTTACAAAGATGTTCATTTACCCGATTTGGGATTTTCTTCTAATTTTGATATGTTTGTTTCTTTTTCTTACCAGGCTATTTCTACTTTTAAACCACTAAACGCAAAGAGTTCGCACTTTGATTAATTATTACTTAAAATTATCAAAAATGTCTTGTGCCTGTCTGAAATTGAGGGTGCCACCAAACTGTCCCTCCAAAACAGCTTGGAACCAAGCGATCTCTCCAAAACAGTCACCAAATAACTTGGAACAGTTGAAGTTAGATGGATGAACCTTTCAGGATGTTAGTACGCATCAAAGAAAAGTAGAACATAAACATTGGGGGTGTCACGACTCACAATGGAGATCCCCCAAACTAAATTCTTTAATCTTCAAAATTTTGAACCATTTTGTCGCAGATAGATTAAATTTTGAGGAATAGTAAAACTTAAGTTAAAACGCGACATAATTTTGGAATGCCATGTTGCGGGTCCGTCCAAATGAGCTAAAAAAAAATTACAGCTCAAGCTAGACATATTAAATTTTCAGAATAGATGAATATAAGAAGAGGTTAAACATGACAAAACGTGGAAATGCTAGGCTGGGGGATTCTCCCCTAAATTTAAAATTTTAACCATTCCAGCTAAACAAATTAAATTGTTAACATATAACAATAATTAAGTATAAAAAAAAAAACTTAGATAAAATATACATTTAATGTAATGTATACCATTGCACCAAAAAACAATAATGCAAGCATACACTCCAATGATAAAAAATTAAACTATGCAATTATCATCAGTATCTTCAACGTACGGCAACTATAGCAAGTGATTACTTCCTTGCTTTAACCACTGGCATAACTTTACACTTGCACACTTTTAAATGTTATTGCTTTGTACTCGTATACATAGGACTGCGATATACCGTATTTACTCGTTTTGTAGCCCGGGCTTTAATTTTTGCAACCAAACTTACTACCGGGCCCTTATTCAAGCACGGGCGCTTGTTATTTTCAAAGTAAAGTTATGCACAAAAATTATCGTTGAAAACAAATATTTCACGACATTAATCCTTTATCCATGTCAATTTATTCACGTCAAACGTAAATTATTTACGTCTTAAGAGTAATTCCCTCATTGGTCGGCAGCGTGGCCGAATGGGTAAAGGCGTCGTTTTTACGGCGACCCTTATCGAATGATCTGGGTTCAACCCGCACCCTAGTCACGTTGTTGCGTCCTTGGATAAGACGCTTTACGATGATTATCTCTGCTTGGTAGCTTCGAACAAGCAGCAAATTCAGTGGACAAGAATTCGAAGAAATCCATAGGAACATTGGATCACCGGAATCTCCTAAGCAGGTGCGGATTCCTCCAATCACGAAGTACTCCTGGTAATGAAAAGTGTGCGGATCGTCCAACAAGTTAGCGTCTGACGCTGTCCGGTGACAGGAGGATAAATATGCGCTACAACAACAACAACAGCAACAACAAAAAAATATTAATCACAAGAAATAACAAATCAAAATTTATATTTATTCAGCAAGTGGTATGTTCTCTACCACTGAACAATCAGCTTTTACAGCGGGCGGGTATTCAAGCACGGCCCCTTATTTGTTTGTATGTTTTGTTCACATGGGCTGCTATTCAAACGGGCCCTTAATCAAGATCGGGCGGTAAAACGAGTATATACGGTACGTGCATTTAAGATGAAAAGTGTTCACTCTCCATATTAGATGCAAGAATAGACTGTACTGTACAGTGTAGACAGTTCACTCCTCGTAATGGCTCAGCGTAATTAAAGAACCGATATAAAGGGCTGCTTGCACGATTTTGAAAACTATTGTTTAAGAGAATTTCATTTGTATATATTTTTCAATGCATTGCTATTAATTTGGATACCCTAAAAAAAGGAAGCTCTTCGGATATTTATTTCATTGAACCAAGAAAATGACACGCAGATTTGGGTTGTAGCTGATGAATGCAATGTTGAACTACAGAGTAGCAAGGTCAAGGAAGGTTTGTGCAATCACCTATCCTCGATCTGTTCGCCTGCTATTACGCTTGGGACTTGTGCTACCCACTGTATGTTTTGTGGAACTTCACTTTCTACAAGACCACTTCTTACATTAAATGACAATCACGAATGTTACAAGCCAACCAAGCTAACTGTTCAAAACTTTAAGAAAGATGAAGATGCTTAACTATATGTTTGATTAACTTTTATATCCTTGGAAAAGACAGTACCACAACGAGGAGTTAGTACAGAGATGTCCAAAGTCTGGCCCGCGGGCCGTGAAAAATTGGGTCTAATTTAGTCCAACATTAAAAAAGTTTGAACACCACTGAGTTAACCAGGGATATCTAGAACTCCCAGGTGTTGGTATAAAGAAAGTTGACTTATGCCATTTGAACTGGGGTCAAATTTCGTTGTTTGCGTGTTCGGAACTATGAAACAATGAATGTTTAAACCGATTCAGCAATGAAGACTTTTTAAAGATTGCGCTGACATTTTTCCTAATTTCTTGACTTCCAGCTGCCGTTTATTTGCTGTAGTCGAAAACGCTTCTTCAAAAAAAAAAAAAAACGATCAACTTTCTTCCTTTTTTGGTAAGCTCTTTTCTGACCCATTTTCGGCTTTTTCAACAATCCAGTCTTCATCTATACACAAACAAGTCTGAGCCTGCAGTATTTTTTAAATATGACTAATGCATAAGCACTTTGTTGTTGATACTGGCACTTTCAAGTCCAAACTGACTCTTCACCAGATTTGGAAAAGAAGACAAATAGCTACTGTTTAGGGTACGTATTAAAGGGGGTGAAACATCCAGCTAATTGCAGTAGTTTACAATAGCCAAAATTGGATTAAAATTAAAAAAAATTTTTTTCGTTGTTTTGGAGCTGCAGTTTCAAAGATATTATCTGATACATAAAGATATGACCCTAAATCTGTTTTTTCAGTCTGAACTTCGAGGAAAAAAGAGAGACTGAATAATATTTACTATTTCAGTAACATCATAAGATCAATACAATTTTTGTAAAACCCCAATTTTTCTGGAAATTGGCTGGGAAAACAAACTCAAGGTTTCCAAAAACTTTTTTAGAGGCAAATCTTTTTGCATTTGTTGAATACTTTTACAACTGCTGTCTCAAAATGAGAATTTCAAAAATCATATTTCAATTGTAATTATTGTAAAGTACCAAAATTGGGTGGATGCTTCACCCTTTTGAAGATAATATTTATAGAGTAATAGGTTGCGTTATTAAGGAATAATGATTAGAGGGATATGAGGAAGCGATATTATAGAAGGGTGTTTGGGATAAGCATAAGTATATAAAACTGTTTTTTTTCCAAACAAATTTTTCAAATAATAGTTTTTTAACTTTTTCTTTCAAAAACGTATGTTAACTTCCAAAAAGATAATTTTTTTTTCAAAAAAAATCTTTTTCCAAAAAACAAAAGATTTTTCAAAAAAAAAAAGATTTTACTTTGATTAAACTGTTAATATCTTTCAAGCTTTTAATCTGACACTTGTCAAGAAGAATCTTCACAATAGAGAGCGCAAGAAAAGGAGCGGCTATAAAAAAAACAAAACGGAGCAGTGATTGGCCGAAAAAGGATCAACGAGAGAGCGTCATTTTTGTGCAATGTTTGAGCTCTACACGAATTCTTTTTGTCGGCACAGGGCGAGGCTAGCAGTTTTGATACGGGTGACTTCAAAAGCAGATAGATGGAAGGAGAGCGGAAAAAGTTTTACAAAAAAATTGATTTCTAATTGTATTTTTTTCAATAATTAAAAATGTTTTCCACTACATGTTCGCAAAGTTTTCTTACCTAATTCGGACGCATGTAATTTCCAACCGTGGTCTCAAATTTTGCTGCGCACGAGTGCTTGTGCAGTGCGCAATATTGGCACACGCAGCTCGCCGCATGAGGTTTCACGGTTATTTTGAGTCTACCTCTACCAAACAATACAGTACAAATTTTTTCAGTAGCTAAGGATTTATCTCTCGGCAGATTCCTATGTATGATCTTTACACTTTGTTACGAATATAGTAAAAACAATGTTTAAATGGATATTTCTAACTTTAATCGTTACATCTCGATGTAAATACATTTGTGGGCGTGCTTACACTGTGCGTAAAATTCAGAGTTGGAGCCCTCGAGGACACATTTTGAAGTCCTTGGCCTCGAAGATCAAGTCCTTGGCCTTGGCCTCCAAGCCTCAAGTTCTCGAAATTTGTTCTGTCCTCGGCTCGAGAACAGCACTATTTTTGTACCGTTGAAATCTTGTTGAAAAACGCCAGAAAGCTCGGGGAAAATTTGCTAAACCCTTTTTTCTTTTTCGCAATTGGAGATCGACTGAAATATTTTTTTATTATTATTAGTTATGAGCAGCGATACAAGCGAATCTGCTACCGTTAGATAAAGTCCACCTACACATTGCATAGGCCGCTTTTGGGCCCATTGCAGATGTAGCTGCTCTGCTGTTGTTGTTTTGTTTGGTAACAAATCAAACTCAAAAAGCTTTACAGCTTCTTTCAAGTACGTGGCCAGTTTATTAATGTTACATTTCGTTACCACATTTTGAACAGCGGGTTTGGTGATTCCAAAATAGTTAACTCGATTATCTTGGTAAAGCTTGCTATTGCCTACATGATGCTTTGGTGTTTCGTCCTCTAGACTAAATTTTGGACACAGAGAAGACTCAGCACGACCTGCAGTTTTCTTGTGTCGCTGTAAATTGCAGTACCTAGTTAAAACTTGGACTAATCTATTTAATTGAGGTCTCTTGAGATTAAGGAGACCTAACCTTAGTCGAGACAGGCCCGATGCCACGAAGGGGCATTACGGGGCCGTACCCCCCCAAATCACTGCTTGTGCCCCTCCAAGCTAGAAACGTGCCCCCCAAGCGAAGATTGTGCTCCAAAGAAAGTAACTGGCTTGGTGCCATTTGAGTTCAGTTCGAGGCCCGAGACCCCCAAAATACTGATCATCATCCCAGAATTCGTGAGCAAGAACCGACGTTTTGCAGATTCTGCGGTGAATATCTTTTTTCTGTTTTTTTTTTTTGGTTTTCACTCTCGAATTCGAGGGAAAGAAGTTTTTGTGCCCCTCCAAAAAGTGTTTATGTCCCTCCCAGTCACGCTACTCTGGCGCCCGGCCTGAGTCGAGAAGATGTCCAACTTACAGACTCCTTCTTCCTCAAGTAGTCCTTCCGTTTATTCCGCGCAGATTTCCATCTATCTGTGGACCAGTCCTTAACCGTGCTAACACAGCTGGCATGCGGGACTGGAATAAAAGGTTCAGGACCATGTATTTTTGATTTGCAGCCTGATTTGGCAACATAGTCTGCCACTTTCTTTATCATGTATCCCTGCGTGTCCTGGAATCCAGACAATACTGACGTGGTTTTATTTACTTAACTGATTTAGGTTTCTACTGCAGTTGAGCACTGTAATTTATGTTACAATGCACTTTATGAGTACTTTGACTGCTGCTGGACTATCAACCAGCACAACAATACTTTGATTGTGCATTTTTTCCTAAAGCAGGTTCTTTGCCGCTTCTGAAATAGCTAAGACTTCTGCCTAAAACACAGTACTGTAAATTCCAAGGTGGAAAAATTCTTGTTTTGGAGAGTTGTTTGGTTATTCTGCATAAAAACCCGCACCTACTCTCCCATCTAGTTTCGAGCCATCAGTGTAAACCTTGACAGTGCTCTGATTTAAACGCTTTCAGACCTGATGGCATTTTTTATCCATAATTTGACATTGGAAATTTCTTTCAAATACCTTAGTTTTCTTTATTCGGTCAGCTGACATTTGCAGAATCTTCTTGCCTCATTGCAAACATCATCATGGCTTTTGGTTTTCCCAAAGGAACCAACTCGGTTGACATGCCAGAGCCCACTAACAGTGATTCTGTATGATCCTCGCACTGCCTCAGCCAATAAGAACTCTTCAATGGGAGTAAGGTTGAGCAATATTTCCAGAGCACCAGTAGGGGTGCCAGGAAAAGCTGATAAAATCATTAGGCAAGCAAGTCTCAGTACTTTTGTGAGATTCCTCACTATAATTAAACTTTTTGTTGAGACCACCAGCCCAGGTCACACATTTATACAACATGATTGGACGTATCATAGCTGTGTATATCCATTTCATCATAAATGGTTTTATTCCCCACGTTTTACCCACAATTTGTCTACATTGCATTAATGCTGTAATTGCTTTGCGGATAATTCGAGTAATACAGGGTGTCCATAAAGTTCGTGCGCACTTTAAGTGCAAAGTGCACACGGACTTTATGGACACCCTGTATATGGTTTCCAAGTTAGCTTGCTGTCCAGAGTAACACCTAACAGCCTTGCTTCCGTGAAAAGTTCAAGTTTTGAACCATTCATTGACAAGAAACCCAAATCTGGATTCCGTTTGAGAGTGAACAGTACAATTTCGGTTTTCTTGCCGCTAAACTGTAGCTCTTGTTCCGAAACCCAGTTCGCATCAATACTTATTGCTTTCTAGCCATACCTTTGATCCAAAGCATATCAGCGCCAGTGACCGACACTGCTAGATCATCGGCGTAGACTTGAACATAAAAGCCCCTGCTACGTAACTATAGCACTAGCAAAAACTTTTTTGAAGACCTTTTTTTTGAGATCGCCTGAAAACAAATGTTTTTTTTGGAGAACACTTGTGTCTGTGTCCTTTGTCCTTCGCCTCGAGCATTCCTGTCCTTAGCCTCGAAAGGGTCTGTCCTCGGAAAGGCTATCCCTGGCCGTTGCCTTGGCCGCGGATTTTTTTGTGTCCCTGGCCTTGACCTCGAGCCTTGGGTCCTCGACTCCACCTCTGATTTTGAGGTGGTGCAGAATTTGAATATGACTTCCAATAAAGTCGATTTCATTTTGCTTTTGCTATTAAGCTTTTCGGAGAGAACTCTAATTTCTTTTGCCTAAAAAATGTACCCAAACTTAATAAAATTTGGCTACATTCTGCCAACATAGAAAATGAATTTAATACAATTTATTACAAATTGTATACACAAGTACACAAATCCTCTTGCGGTTAAAGAAAAGATGTTCATGAATTTTAAAGGTCAAATACCAAACCCCAACAAAAAACAAAACACCAAACATCCCTATCAATATCTGTAAGTAGAAACTAAACAAAATAATGCAACATGTGCTACTGACAAGTCAGCATTCAAAGTGAAGGATTGGTGGATGAAAATTGATGTTAACCTGCAACCATATTAAAGTTTAGTTTAAAAAATCTAGTCATCACATGATGCAAACCATACATTGCAAAGATCTTTAGAAAACTAGGGTAACTCGAGACTGAAGAGTCTACACAACTCTTTCTAGAAACCTCCAAATAAATAAACATATTGTGCTGCAGCTTCAAACTTTATGCTAAAAGCAGTGCGTATCAAGTAACTTGACATTAATAAAAGATTTCTAAAGGCTTAGAGCAAAAAAAAGCCGAACAAATATCATCAAAGAAAATAAGTGAAAACTATAAAAAAATTTGCGAAAAAGATCAGTGACAGGAATAAGGAGTGAAAAAGAATGAAAATTTAACTGCCAAAAGATCTGAAGCCGATAGTATAAATACTGCAGCAGTAATTCAACTAATGATTTTTTCGGTAGTTAAAAAAAAAAAGATTAAAAAAAGTTTGAATTTACATGTTCAAGTCAGCCAGAATCCAAAACCAGAAATCGTTGTCATCGACAAATCTGCCAAGTAGTCCATGTACAGCGAATACATCACGAAACACCAGCAGATTTAGTGGTTGCTAAAAGTGTAGCAAATGAGAGTCAGAAGCAAATCACTGTTTCTAGAATGTTGTTAAACCTGCTACTGAATACAGCATTGAAACCTTCGTTTTTTTGTTTTTGCTGCATTGGGATGTTAAAATGCTGCAGATACGCAACATATCATTAAGGCTCCTTTATTTCCATAAAACCTCACCACAGACACCACAACCAGACTTCATTTTTATCACAAAGCAACAGAGGTGGAGTCGAGGCCACAAGGCTCGAGGCCAAGGCCAAGAACATAAAAAAAATCCAAGGCCAAGGCAACGGACAGGGATAGCCCTTCCGAGTACAGACACTCTCGAGGCCAAGGGCAGGAATGCTTGAGGCCAAGGGCAGGAATGCTTGAGGCCAAGGCCAAGGACCAAGGGCACAAACGCAAGTGTTCTCCATAAGAAAAAAAAAGGACTTCAAAAAATTTTTTCAGGCGATCTACAAAAAAAAACGGTCTAGAAAAAAAGTTTTCAGCCGATTTACAAAAATTTTTAACCATTCAAAAAATACTGCTGTCCTCGAGCCGAGGACAGGGCAATTTTTGAGGACTTGAGGCCTCGAAGCCAAGGACGTTCTCGAGGACTCCACCTTTGCAGAGCAAGTACTACCCAAAACCTTAATGATTTTAGATTAATTGCAAGTTGTTCATCAAGCTTATTTAAAAGATTTTAAGATCAGCCCAACGTACAGGGTGGGTCATAAGTTGTGCGCCACAGAATTATGTGAAGTTTGATATGAAGCAATGTAAAATCAGTGGGGTAAAATATCTTTCCTTTTCTTGGGATAAGATACATGTTCTTTTATAGAGTAATAAAACATTGCTTGTATGTATCAGCTCAATTAGTGTATCAGGATTGCTAAATCCTTTGGTGCACAACTTAGAACCCACCCTGTATTGTATGCAGTTATAAAGATTTTTGAGTTTGCTTGTGTTTTTGAATACCTCTGCAGTGCATACTGCATAGCAGAGGTGCAAATCTTTGTTGAGCATTGGGGGGATAATTTGCAATTTTAGCCCAATTTTGCCCTATTTTTAACATTGAGGGAGATGAACCTCGACCACGATTTTTTTCAGGTGAGCAAATTAAGTGAAGACCAAAAAATGGAACACTTTTTTCCCAAATTCAGATGAAGACCGAAAAAAGAAGAAAAGGTCTTCACCAAAAATTGAACACTTTTTTTCCCCGATTTCAAGTGGAAACCTGCGCTCAGATGCACAGCAGAGTCAAATTATTAGGAGGGATATATCTCCCCATCCCCCCCCGGGTTTCGGCACCTCTGCTGCATAGTATGCATCATGTAATGCCAAAATCTTTTATGATTAAACCCTGATATGGTTTTAAGTCAAAACCAGAGTTTAAAACACCAACTTTCACTTTAAAAGCAGTCTTTTCAGCAGCACCTGTTACTTTTGATTTGTATTTAATTTCTTACTGAGGTTTAGCATGCCTAATTTTAAAATTCAAGAAAACATCTTTAACTCAAAAGAAATTTGTGCTGAGAAGTACGATTCAACCATAACCATTTTCTTTTGTGGGCAGAGAGCAACCAATTTTTTATTGAGTTTTAAACATTTTTTAAAGCCCAGAGAAGTAAGATGTGAAAACAATGGAATACAGCTGCAGTGCTTATATTATGTTAATACGTTTCATTTCTATGATAATGATTTTACTGCTTTTCAACACTAACACTACTAGCTAATTCTATCAGTGAACACTTTAAGACGCAATTAACAGTAGTTCTAATACAACAATTACTCTAATGACAGTATAGCTAACAAAAAGTTACCATACATTATCAAACAAAATTACATAACACCTCTACACAATGCGACATGTCATAGAAAATCCAATAAAAACAGTAAAAAAAACATGTTTTTTTGATTTAACTTGAAAAATTGAACAGTTAGGCTAGTATGCATTAAGAGCAGATAGGAACTGGGTATTCTGCATCTTCAGAAAAAAAAAATTGCGTCTAGCATGAGCAGTTGCAGAGTTATGGCCATATTTTCGATTTTTGTAACGTTGTCATGGAATCCTGCTCTGAGAAGGCGTAAAACAAAAATTAAACCAAAAAATTTTGGTGGCAAACTGAATTGGCAGTTGAACCAGAACTTTTGGGAGAGTTCCTAAGAAATTGAATAAAGACACCAAAATTTAGTACAGCCTACTAGACAACTTACCATAGCTGTTAGGCTTCATATAACAATTTCATTATAAAATTCATTCTTTAGACTAACGTAAGCTGCAAAAACATTATTTGTATGATACATTACTAATTGTATAATGCAAAATGGTAGCTTAAGAATTCTTACGTTCTTTGACTTGTTTCAGAAGTCTAATTGGAAAACCTGCTTATTGAGATGTATTGCAGTTGTTGCTGCACAGTTTGCACTTGATATGTTAATAATGAGAAAAAATTGTTAACTTTGATGATAAAATGAATAATCGTAAATCAAGAAGCTATTCGGCAAAAGACAAACTATGAGCAAACAGTGAGTCTCAACTAAGTAAACGGTTAGTAAGTGACTAGATTTATTGCGACACTTACGGTACTGAATACAATAGACGATGCACGGTACATTTTCCTGTTAGAAATGAGCTAATTGGCTGTGATTTTAAATTGCGTTGAGTTTCATTTCTACTGAGCTCAGTGTAATTTGGATTCGTAGCTACTTTAAAAAGGTCAACATGCAATCAAGAAGAATCGAGATGCTAGACAAGCCTACTTAAAACAACCATTTCAGTACAGTTCAAATGCAGTTAGTAGTGCGTGACAAGGTAATAGGCAAGTTGGTAGCAGGCAAAATACTGTTGTAGCTTACTTTTAGCTTCAACAACAGTAATTCGCATGATTACAACAATAGTAGCCCATCTCAGGTCTGATGGCTTGTATTGTAACAATTTAAGCAAGATAACAGTGGGAAAAAAGGTAGTGGTGGAATATTGTAACGTGGAAATGAAATAAAATTGTAAGTTTGATTTTCATCATTTTCTCTGATAGAGCGCATTAAACTTTGCCTCTGGATTATGGACATTGGTTTTTGATAACATTTGTGATTAGGATCATGTGATATTAATTTTTGATAATAAACTCGGTAACAATTATACGATATCAATTTCTGTTAGCAAACACTGTTTCGATTATGCGATGTCGATTTACAAGTGAAAGCATCAAATGTGATGTTGATTTTTGATACCAAGTGTCTAACATTTCTTTCCTGGCCTGATGACTATTACATCGATGAAAGTCGAAAGCAGCTCTATTCGCATCAGATTTTGAGGGTTGGAAATTCTACAACTTCTCACGTACTGCAACTTTGCATGGTTATTAATACTGCAACTAATTCTGACTTTCTGTATTTACATACCATAACCTAAACTGTTTTTTCTTGCATTACCACTATCCAGCATGTTTGATGTCTTTTTACTTACACAAAATGAAGTTTCATCAGTAATGTTTCATGCTACTACTAATTTGGTAATGATAACTTACTATTTCTGAAAAACAAACATTTAATTGAAATTTTAACACAAAGTTGTTTTTTTAGGTTAGACCAACAGAGTAAAGATGAAATTGGCAATGTCATTTAGAAGAAATTTGCATATCAAGAAAGATTCTGTTTATTTTTTATTTTTCAATCAAAATCTGGTACTAAAGTCAACACAAAATATTGCAGTATTTTAAAGATGTCGGACCATAAGAGGCTTTCCAAGATTTTGGTCTTTAGAAGCAGCTTATTATATACGAGACTAGATAAGTGAAAACTGTAATGACTTAAAAATAAGAAGAGAATTTTAGATTTGAGTGTTATAAAATCTTTCGGTTATAGCTAATAAGGGTAGCCTAATTGACCTAACAAGTGTAATCAAAAATGTTATTAAGTTATCTGACTTGTATCTAAGTCAAAACAAAATACTGCAAAATTTAATGGTGTCTGACCATAAGAGGCTTCCCAGGATTTTGGTTTTTAAAAGCAACTTTTTAAATAAGAAACTTTAGGTAATTTAAATCTGTAATGAAGTAAAAAAGAAAAAAAGCAAGCAGATTTGAGTGATTAACCATAATATTTTTTTGGTAACAGATAGTAAGGGTAGCCTAGCTAATTAACCTACAGTAATAAGTGTAATCAAATATGTCCTGGAGTTTCTTGATCCTAATTTAGAATCAATCTGATCAGTTGACAAGTGATGCTTATATTGGCAAGCAATAAAATATTGATACAGCATAGATATTAAAACATTATTAAAACATTGTTAAAACAGTTTTGGCTATTATTTTTTTAAAGGTAATGATGGCTATTAATTTAGCAAAACTCGGCAATATTGCATAAGTACTTTAGCCCAGTGACATCTCATTGAAGAAGCTTAAAATACGCTGTCATGCCAGTACCACTAGCAAAAGTAAACCCATTGTTTCCAAATAATCACTGATATGTAGCACGCAATAATACAAAAATTATGGTGATTAAAGGTCAAAGGCAGTGGCATAACTTGTGATTTGAGCAAGAACAGAGGAAGGACAAGCTTCATTTGAAATACAGAAGCGTGTTAGTGCTTTCTGCAAAATTGGCTTCCACCAAATGTTCATTGCATTTTTCAGTTGGTGTGGCATTTACTTGGGGACCTCTGACAATAGGGGAGCAATATCTACGCCGCCAGAAGGGACATGGTTTCCCCATCAGTTACAACACCAGTGATTGAAGGTTAAAGATTTGTGTTTTGATCATACTGGTAGGCAGGGGCGTATTTAGGGGGGGCCATTGTGCCATGGCCCCCCCCTTTGGGTTGCCAGGATTGTAAAACTGCATAGAAAAGTAAGCAAAATTGAGGCATGATCCCCCCCTTTGCAAGTTGGGCACAAGGTTTGATCAAACAAAAGATATGTTCTGTGCGTTTCTACTAGGCTTTGTGCTTAAAATCGGAGGAAATTTGAGTGAAGATCTTTTTTTCCCCTTCACCTAATTTTGGGCGAAAAATCGGACTAAATTTGAGTGGAATAATGTCCGATTCAGATTTTTGTTCTTCTCAAATTTTCTAAAAATCCCGCCCCCCCCTTTTCAAAATCCTGCTTACGCTACTGCTGGTAGGCCCAGGGTAATTTTAATTTGCACTAGCAAAGGCTGTTAAACTGCTGCTTCAATTGGCTTTCAACAAACACCTACCGGTAATGGTATTAAAACGGTCTTGACCTAGCTTAAAAAATTCAAATATAGTTTACATGTTCAAATTCACAGGTTCGATAGCTTTAACGAATTTCAACCACTTACTGGTAGGTTACTGGTATGCCATGATTTATAGAGTAGGTACCGGTACCCCCAGTTATTACCGATACAGTACTACACAATATTCTACAAGCCTAATGCGCTTCATAACGCACACCACGCAAAGTTTAGAGAAAATTTATAACATAAGTATAATATTCTACCGAAATTCGCTCCTTATTAACTTTATTTTTATTCCCCAAGTGCTTTAGCTGGGTTGATTTGAAAGTCAAACCAAAAGTGAAATCAGCATGGGTAAATGTTGATTTCTTATCAGCTAATAATCTCCTCAAATTACTTTTTAATAAATGTAATATATTAAATTCACATTCACTTTTTCATCGCTAACGTCTGGTTGAGCTCAACTACTTAGCAGAAATGTAGTAGCCTACCGATGCTCAGCAGCAGCCAATGAAAAATTATACTTTTCCGCTAACAGTCGCTAGAATGCGAGCAGTGACACATCCTCGCAAGCTAAACGCATTGACTTTCCAGACTATGTATATAACGACTGTGGTTCATCCAACAACAAACTGCGGCGACTTTGTACTAACTTGTTACAGATTGTTAAAGGGCAGTAAACGTTTATTTTGCTCATTTATTTTATGTCAAGCAAAATTTTATGCTTTTTTAACATTTTTGCGATTAATTTTAAAATTCTGCTACTTCTAGATGGAAAAATATTTCTATATGCCTTTTTGCCCCTTTCTTAAGCCAATCATTTTATGTTAAAAATAATTTTGAATCACTGATCCGTGACTGCTCTTGTTGACGAGAAGCTAGTCGAAAACTTACGCGGGTAACCGCAATCAAGTGCAACCTTCTACTGCTTTTTTCACATACATTTGGTTTAAATACGGCATTTTGATAAGGCAACATTGTGACTGGCGTGGTCGAGTGGTATAGCGCATGCGCCTACCAATCATCGCGATCAGGTTTGAATTGCAATCGGGTTCTAAGCGTGATCAAGAGAGATTCATGGAGTATTCACGGAATATTAAGAAATGGGAAAGGAGATGCATTAAGTTTCCTTTTTTTTCCTTGAAAACCTTGCATTACAATTATGGTTGGGGCAGCCATGCCAGTCTGAGAAATAGCAATTACGTGGCAGCAGCTTTTTTGCTTACGAAAGCGACGTACCGTTACGCTTGATTGCGGTTGCCTGCAAAAGTTTTTAACGACTAGCTTTCCGCTTCTTGTTGCCATGGTTTGGACTCTAGCTTGAACACTATTATAGTTCCTACCACCATTAGCAGCCTACCACTATCAGTAGATTTTAAACTACTGTACAAGCCCAGCCCAACTGTTTTTTAGGCAAGGTTTTACTCTTAAAACTTGCAACAAGCTACGACTAAATTAACTTGATTAATCAGTAGGCTATGCTAGCGTACCAGCCTAAACTTATTTTTCGTTTCTTCTCAAGCGCAGCAAATCGCATATGTTTTTGGTAGAAGTGGCAAATTCCAACCCATAAGTGTATTTTACTGTATATTTGAAACGTAATTTACCTCATCAAGTTACAGCAGAAACCTGGTAGAAGTCTATACGATCCAGAGACTAACAATCTGACAAAGCTTCTATAAAATCACTAATGCAAATTAGATGTTGTCATGTTGAAAGCCGAATTTTTTCCTGTAAAATCAAAATCTTTCCGTTAAAGCTATTTGACATTAAGCAATAAAAAAAACGGGACAGAAACGTTGGCAATGCATTATTTTTCACGTATCTAGTGCTAAAATTTAAAAATTAGACCTCGATGCCTTTTCAAGAGAAAAATGGTTTAGTTTGAAGTTTCTGCAACATGAAAATCGGCTTTTTTCCTTGAACGAAATGTAAAGATTAAGTCAGGGTATTAATGCATTAAATAAAAACTCTTACAATGCTCAAAAATTCAGCTGAAAAACATTTTGAAGAAAAGTGGTGAAAAGTTAAAAAATTTGATTAAAACATAAGCAAGAATATCAAAAAAACAGATGCGTGCCATATTTGATGACGTGCGTATAGGTGCCGGTAGTAATCAAGCGCAAAGGAGCACATTTTAAATACATTGTTTTCTGCCATTCTTTACCAAAAAAAGTATTTAGTTAGCTTAAAAATATAACTTTCTCTTCTGCAACAAATACTCAAACATTGTATAATAGGACCACGGACTTTCTCGTCGCTTGTATTTTTGCTATGTTTTTAATTTTTCATAATACGCAAAGAAAAGTAAAAATACAAAATGCAGTGTGTTATTTTTTTTCCATATTTAAGTAACAAATGCACCAACTTTTAAGTAACAAAAGCAAATACACGCGGAAAAACTAAGATTTTAAGAAAGAAAACTACAAAATCCGGTTTAGAAAAGCAGACCCGAATCAGACACACTATTCAAAATAAGTAATCTTAACTAGGAAGCTGAGATGGAGTTGAGGACTCAAGGCCGAGGCCAAGGACACAAAAAATCCGAGCCCAAGGCCAAGGACAGCCCTTCCGAGAACAGAATCTCTCAAGGCCAAGTACAGGAACGCTCGAGGCTAAGGACAAAGGAAAGAACGCGGAAGTGATCTCCAAAAAAAAGATCTTCGGTCCAAAAATTCGTAAATTTTCGAGAAAACTCAGACATTCTCCGAAAAAAAAAGATCTTCCCTCCAAAATTTCGTAAATTTTCCGGAAAATTCAAGCGTTCTTCTGGAAAAAAAATGTCCTCAAAATTTTTTTCGCACGCTCTCTGGCGCTCTTCAAGACGAAACAAAATTGGTCATGATCTTGGCCCATTTTCAACAAGTCAAAAAATAGCGCTGTTCTCGAGCCGAGGACAGGGCGCTTTCGAGAACTTGCAGGCTTCAAGGTCAAGGCCAAGGACTCGCCCTTCGAGGCTAAGGCCAAGGACTTCAAATTCTGCCCTCAAGGCCAAGGACGTCCTGGAGAACTCCGCCTCTTCTAGGAAGAGATTGTCCAACGTTTAGAAACTTTTTACCGAATTTAATTTAAAATTTTAACCACGGCAAATTAACACTTTTTTACATCTTTGGTGTTCGAAAACCACAAAAGCCCAAGCCTTGCTCTGTTTTCTAAAAGACTTCACTCCTTGGTACTTGATTGAGAAAACAATTGTTTAGAATGCAGTCGTCCGGTTTTATTCAGTTGTATCACAGTTACAGTCGTAGTATTGCAGTTAAAATTCCCAGTCAAACTGAATATCCAAAATTAAAAAAAGCAATGCACATTTAACCGAGGTTCTCTGCTTAGGGTGAAAATTAAAAGGCCCTTCTTGCAACGTCAAATTAACAAAACAGAATGTGCAGAAAGAATTCCAAAAAGCAACGAAAGACTACGTGCAAAACTGCTACTGAAAAAAGCTGTTTGTAATCGGTTACGTTTAAAAGCTGCAACTAAAACAAAACAAGCGACCAATAAATGTGAACAAAAGGCCCAAAGTTCGCGTCCAGCAATAAATAATTAAACAATCTGAAACTAAAGAAACGTTTTCGAAGTCGATCCTGGAATACTTGTTGTTAAACGTTAGACCATTTACCACCAAGGAAGTAGAAAATAACAGCGTTATGTAAGTGGACATCATCTCAGTCTCACAACTCCGCTGAACAATGTATGGTTTTTCTATAGCATCTGACGAATTGCGCTCGGTGTGCATTGCAAGCAAATAGCTCGTCTCGCCACAACACCACTCGTCGTCGCGTCATGCTGCCATTTCGAAATCGCCCAGCGCTGAGGGAACGTGTTTCGTGCCGCGTTTACAACGCCGCTGTGAATTGGCTTTTGGTTAGGAAAAGGCCAAGTAAACACAAATTAAGAAACGCGTGACGATAAAGTCGGTTGGTCCGATTATGTACAAACGAAACATACGAAGAACGTAGTTAAAGGCAAAAATATAACTACGTTCTTCTTCTGTTTCGTTTGTACATAATTGGAACGCCGATGTGAATTTGCCTTTGGTTTGAAAATGGCCAAGCAACAACAAATCAAGGAATACGCGACGCCAAATGTCGATTGTTCCAATTATGTACAAACGAAACATATGAAGAGTGCAGTTATAGGCAAAAATTAATGAGAATGAGATTCTACTGCTATTGCCACTATTCAAAGTCAGGAGCAGTTGTCCTGACCACTGAATAGTAGTAATCGACAACAAACTTTTCAACAACATTATGTACGAACTAAACAAAAAGATAACGTAGCTATATAGGCAAAAATCAATAGAAAATTGGCGTTCTCCATTGATAACTACTATTCAGTAGTCAGGACAACTGTTAGTAGTAATTGCCAGAGAACGTCTTTGTTGCTTTTTGACTTGATTGTTGCGTCACTTTAAAAGTGTTTTGATTACCTGGATCTAGGTTAAACCATTTAGTCTTGCTTGTGCGCTTAACGCCAGGTTGAGTCAGCTTTGAGAAAAGTGGAGGGTATGACATCGTTTTATTTATTTTGCAATTTGTTTACCTAGTTTATGGCTTTAGTTTTGAGTTGTTAGCACCACTTCAAAATCAATATATAAGTTAAGGCGTTGTAGATCAATCGGTGAAGATTTAAGGATTTTTTGCGCTAAAAATTTCAGTTAGTTATGATTTAACTGGTTTAGCAAATTTGATGAGTAAAAAATAAAGATTGATAGGTTACAGAACTTAATCTGTATAGATTTAATTATTAACTATTTAGTTGATAAAGGTGTTTCTTTTGGAAGTGTTCATCACTGTGATAATTGTTATTTTAGCCTTGCTAGCCTAGCTAACGAACCTTAAAATTAGGCAAAACAGGTGTCTTAGGCATGCTAGTGAAAATTGTTTTTCAGTTTGAAGTTCTTGATTAAATCAATTTTAAACTTTACGAGTTATTACCTTTTAAGGTGGGTTTAAACTGGACGCGAAGCAACCAAAATTTGACGTCCGTGAGCGATTGCTTAACTTCACTTAGGCAAAACTCTTTTGAATGGTTGGCCTATTTTGAGCAACCTACGTAGGCGACCACTTGCAAAGGTTGCCAACCTTCGATTCGCGTCCAGTGTAAACGCACCTTTATGATTACAAATTATTGAGTAATCACTATGTATTTAAAAAGAATTTCTTCACTTGACATTTTTAACAGTAGAGGGACCGATTTCAACCGTTTAACATTAGGTTTTGCAATGGTGTTCATGAAAGTTTTCAACAGCATTTCGTCATGAATATTGGCTATTGCATTACAGAAGCTTGTATCACGATTAGCATTACCTTATAAAAGTCTTCATAACAAGCGTAATATCTTTTATGAAGAAATAATGTTGATTTTTCTCATGAACACCACTGCAAAACATCATGCAAGTAAATTGTTGATTTCGTCATACAAGATACCACGGTTGTTATAAATAGTTTTAAAGGTACTACTATTCGTGATACAAGCTTCTGTGGTGCAATGGTCAATATTTGTGCCAAAATGGTGTTAAAAATTTTCATCAACACTATTGAAAACCTTATGTAAAAAGGTTGTTAGATGTATCAAAAACCTAATTACATACAGTTTATCTCTCTCAAGCATAATCATTGGTGTGCTCTGCCACAAATAGGTTTAACGAAGTCACAGTTCGTTATTGTTTCTCTGCTTTTTCCTCTGCATTGACGTGCTTTTTAATCTCTCCATACCAATGGACAACCCCTGTTTCGCTTTTTCTCTGCGGAGTAGTCAAATCCGATCCTTTCGCTTCTTCGACTCCTCTTCCTGAGAAAGACGTTGCTCCCCGAGTATTCGCTCAATATCTGAAAAAACAAGGCGTTTCATTTTAAATAATTAGGGGCACATTACGTTAGCGAACTTACGGTAATTCCAAGTTAAAATTGAGAAGAAAGTGAAAGGTGACAATGAAAATATAAAATCGGATTCTTTACGATTTATAAAGTTAGTCCGACTCAGAGATAGAAACCGGTCGGGTCGACCGGTTGGTCGGGTTACCGGTCGGGTCGAAATTCTTTGACCGATTGATCAAGCCGGTTGAAACACCGGTCAAATTCTCGTTTCTTGTGACTAAAAGACGTCTAATATTTTATTATAAATGAAACTTTTTATAAAAAACAGTATTAACAATTAAACCACACCTTTTAAAAACAGTTGTTGAATGGTTTCAAGCTGTGACTAATATTCTGTGACTATTAAGAAATGCACATCCAGGGGCGTATTTAAAGGGGCATTGTGCCATGCCCCCCCTCGAACCTCGGCACAAAGCAAAAAAGTGCAAAATATACGTTAAAATCGCGTAATCAGATTAAAATAAAGTATGCACGTGGAAGAGGCTTACGCTACATAGGCGTAGCCAGGAGGGGGCCCGAGCCCCCCCACTAACAATGATAAAAATAACTGAAAAGTTTGACGTCCTTCGTGGTCGACTCCTGGGAAATCATAACGACTTCCACTGGCAGTGTCCAGTTCGGCCAAGAGTCTTGTCCAGCTGGAGAATGACTTTGTTAGAGAAGCTGAGGGCTGCCGATTAGAGCTAAAAGCTCGAAACAGCGCTGTCCAGCTCCGTGCGTAGAATGATAAAAATGTCATAAAAAACGCTATTGTTTCTTCAGTTTCTTTTAGCACCTTTGCCTACAACAGTACACGCGTACGGCAGTAATTAACAATAGTATTGATCCAGGGGGCCCGTGCCCCTCAATTCAATTTTTACCAACCAATTTAAATGGGCCCCCTACAATAATATTTAAATAGGACCCAACCATAATATTGTTCCAGGGGGCCCGGGTCCCTTCAATTTAATGTTTGCCAACCATTTTAAACGTATAACCCGAGTGAAATTAAGGCTTTTTATCCTAAAAGTGGCTAATTGAGGCCCTCATCTAACCTTTTTATTAACGTAATGCAATAACCAGAAACGGATTTAACAGATGGCACAATGCCAAGGGCCCCGCGTTATATAAGACTTTTTTTTGGTGTTCACCTGTATTTGGCACAAAAATATTGCAAAAACCCCGAAGTGCCAGGGGCCCAACTTAATGTAAATCCGGCCTGGGTAATAACATGGTTAGTAGGCGTAACTAATATTGTACATTTTTCAATAACAATTCACCTCCACCTCGTCAGTTTTTATGCAAGAAAATACTTCTGAAAAAAATTAGCTACAGTAAGGGGAATGCTCATTGAACAAATGTTGGAATTGAGAGGGCCTGGGCCCCTGGCCGTATATGTACTCCTAGAACTGGTTGTTTTCATGAGAAAACAATAATTTCTAAGAAAAATATTCTACTGGATTGTTATTTACTGCTAAAATATTGCAGGAGGCAATGTACTTTACTTCCTCCTACCTGGGCCAAATCACTTACAAAATTTAACCTCAAAATGCAAGATTTTAAGCATGTTTTGGACTTAAATTGCTAGCAAAAGGTGGACTGAACAACTTAATTTTTTCAATTGGCTTTCAAATGTTAAGAATCTGGGCCCACATGACAGAGTTTTCCTCGATCGCTTTAATTAACGAGTGTTTTTTTAAGAGGCGCTACCGAACGAAATACTCGCTATACGTAAGAGATAATTCTTGCACGAGTATGTAAAGCCTTGCGAAATCCGTTACGTCATTCTTGCTACATCATAGCACTAAATCCTGATTTGCTGTATTGCATTTTCGAAATTTTGATTTGTTTGCCTTCACGAGAAGAGCGCGGTCTGCAGGGCATTTTTGCAGGTGTTGTAATTTAGCTCGAAACTTGTTACAAATCGCTGGAATTTTGTGCGTGTTTAAATTTGCATATAACTAAGCTTGCTTCTTCTTTATGCGCGACGCATGAAGAAGGCAAGCTTTGCAGTTCTTGACTGTGAAGGCAAGCGTTCTTCAAATCATTCTTCTTTTTTATGACGTGATGGTCAGACGCTCAAAATGACGTTACTTATTTTGGTACATTTCGTTAACGTGCATTTTTGGTTAAGCCAGCTGGGCTTTACTGGTTATTTTTTCTTAAGCTCGCCGGTTTTCAAATTTATTTTGAAACCGTGCTGTGGAGTGGTATAGTTCTTTATTTGTCTCAGTTTTTTTGCTTTTTGAATAAAGAAGAACTGGATCCAATCCAGCACGCTTCCTGCAAGAACCCCAGGCGAGCTTAGTTTTTTTTTGGAGTTCGTTACAATTCTTTCTCGTTGAGCTGCTTCGAGCGATTGCGGAAAGCAGTTCGAGTAAAAAAACGTCACATTTTCCTCGCCAACTTAAAGAGGATCTTGAAGCACTCGTTTAAGCGTGCGAGAAATCTTTTTGGTTCAGAAATGTAATGGCGAAATGTTCAAAACTTCTAACTAAAGCGAATTTTTGCTGAAAATTAATTAAAATCGTCGCCATGTTTGCTATTAGACTGCTGAAGAAAAGGGAATTGGATTGAGAACCATTTGCTGTTTCAACTGATAAAGAAATGATGAGTAGTGCCAGTTGACAAAAATAGCAATACACTTGTTTTATAAAACTAATTTTCTAAAACACGAGGCTCATTTTGCTCAAAATTTAAGAACAAATTAAAAACAATGCCAGCCTCGGCAGCAAAATGAACCAAAAATAAACAAAAAAAATTCAAACTAATCAAGAAAACTACAATTTGTGCTGATTGAAAACGATAAAATTTTAGTGACTTTCTTGTGTTTGCAAGCAAAATTACAGCTATTTAAGATTATAAGGCTCTGTTGCTCTGCGCAAGCAATTGAGAAATTTTTTGGCAGTTGTTCAACTTGAAAAACGCTTGCTTTTTCGCTTTTGCAATTTTACGATGCTGCAAAAACAAGAAAAAAGCCTTCACTTAAGCAGACAGAGCAATAGGAATTAAACAGTGTTTCAAACATGCCCGCTAAAATTGACATCGATGCTCTCAAAATTTGTAAAAAAACAAGAACAAATGAGACTGAATATCGGCAAAAAATTAATAACTGCCAGTCTCAAGATTTATCGGTTCTAAAAAGGAAGAATTTACTTTGACTTGCTCACTTTTGAAAAATTTTAAAACCTAAAGACCTAAAGTTACTGTCATCATATGAGGTTACCCACCAACAACTTCAAGGGCGCTTTACGTCATTAGAAAAAGTTATAGTATGGAAAAAGTTGTTCTTATTTCACATTGATTAAAAATATAATTAAATTCTGTCGTTCGTTTACTAATTATTGTCAGTTGAGGAATTTCCTAGCGTAGAATAATAACGCATAGCTTACAGTATCTTTTTCCATAACAATGCAGTACAAACAGTACACTTCAACGCATTATTTTGAAGTAGAAATGCATCTGACGTCACAATGCTTCTTCTTCTTCAATGCCCGCTTTTCCGTGAGGGTTGCGGGGGCAGTAGCTCAAGATTGAGCCGCCACACCTCACGGTCTTCCATCACCTCCATCATTTCGCTTGGGCGAAGTCCCAAGCGATTCCATCCAAGATCCTCAATGTAATCGGTCCATCTAGTTCTAGGTCGTCCGACTGGTCTTCTCCCATTTGCTTTGGCATGTAAAGCTTGTTTGGGGAGTCTTTCCTGAGGCATTCTGCTTACATGGCCAAACCATCTAAGCTGTGATCTTTCGATTCGGAGAAGTAACGGCTCGATGTCAAGAGATTTTCGAATTTCAGAGCTACGCACCTTGTTAAACAGTGTAACTCCTTTGATTCTTCGTAAAAACCTCATTTCGGACGCTTGCACTTGTGATCGCATTCTTTCGGTCATTACCCAAGATTCATGACCATAAGTGAGAATGGGGACAAAAACTATGAAAATTGAGAGTTTTGCCTTTTTCGACAATTCTCGTTTCATGACAACCGAGTAGTGCAAAGCTCGCATTACTGCACTAGCCTTGCGTATTCGGGTATCGAGTTCTTCGTCTTGCCTTCCGTCACTCGTAAATGCAACCCCAAGATACTTGAACTTCTCTACCTGCTTCAGTGTCGCTCCATTCACTTGTAATACGCACTGATCAGGGTTTCTTGAAAGATGAAGTACCTCAGTTTTGGCCGTGCTTATTTTCATTCCGGCGGTGTTGCATGCATCTGCAAAGCTATTTAATGCGCGCTGGAGGCCAGATTGTGTGGAAGAAAGCAGAACCAAATCATCTGCGAATAGCAGACGACTAATTTTGCAATTTCCAATCGTGGCACACCCATCAGCTTGGCTGTATTTGTCGATCCAATTCATGTAAACAATGAAAAGAAGAGGTGACAAAACGCACCCTTGCCGGAGTCCAACGCCCACATGGAACGGCTTTGATTGCTTGCCATTTACCCGAACACAAACCTCCGGTCTGCAGTAGAATGACTTAATAGCGCGTAACAATTGACCATCAACGCCATACTCCTGCAAAACCTTCCAAAGTTTATCCCGAGGAACTCGGTCATATGCTTTTTCAAGATCGACAAAGCATGCAAAGAGATCTTTGCCATACTCCCAAGATTTCTCGAAGATTTGCTTCAGAGTGAAGATTTGGTCCGTGGTGCTGCGACCCGGACGAAAACCGCACTGACCATCTTCCAGTTTTGATTCCACTATTTCTCGGCATTTCCTTTCAAGGCATTTGGCATATACTTTCCCTGGCAAACTAAGGAGAGATATCCCTCTGTAGTTTGTACATTGCTTGCGATCTCGGATAGGCAGGCAGACGTCACAATGCGATATTGCGATAGGCAGGCAGACGTCACAATGCGATATTTATTACTATCACAAGTAACCAACATCTCGCAAAAAATTCGAGCGAGCAGTTTTAACGTGTGTTGGGCGAAATGGCTCAGAAATAGCAGTTTGTCGACGAAGATTTTTTGTTCGTTAGCGCTTTTTAGCGAGCGAGAATGGCCTTTACGAGCTCGCTAGCACGTTCTGTCATGTCGGCCCTGGTACTTTTAAGTGGCTCTAAATACGTGCGAAATGTGATGCAATGGTATTAAAATCGCTTTTTTTCCAAAAAATTTTGAACAATCGCCCAGCGGCTGCGGATGTAGCCCCCATACCCCCATAGCCTCCGGCGGCTGGGGGCTCGGCCCCCAGACCCCCGTCTGTGATACGTTTGAATGACAGTACACTTTTTTATTCAACACGTCTCCCAATTTAGACATTTTCACATTTTAGCTATTGGTTTAAACCCTCTCCTTGCACGAGTTCCTAGTTACGTGCCAACACCAGGCCACGGCTTCTGATCTTCCATTCTGCGATATCTTTGCCTCCACAAAAAATTCCTCTTTCAAAGTTTCTGATGACATCATTGCATGTGATTTTTGGTTTGGGACCCCTCCAATCAAAAATCCTGGCTACCCCTATGTTACGCTACCTGGCATTTTACCAACATTTTAATTAGCTTGAGAGTAGAAAAAATGGAAGTGGCGCAGATTTCAGACATTTTAGCACATGATGTAACCTTGTCGCTTTCAAAAGCTTTTTGGGACTTCCGCGACGCTTTGCGTCGGAAGTCCTTATGTTTTTTTCCGGCATATTTTACGAATTCGTAAACAAAAATAAAAAACGCTCTAACTTTGAAACAGCTGAAGGTAGAAACTTGAAATTTAGATCTTAGCTGGGGCACATACGAATCATTCTTAGTGCAAATTTTGGAGGCAATCAGTCATGCCATACGGGTTTCCAAGCCAAAGAATGAAATGCCAATTTTAGGTTTAAACAGCTCTAGCTCAAAAACTATAATGGCACTAGGGGAATAAAACTTTCCAATTTAGAAGCGTCTGGACATGCCCTTTTGGCTCTCAAAAAATAAAAATAAACCATGACGATTCCGACACTTTTTTTTTTTCTTTATTTATTTATTTATTAAGCAAATCACATGGTGGTGACAAATACTCGAAAACCACCGAAGCTAGAAACTTGAAATTTGGACAGATTATAAGTCTATACATGAACTTGCGTCCCTCCAATTTTGGAGGCGCTAGGTCTTGTGGTTTGGGGCATATGCACCCCAAACTTGTGAACGCGAAGTTTATTAAGTGATTTTAGTCATGTACTTGCGCGTGCTGCCTTGGCCGAATGGTTAAAGGCGCAAGTGTTGAAATCCTAAGACTTGGGTTCAATTCTCTAGTTGCCATTGCTTTTATCGTACTAATATTTTATTGAATCTAGAACATTAATTTTTATTTTTCATTACGACAAAATCGTTTGTAATATCTTTTTGTTTGACACTAGATATGATCAGAGAGTATCAGCAGGTTTCGTTCTCTGTGAAGACGTCCCAAAAATCAGCTTTTTAAGACCTCAAGCTAGCGCGCTAGTTTTTTTTTGCTACCACTAAAAACTTTCAAGACAAGTTTATTTTGACGTACTTTGGAGGTAGTCACCTGCGCGCGCGTGCTGCCATGGCCGAATGGTTTAAGGTGCCAGTGCTTGAAACATAAGACCTGGGTTTAATTATCTACTAGGCCATTACTTTTATCAAACCAAGACTATATCAAATCTAGCATATATTAATTTTTTTTTTCGGATACAACCAAATCACTTTCAATATTTTCTGTTCAACACTACGTATGATCAGAGGATATCAGGTTTCATTCTCTGTGAAGACGCCCCAAAAAACACTTTCTAAACATCATTAGCAAGCTCGCTAGATTTTTTTGGGTGTCAGAAGAACTTTTTAGGACAAAACTATTTTGACATAATTTGGGGGGACCAACCCCCCAAATGGACCCAAACAAAAATCAGTTTTTTTGACGGTTTAAGCTAGGGTGCTACATCTTTCATATCAAGGCACAACAAAGAGACAAATATCTTGACATAGTTTCGGAGTACCACCCTCCCGGGGACCCCCACCAAGTGGCCACCCCAAACATCAATTTTTTGAACTGCTTGACATAGGGTGCCAGTGTTTTTTGCTATCAGTCGATTTTTAAGAGGAAAATATTTTGACGGCGTTTCGGGGGTACCGCTCCCCCCCCCCTTGGGGAACCAAAATGGACCCCCCAAAAGTCAATTTTTTGAACGACTTAATTTAAGGTGCCAGTTTTTTTTTGATATCAGTAGATATTTAAGAAACAAACATTTTGACATGGTTTGGGGGTACCACCCCCCTCAGGGACCCCCAAAAATCAATTTTTAATTGGCTTGGGCTGGGGCACTAGTTTTTTTTTGATATCAGCACATTTCTAAGAGACAAATCTTTCGACATTGTTTGGGGTATTACCCCCGCGGACCCTCCCAAAATAAACCCCCCCAAAATTAATTTTTTGATTGGCTCAAACTAAGGTGCCAGTTGTTTTTTGATATCAACACATACTAAACAGACAAACATTTCGACATTGTTTGGGGGTGCCAACCCCCTCCATGGGGACCCCCCAAATAGACCCCCGAAAAAACAATTTCTTGAACGACCTAATTTACGGTGCCAGTGTATTTTCATATCAGTAGATATTTAGAGGCAAATAATTTGACAGAGTTTGGGGGTACCACCTCGCTGAGGCCTTCTTCCAAATGGACTCCCAAAAACCAATTTTTTGAATGGCTCAAGCTAGGGTGCCAATGTTTTTTGCTGTCAATAGGTCTTTAAGACACCAATATTTTGGCGTGGTTTGGGGGTATGGCCCCACTCGGGGATCCTCCCCAAAACCAATTCTTTGAACGACTTAATTTACGGTGCCAGTGTTTTTTGATATCAGCAGTAGATATTTTCGAGACAATAACAGACCCCAAAAACAGACCCCGAAAATTAATTTTTTGATTGGCTCAAGCTAGAAAACTAGTTTTTTCAAAATATCACCACATATCTAAGAGACGAATGTTTTGATATCATTTGGGAATATCCCCCCTGGGACCCCCCCTAAATGGACCCTCCAAATATTAATTTTTTGTTTGGCTCAAAGTAGGGCGCCAGTTTTATTTTTCGAAACCAACAGATACAACAGACAAATATTTCGACATAGTTTGAGGGTGCCACCCCCCCGCGGACCCTTCCAAAATTGACCCCCAAAAATCAAGTTTTTGCACGACCAAGTTTACGATGCTTGTGTTTTTGATATCAGTAGATATGTCAGAGGAAAATATTTTGACAGAGTTTGGGGGTACCACGCACCTCCAAACGGACCCCTTAAACATCAATTTTTTCAACGGCATCTGTTAGACCTCTAGTTTTTATTTGATATTATGAAATAATGAAAGACAAACGCTTGGACATACTTTGAAAGTGCCATCCCCCGAAACTCCCCAAATGAACCTCACAAAAATCAATTTTTTGACGATTTAATCTAAGGCTTCGTTGTTTTTGATATTAGTAGGTATTTAAGCCACAAAAAATTGATATAGTTTAGGGGCACCCTCCCCCCAAACTCTCCCAAACGTCATTACGTTGAACGGCTTAAGTTAAAACTCCAGTTTTCTTGTACATAATATGGGGGTACCAGACCCCCGGAAATCCACACGTAAACTCCACAAAAATCAATTTGTTGAACTTAAGCTAAGGCTCCAGTTTTTTTTACATCAAAAGATATTTAAGAGACAAAGTGTTTGACATAGTTTTGAGTACTTCGCTCCGGAACCTTCCCAAATGGACCACACAAAATCATCTATTTTGAACGGCTTGAGCTAGGGCGCTAGTTTTTTGGATATAAGTAGATATTTGAAATACAATTTTTTACATGGTCTGGGGGTACCAACCCCCAAATAAACCTTCCCAAAAATCCCTTTTTGAAAGCTAAATTTATCAATTGATTTTATTCATTTGGGTTCATATGCTGAGCTGGCGTAATGATTAAAGGCGCCAGGGTTTGAAATTGTCGAGAATGAACTGAGCTGTGTTCAAATCTTTAGTCGGACATCGGTTTTACCCAAACCGCAAACGATTTAAATCCCACATTTATTTTTTTCATGAAACAAAATTAGTTTGTTTGCATTGCATACGATTGAGTTTTACAGAAATATCGGTAACCTTCAAAGTATGAAGAGGAGAATGATGGTGAAATGGAACTGGCGGAAGTCAGTATTATTTTCCCGCGGGAAAATGAACATCTAGTTTCAACTTAAATTTACCACACACTACACTGGGCAAGAAAGGCAATACCTCTTATTTTTTATATCTACCTAGTCATGGTTTGTTCTGAAGTTGCATTTCTACAAACTGCTGGGGCACAAATATTTTTTAGCCTATGTCATAATAGTTTAGTGCTTGCTGCTCGGCAAATTGCAAATAATTTGACACCAATAGCCAAAAAATTTTATTTTTTTTGCTGGGCCTTACTCATAATATCAATTGAAAGAACGTCTAATAATTTAGCTTGTGCCCTACAGTTCTTTTTATGCTGATTTTGTGCACGTTTTATGCTTCTCAAAACAGGTCTTTCAAACCAAAATTTAACCTAAAAAGGTCATAAACTTGAGTTATTTTTGCAAAAACCGCAAAATTTTTTTGCGTTTTTTTTTTTCTGAAACTCCCGTACGGACTCACAAATATTAACACCTCACCCATTCCCCGCTTTTGAAAATTTTTTATTAGATGCATTGAACAGTGAACAAAAACCTTCTGTGAAAAAACCGGTTGACTTTAAAATTTACCTGTCGGGTCGGTTCCATTTCTGGTTCGACTTAAGAACTGAAGACCATCTCTAAAAGTTTTAAATCGGTAAAGAATCACTACCGGTATTTAAATTTAATTTACTCGTTAAATTTCCGTGCATATCGGGCTTGGGCTAAAGTTCGCTTTTGTAGTAGAGGAAATAAACCATCAAAATTTTAATGCTACAGCGTATAAAATCTACCCTTTCTGCAACAATAAAAAATAATTTTTCTGCTGTAAAAGCAAGACGTCGCCAATGTTATAAACAGGGTTGCTGAGTGGAAGCAAAAGCAGTTCGACTCCGTCTCCGACTCTGACTCCCGGGCTGTATTTCCGTTCGACTATGACTCCCGACTCTTTAAAACAGTAAAATTTCGATTCCGACTCACATAAATTTTGCTGACATAAATTTTGGTATATAGTCTTATATATTTGCCGTTGAATTTCAATATTTACATAGTTGCACTTTTTTGTCACCCTATTGGCTTGCAAATTTTGTGCTACAACCAGGTATGTGGAAGCGGCAATTTTTGAATCGCTTCCGCTTCCACCCTTAGCGCTTCCGCTTTCCAACGCTTCACTTGGTGACGTAATTTTTGCTCAAAATTTTTTGATCTTAAAATTTTTTGGCAAATTTTTTTTCCCGATAAATCAAGATAAAACAGCATTGTTATCATCATCTTAAAAACATCGTATAGAACCAAATTATATGATTGTATTCAGCGGTTTGTCATCGCAAGGATCTGCGCATGGGCGTAGTCAGGAATTTGAATTTGGAGCGGCCTTAAAGCGAAAAGTCAAATCACATGGTCGCTGTGTTTCAGCTGATGCGAATTTCTCTGAACGTTCACCCAGAATTTTAAAATAATGAGCGATTACTTGGGATCTGGAGACGGATTTCCAAAGGCTCGGGATAATACTGTTACTTATTTTAATTGCATCTGCGCTGTTAAGCAAATCTGTGCCTGGCTATAATTAGGTAGTGCTGGGGCGAAACTTTCACACTTGCAGAATTTTATTTGTTTTAATAACTTGTTTGTGAACGAGGTTTGCTCTAAATTTTTGCTAGCAACGTGTATTTTTAGGACAGCGAAATTAAAAAAATATTGCAAGAATTATGCGGATATACACAGCACCACATTAGAATGATTCGCATAGCGGACGTGCTTAGCAATAATTAAAAAAAGTATTATAACATTATGTTCAAAAATCAATATTGAACTTTGTGTGAAAGACGTTATGATACTCTCCTATGTTTGTGTTTCAAGAAAATATTATCGCAATAAAAGAAATTGAAATACTGATACTGGAAACTTTGATTATGCTGACGAATATACTGTGTTCCAGTGCCGTCGCCAAAGCAAACTAAGTGAGTGGGCACTAGCCGAAAGTGGGGGGGGGAGCACTAAAATAGAGTGAAATTTCGCACGTAAAAACTGGTAATTTGCGGCTACAAATTATGCGCTCTTTAAAGATTTTGTATTCATGTTTGAAAAAGAGACGTATAAGGCGGAAGCGTTTCTTTCGTATGCCAAATGATCGCTTGAAAAATCTGTCTGCAGAAGTGAATGCGACCAGAAGCGCAACCAGGATTAGGCTAAAAGGAAAGGACTTGAACCAAAAGTATTTTTTTCCACAAAATTGTCTAATGTAGGCCCCGAGCTCAACAAACCGATGCTACTCAAATGTATCACAGAGTTGGCCTGGGGGCGAAGCCCCCAGTTGCTTGGTGATATTTGTGTTTTGCGGCAAAAATAGCGATTTCAACGCCATTTCAATCACATTTCTCACGTCTTTGAAGCCATATGAATAATTACAGTAAATTGCAAAAATTAAGAAGTAATTGAAATTACTAAATTGCCTAGCCGTTTCAACCCCCTTATAAGTACGTATGGTCAAGTCCAAAACACGTTTAAACGCTCATTTTTTGGGGTTGTATTTTCTTAATGACTGGGTTAAAGGAAGCTGAAGGCTCTTTTGCCCCTTTCCCCTGGTTGAGCAACTGTCCACGACTTAAAAAATCTTGAGTGTTCTCTAAAAAAACAAAGTAAACCAAATTCGGGGGGCACAAGCAGTCTTTAGGGGGCCACGACCCCCCTGGCCTCCCGTAGCGACGGCACTGCTGGTTTCTGTGACTGTATTATGCAAGTATGGCCACTGTATTTTAAAAAATGGGCAAAGCTCTGTTTAAGAACATTTTTTGAGAAAGTCTTAAAATTTTAGGACTAAAATTGACAATTTTTGAACGCTTATTACAATCTTAAAAATGAGTTGGTTAGCTACATGTTTCATCTTCGAGTTGATATGCGTGGGGGCTGCCCGGATTTAAGTAAACCACAAGCCTTTAAAAATGTTCGTTTGCAAATGATGACTGATAAAACATCTACTTTTCGTCGTATATTTCACAAAAACTTGCTCCACTTTCAAGTTTTTGACGTTCGATATATAAATGGCAAAGTGGAAGCGGTACCCTTTTACCGCTTCCAGCTTCAGCTTCTGCTTCCACAAAAATTTGCCACTTCCAGCTTTCGCTTCCTCATCCCTAGTTACAACATTACCAAATGCTGCGTTTTACTCTAGAAAAACATTGAAAAGGCTAAAACTTCCGGGGCCCCGTCCTAATTTTTGTCAGATTAGCATAGTACAACAGCACACTAAAGATTACAAACTACAAAGATTACAAACCTGTTCAAAAATGTGACGATGTAAATGTAAGGGTATACTGCAGCAGCCAGACTACTGCGTGCTACTGCTACATGCAAGTTGACTACAGATACGTTAACGTAGGACGAAGCTTACATTTTAATCAGGTTTTTGTGCAACACTGGGAGTCGGGAGTCAGGAGTCGAGCATTTATTTTTCGACTGTGACTCCGGCAAAATCCTTTTTTCTACGCCGACTCTGACTCCGACTCCCGGTAAAAACCTTCGACTCCCTCTACTCCGACTCTGCAACACTGGTTATAAGTTGGCCTTGAGCGTCACAACTGGCAAATAGCATAAAAGCAACAAATGTTCAAAATTACAATAATGCTACAAGTTGGTAGCATTGAACACCAAAGCAAACTCTAATTATTTATGCTCATGACTGCTAAAAAACAATAAGTGTTGCTAAAAACCTAACAAAAAACTCACACAAAATTAATACCGATATCAGAAAAGCTGAAATAGTGCAAAAAATTTAAAGTTTGACATAGATGAAAGAAACAGATGATTTGTCTTTTAAAATATGCTTACCTTATACTGCTCAGATATAGCACCAGGTCATCATATTTTCCGTGCCTTTGCAATTTCTTCTTCTTTTGTTTGATTGCATTATCCTGCGTTACCTTTGCTTCTCAGTTAGTGCAGCCCATTATTCCTTCTTGCCAAGCTTCTTCATCAGTGCCTAGAAGAACATGAAATATTTCGCAAGTTTACAACGAGGCACTTTCAAAAACCAACCAGGCCCAGCTGCTGCGACTTTTTGTTGGTGGTCTTATAGGAATTCAATATATTCAATTAATGGAAGATATTTTTAAGGATGATTCCAAGAAAAACCTCTTTTTTTTAGGCATCGATTTATGGAAAGCTTTTTTGGGGGTAGACGGAAAAGCTTTTTTAGACGTCGATTTTGTAAGAGATCATTTTTGGAGACGAGTACATGTAAAAAAAAACAAAAACGAATCATTGATCTAAAAAAAAGGTTTTCAGGATTGCAGTTACGATGATTTCAAAGCACTGCAAGGTTCAGGTAGCAATGATCCACTTTTTGTGTACTGTTTGTGTTCTCACGATCTTTTTCATTCTGTTCAATCTCTCAAGAGTCAAGAAGTCTATTATTAACAGAGCACAAAAATAACAGTAGCCTATATTAACTAAACACAAAGTTGTTCCAAAGATCCAACTACCCACAACCCACAAATGCACATAATTATGTATTTGCTTAATTCTCAACTTCATAGTACACAAAATAGAGGGAAAGCCCTTAATAGTTAGCGTCAACTCCAACGTAGCCACAAGTCAAAGATTAATCAGATCAGTTGGTTATTAAGTCAACCCGAAGAGAAGCTCGATAGGTTGTTCAACCAAGCCGGTCGACCGCATTGGGACGCATCCTTTGGCAACGGATGTATCAATGGTGAGCAAGCCAGGACATTGGAGTGGTGAAAGCTTTCCCTTGCGCTGGTAGGAGACAATAAAGTGGCGTCGCCAGCGCAAAGGGAGGGGGATGATGTAGCGTCAACTCCAACGCAGCCACAAGTCAAAGATTAATCGGATGAATTGGTTATTAAGGCAACCGGAAGAGTAGCTCGATAAGTAGTTCAACCGTCCGGTTGACCGCATTGGGACGCGTCCTTTGGACACGGATGTTACAATAGCAAACCTAACGATATTGTAAAAACGACTGAAATTATTTTTGTAATTGTAATTACATTTCTTTCACCAAGTTGCTTTAGCCAGGAGACAGCAAAGTGATCTTTCGGTCTTCAAGTCAAGCTGCCACCTGTCTACCGCACATGGTGGTAGCTTCACATGGTCCCTTTAATTGCTGAACGTCAAGTATGGAAGCTATAAATACCAATTTTCTTGTCTTTGGTGTAACCCAACCCGGAATCGAACCAGAGTTTACCGTTTCAGTAGCAGTTGCTCTATTCATATCGATATAAAACGGATAGCCGTTACTTATACGGTGCGAAGAACCGTACAATATTTCTTGGTCTAGAACAGTACTATTACAAATTAAGGAAAGCAAGACAAAAGATGCAAACAGAACTGTCATTGTACGTTTGTCAAATTGAGTTGATATATGTCAAATGCAGGAAGTTTGATCGTATATTTTCACAAACAGTATTTTCATTATTTACCAAAGTAAGAAAGACTAAGAAAAGTTTCTTCTAAATTATGATCGATGTGAAAAAAAAGCGAACTATGTCGTGTGCAATCTGAATATAGCAAATGTTAAAACACATCAATACAACTTGAGAACTTCCATTCAGAACGTTGGATTTGTATGTCATGGCGTGGCCACTCAAATATATTGCTTGCTCGAAACATGAACTGATACAAAAACAAAAAAACTAACAGCAAATTATGGCCACAGCCAGAATAACAACAATTTCAAGTATTTTTTTTTAGTAAATTGTTTCTGTGATGTCAATTATGGAGTCCATGATTAGTGATACTATAACGCGATGCTGTTAAACTAAGTGCAATGCCAGCGTGATACTGGTAGAGAATCTTCTTTCTTGTGACCTTGTTGCCAGACTTTGATCAGTGTAATCTGAGAAAAGGGTACGATGGCAATCAGAAATTGCCATTGCGTGTGGTGTGAAGTTTCGGGTGGGTTGCCAAGATAGGCTGATGGCAAAACTATCCAGATGAGAAAGAAGATATGTAAGTAAAGTGCATTGTTATAGTTGTGAAAAGTTTACGTTGAAAATCTGCTAAGTAACCTCTGAAAAGTATATTGTTCACAGCTGAATTATGAGTGGCAAGAAGTTCTTTTATTGTTTTCCCACTACATGCTGCTAAGCAGCGGGATATTATTTTTAAACCTAAGTCATTGCAAAGCCAAGCGTTTAAATTTGGGTTTGAGGCATCTCAATAGTGATGTCTTAAAAATATTTTTATACTTTCACAACGCATTTTGATGCCGGAAGTAAGCGCTTAGCCAAAAGCACATTGTAATTGTAATTTATTCACTAAGTTGCCTTGGGCAGGAGATAGCGAAAAGACTTTTTGGTCTTCGAGAAAGTAATCACCCACCCACTAATCTACCACTCACGGTGTAGGTTTCACACTATCCATATTACTACTGAACGTCAAGCAGGGAAGCACAGTCATCCATCACAGCCATCATTTCGCTTGAGTGAAGTCCCAGGCGATTCCATCCAAGGTCCTCCAATGCAATAGATCCATATAGTTCTAGGTTGTGCAACTGGTCTTTTCTCATTTGCTTTGGCAAGTAAAGCCTTGGGGAGTCTTTCCTGAAGCATTCTGCTAACAAGGCCGAACCATCTAAGCTGTGATCTTTCAATTCGGAAAAGTAACGGCTCGATGTTTAGAGACTTTTGAATCTCAGAGCTACGCATCTTGTTAAATAGTGTAACTCCTTCGATTCTTTGTAAAAACATCATTTTGGATGCCTGCACTTGTGATAGCACTCTTTTGCTCATTACCCAAGATTCATGACCATAGGTGAGAATAGAATCAAAAACTGCTTCGAAAATTGAGAGCTTTGCCTTTTTCGACAATTTTTGTTTCATGACAAACGAATAGTGCAAAACTCGCATCATACGCTCTCTATTTCCGATCTGTAATCTCATGATAAACCGGTTTTACTAATTAAAGTTCAGTTTGTTGGCTCCTAATTCCGGTTTCATAACTGTTTTTTTTTTGAAACTGCAAAATCTTGACGTCCTTCATGGTCGACTCCTGGGAAGCCATGTCAACTTCCACTGGCAGCTTTCCACTTCCATTGTTCAGCTGGGAATACCTTTGAAAAAGATAGCTGAGGGCTGCCGATGAGAGCTAAAAGCTCGAAACAGCGCTGTCCAGCTCTGTGCATACTTGTTTTTTTTTTATTATCATACCGGATGATGACCAGCTACTTATATCAGGTCATTCGGTTCCTACACGAGATGAAACGTTTTTGTTTTACTTGACCTTCTTTTTATAGAAAAAGGTTAAATTACTAAGTGCTTGGACAAATTTCTGCCTGCTTAAGAGTTTCCAGTGTTCCGATGGATTTCTTTGAATTTTTGCCAATTGAATTTGCTGTTTGTTTGAAGCCACCAAGCAGAGATAATCATTGTAAAGCGTCTGATATAAGGACTCAACAACGTGACCATTGTGCGGATTGAAACCAGGCCTGGCTTCACGCGGACCATTTTGGGGCCGTGCTCCCCAAATCACTGCTTGTGTTCTCCAAGCAAGAATTTTGTCCCAAAAGTAAACAATGCATATGTTTAAATGTGTCATTGTAATGCTCTGTTTTATAAACAAAAAAAAAGACGATTTCAACCCGCCTTAGCCAAGTCACTTAAAAAATTTAACCACAAAATACAAGCGTTTTAATGTATTTTAGACTTCACCTGTAAGTGGGGGCTGAATGGGCTGGGAAATATAATTCTTACACCAACTTCCAATTTTAGCAATTTAGTTCTGTTACATGGCTTTGAAAACGTTCGAAGTGTAATCCAAATGGCGTTAACATAGCTATTTTTTTCCGAAAAATCACAAAATGTTTGGGAAACTCGCACTTGTGTTTGTGGACGTTGAATAGCACTTATTTTTAAAATAACAACTAAAACGTGTAACATGTTTGATTCAATTGAGGTATCGATTTCGATCCTAGAGGAGATCAACATGGTCATGCCTTCAACTCCTTCCCTCATAAGTGCAATGGCGAACTCTGGTAACGAGGCAAATTTATTTGACTTCATCTTACCAGGTCAAGTAGCCACAGCAACTATTCATTTCAATACTGATAAATGATATTTTAAAGGATGACATGTATAGAGCAGTAACTTCCAAAATTGGCAAATGTGAATATTTTGACGTCAATGCTACCAGCTTTCCTCAAACAAATAGTTACTCTTTGAAGCTAATGCATCTTAACATTCGCTCCTTGCATAAAAATTATGACGCTTTGCATAACCTTCTACAATCCCTTCAATTTTCTATCGACTTACTTTGTTTAACCGAAACTCGTATCAGGGACCAACCTCTAATCAATATCTCATTTTAGGGCTACAGCTTTGTCCACGTTAATTCTGAAAATGCAGCTGGTGGAGTAGCAGTGTGCATTTCCAACAGACTTAACTATGAATATCATGAAAAACAATTTTGACTCCACAATACTGAATCTAGTTGGCTAAACATTTCAGGTCGTCATCAGCGTTGTATTGTCGGTGCAATATACCGCCATCCTTCCTTAACTAAAACCAACAAATTTTTATTTATCCTTATGTTTGATTGAATTATTTAATTGTAACAAATCGCTTTACTTACTAGGAGACATAAAAATCAATATTGACCAAAACAGTCGCACCAATCTAGCAATCGATTATATCCGTATACTACCATGCCACGGGGTTTTCCCTGTTATCACAATACCTACTAGAGTAACACCAACTTCTGCCACCGTAATAGACCACAGCATTTCAAACGATATCAAACGTGAAATATTATCCCTCGTCCTTCGTGATTGTTTAACCGATCATTACCCGGTAGCGTGATGTCTAAAGCTTTTAACCTCAAGATTTCCAAAAACAAAGCAAAAATTATTTGCTTCAGAGACAAATCAAACTTTAACAGCGAAACCTTCTCTACCGAATCACAAGCAAATCCCTTCATTACTTTGATAGTAAACCTATTTTAACAGAAAACTTTAATGGCCTCTTTAACGGATTTTTCGACACTTTTCTCACGAAAATTAACGAGCAAGCCCCACTAAAAAGAATCTTTCGTCGCCAACCAAGATTAAGAAAGAAACCTTGGCTAACGAAAGGCATTCTCATTTCTACCAAAAAAAGGCGATTCATATATAAAAGACATTTTTTGTTGGAAACAATACAAAAAAAAGTTTTTTTCCCAAGTATTCTAATTTATTGACTAAAATATTGGACTAGCAAAAAAGCTCTACTTTTAACCAGCTTAGATAATAGCAAAAACGATCCAAAAAAACATGGGACGTACTTCATAAATTTTTCACCTCTAAATCAAACCTGCTCTCTACTACTGAAATACTTATTGATTCTCAAAGCAAATCCGACGATCCCAAGGTAGTAACCTCCTACTTCAATCGTATTTTCTGTTCAATAGCCAAAACTTTAGCCGAAAATATTCCCCACACAAACATTCCCACTTATAGAAACTATTCGAAAAATCGTCTTTCTTCATCCGTCTTTTTAAGAACACCAAGTATTAATGAAATAATAAACGTCGTATATTCTTCAAATGTTACAATGCTGTAGGCCACGACAATATTTCGGCATTTTTCCTACACTCTGCTGCCGCCACCACTGCGCCCCATCTGCAATGTTTTTTTCATTTTTCCTTTACTTCATGGCACTTTTTCCGACAACTGTTCACTCGCTAAAATCATCACACTTCATAAAAAAGGAAACAAATTTGACCCTAGCAATAAAGACCCATCCCAATTCTTAGGTGCTTTTCAAAAATACTGGAACATCTCATTACATTCGTTTTCTAGAATTTCTGAAAAAACACAGGGTCATCCACACTTCGCAATATGGCTTCCAAAAGAAACTATCGACAGCTCATGCTAGCTGTACTTGACCTAGTCGCAAAACCTTTTGACAATATCAACAATAACCTCTACACAGGATTATTATTTTTCGACTTACAGAAGGCCTTCGACACTGTGTCGCATGAAATTCTGCTATCTAAACTTGATCACTACGGTATTCGAGGTTCCGCTCACACATTAATGCAATCATTCCTTGATAGAAAACAGTTTGTCAGCATTAATGGTATCAACTCAGTGATTGAGCGTGTTACATGAATGGGGTTGCTCAAGGTTCTACTTAGGCCCTCTTTTATTTTTGCTTTATATTAATGGTTTTCCCTACTCCACAAACTGTCTTCCGCGACTTTTTGCTGACAACTCTTGCCTTGTTATCAACAATCCTGCACTCAGTACCCTAGAAAATGTGGTGAACAAAGACTTTGCTAATGTATATAAATGGCTCCAAGCCCAGTTAATTCCAGTCAATAGCTCCAGTTAATTCCAGTCAAGTCTAATTATACAATTGTTGCGCCAAAAATGAATGCAATTCCATCCCAAATTTATTTAACCTAAAATGATACCGAAATACCTTATTTCGACAATGTTAAATATCTAGGAGTCCATGACCCCCAGTTCAACTTTCAAGCACATATAAGAGCCCCTGAACAAAGAATTTCAAGATCTACTGGCATTACTTCGACACTGTAAAATACTTTCTCCCAACCTCCCCCCTTCTTAAACTTTATTATGCTTTTGTTCACCTCCACCTACTCAACAGATTTATCATCTGGGAATCCACCTATCCGACTAATTTAAAAAATCTTTCTGTTCTTCGAAGTAAAGCCACTCGGCTCCTTGTAGGAGGGCCTATCGAGACCACGTTACTCCTTTATATTCAGCTCTCAAAATATTACAGCTTCATGACGTACTTAAACTTGAAGTCGCAAAAACTGAATTTCGCCATTTTCAAAATAACCTTCCTCTCGTAATACTGTGTCTCACTTATTCACCTAAACAAGCGAAATTTCTTCAAGAGCTACAAGATCATCAAATGATCCAAACACGACACCTTACATTCCTAGATACCGTGCAACCAGACTGCTTTGATGCATAAAATATCAAGGAGTAAAAATTTGGAACGATATTTCAACCGAAATTAAAAATAAATCTGTTAATCACTTCAAACGTCATTACAAAAACTATTTATTGAACCAATATTAGTTTTTTTTCCTTTGTTTTGTGTTGTCGCTCTTCAACATGTCGCCACATTCTATGAATATTAAACTTTGCAAAATTTTTAATCATATTTTTGTCTTCTACGGGTGGCTGCTTGACTTGAAGATCGAAAGGTCCATTCTCAGCTCTCTCTTGCTGCTGAACACCCCCGGAGTATGCTATTATGATACTACAGTAGAACCCGCTTAATACATCCACCATGGGCCCACTAATTTTGGAGTAAACAAGCGGCAGATTTAATAACCGAATTTTTTATAATGCAATCTAAACCATTCCCTGCGGGGTAAAATGCATTCCATTTAACGATTTTCATCATTTATTGACCCCAAAAATCTGTTCAATGATGTTTGTCTGAGAGGATATAGCGATCAAGCAACTCAAGCTTTTCGGTCATCATTTTATCTCATCTCGATTTCTTCATTCTATCCTGGACGTACTTTTAACAGCTTTGGTTTTAACAAAATGTTTTAAAATTCTCGTGGTTTCGATTCCAAATTCGGTTTGTCTTGAAGACAAATGTACTATTGTTTTTCAATAATTCATAAAATTGCTGTTTATACGCACGTTTTAACAGCTCATTACCAACCATCGTAATTACAACTGGATTTATTAAGCGGCGGCTGGATTTACAAGCCAAAGTTTTTTTAACGGAAAAGGAGTAGGAAAATTCCGTTCCAAGCGTTTTGGATTTCCGCGATGTCAAAAACGGCTGGATTTATTAACCGTAAATGTATTAAGCGGATTTTACTGAATTAGTTTTTGGAATAATCTTTTTATTTTCTCGCTTGTGAGTGTGTACGCAAACAAAAATGCATTTATCATTATCATCATTCCCAAATTTTAAACGTTTTGTAAGATCAAAACTGTCACAAAGCCAAAGTTTCAATACTTAAAGATCGATTCTCAAAACTGCTGCATGGCTAAAACATTTTCTTATGTAAGGGTAACCTCTGCAAGTTTCACAACTTCTTCTGCACCGTCTTGTTTTTCGTGCTTGCTCGATCCGAGAAGCAAACCCGCGACCTTGTCGTACCAATAACCAAACCTCGCCTGATGTTGCACCTCCGCCAAACGACGGACACTCTCACAATTCTGAAAAGAAAGTACTTAGTTCCGAGCAAGAAGTAACGATGGAATTTTGGAACCAAATCAGAAATCCCAGGCTTGTTTTTTTTTAATTTTCCTGACGAAATCTCGGAATTCTCGGGATTGAGAAATAAAACAATAATCGAATGTGTTGAAAATATGCAAAGTTTGGAGCAATTTGAAATAATGTAAGTCAATCTGACAAATATACTGACTGCAACTAGACAACGCTCAAATTAGCTTAAAAAATATTCAACTTGTCCTATTTCGAGTATTGCCTGTAGTTCTTTTTCGACAACTTCTATCCGACTTGATTTTACAGCAATTTAATTTTGTGATTTTAGTTGGTTCTCAGTCTCCTTATACCGTAAATTTAAGCGGTTTTTGAGATTGCTTGCCACAATTAGAAACTTTCTTTTTCAGTAGTTTTGAAGTAGAGAAAGTTGGCCATTTTTGGAATTTTTTTGATTACCGATTCTACCTACGTCTTCAAAATTCAACAGTTTTACTGAAATTTAAAGAAAAAGCTTAATGAGAACATAAGTTTGAAATAAATTCAATTGATTGATTCTTGTATCATAGTAATTAATCCACAAAATGGTAGCCTAATTATTTTACGAACAATCCGGAATTTCGGGATTTCCCGGAAATCCTAACTATAGAAGCAAGGTGATGCAAATGCAGTTTGACAAAAACAAGAACCAAAATACATGAAACATTATTTCGAAATGTTTCAACCATAGACTCTTTATTTCGTAGACTAGAATTTAGTAGTTATTTAGTAAACTCGTTTTACGAATATACCCTATCACTGTGGTTTTCAACCTATGGGTCGCGACCCAAATTTGAATCGCTTGTTGTCTTTTGCAAACATCTACAAAGAGTGAAACTTGTAGTCCGGTAACCATTATGTCCCGCATAACGATAACGAGATTGTCTTGGATAATTACATGTGAAATTGACCAAATCCCGGAAATTTGCGTACTCCCGTAGTGAAGACCTTTCTTTAGGTTTACACCACCAAACTGCGAAAATCTGCATTCCAGAAGAGAAGACGATTTTGGTCAACACTTCAAATTCTCCAAATTTAAAAAAAGGGTCGCAAAATCTCCAAATTTAAAAAAAGGGTCGCAAAATCTTACACATTAAATTTTTATTTGGGTCGCTTTCAAAAAAGATTGAGATTTGAGAACCACTGCCCAATCACACCAGTCGAATACGCGTGACCGCAAAAAAAAACTTCGAAACTAGAATACACTTTTTCTCTTCAATGCTTTTTTCTTTTTTTCTACGCGTCTGTTTTTAGTCTACTAAATAAATAGCCTGCGGAGAAACTGTCTCAGAATTTAAATACTATTTTTTCTGAGCTCTGTTCTTCTTTCAAACTTTTTTTTCAAAGTTGCAAACATCATAAGGTAGTCCAAGAAATAACCACGAACAATGATTCTGTGATAGGTCAATCTCTGTAAGCTTTGTTAAGTGTTTACTTGTTTATTCGCTGTTGCTACGGCTCTTCCAACAAAAACATGACAAAAAATTTTATAAAAATCATTCAGCGTAGCTTAAAAAATAAAAGTCTATTTGATGTTAAAATACCATCGTCATTTACAAAAAATAGTTAACCATCTACAAACTAAAATTTTTAACCTGAAATGTAGTATACTTTTTCTTTTTTTGCTTTTCTTTGTTTATACGAATATATTCAAAAGTTATCACAAGTGACAATTTGGTGCAGGTTTAAACACTGCCTTTTAGCCAACCATTATACTCTCTGCTCGCTGCTGATGAAAGACAGACCCCGAAACTGCAAGCAGTACAGTACAGTGTTTGCAAATACATATTCTCAGCCGCTGTATGCCCTGCCATATTGGGTTTTGTCCCTTCGTCGTTAAACTTAATGGGAAAAAAAGATAATTACATCATACAAGGTGCGTTTGAAAAGTAACGGGACGGTGCACGATGCACGCAGCACAAACAACTGTTATCGCTTAGAAAAAGCATTGCTTTCTATGATGTCACAATGTCTTATGGTTTCGAAAACCAAATTTCAGCATTCTGTGACAACTACATTCTTTTTTGCACGTTTTTCGGTCAAGGTACTTTCTTTGAAACCATTTTGTGAAAATTTGATAAAATTAAGAATTTTTGGCTTTTTTTTTCTTTGGTGAAAAGGATGAGCGCCGAACATAGAATCAACCTGAAATTTCTTGTCCGTCTTGGAAAAACTCCAACTGAAGCACTAAAGTTGCTTCAAGGAGTCTATGGTGATGACACGATGTCAAGAACTAGTCTTTTTGAGTGGCACAAGAGGTTCAAAGAGGGAAGAGAGGAGGTGGAAGATGATCACAGGAGTGGGAGGCCATCCACAAGTATAACAGATGAAAATGTTGGGCGTGAGAGATAAAAGGTGCGGAGCGATCGCCGTCTTACTGTTAGAATGATAGCAGATGAGCTGGGTATGAATAGTGAGAGGGTATGGAGGATCATTACGGAAGATCTGGGGATGAGGAAGATCTGCGTAAAAATGGTACCAAGGTTGCTGAATGAAGGACAAAAGGAGCGGCGTGTGCAAGTGTGTCAAGACATTTTCGAGCAACTCGAAACTGAACCCAACTTGCTGAAAAGAGTTGTTACTGGCTATGAGTCATCGGTCTTCGAGTAAGATCCACTCACCAAACGGCAGAGCCTTGAATGGAAGAGCGCATTGTCACCAAGATCCAAATAGGCGATGGTGTTCAAGTCCAAAACTGACGTGAAGCTGATCGCTTTTTTTAATGTCCATGGAATTGTCCACGCAGAATTTTTGGCACTTGGTCAAACTATTAATCAGCACGTCTACAAAAACATCTTGCGACGTCTGATGCGCTCAGTGAGGGAGAAAAGAAGGGAACTGTGGGAAATGAGGTCATGGCTGCTTTATCATGACAATGCTCCAGCTCATAATGCCTTGGAAATTCGTGAGTTTCTTGACTAAAACAACATTGTTGTACTGCAGCAACCACCCTACTCTCCAAATCTGGCCCCTTGTGACTTCTTTTTGTTTCCCAAACTCTAGGAAGTCATCAAAGGAACTCGTTTCCAAGATTCAGAAGTCATTAAAACAACCGTGACGAGAGAGCTCCGAGCGATCCCGGAGAAATTCTTCCAGAAGTGCGTGGAAGCGTGGCAGAGGAGATTGGAAATGTGCATTCGAGCCCAAGGAGATTACTTTGAAGGTGACATGTTGAAAAATTTACTTGTCAAATGAAATAATACATTTATAGACCCAGTCCTGTTACTTTTCAAACACACCTCGTAAATGGCAAAACTATATTGTTAAGCAAATCTGGTTAAAAAAGGGGGCCGAGTGATTAAAGTCTTCAGCAATATGCTTTTGAATTTATTAGAATCTTCATCGTTCACGGTTCGATTCATGAGACATGAAACAATTAAGCCCTTCAATATGATTTGAATTTCATGAATCAAATTGCTATACTCATGAGTGAGCATAGGCGTAGCCAGGATTTTTGATTGGGGGGGGCCCCAAACCCTCAAAAATTCGGCTGTCTTCACCGAAATTGAGAGTGAATTTTGGGCCGAAATCGGAAATCCGAACGATTTTTCCGCCCAAATTCAGGTGATCTCCAAAAAAAAAAAAAAAAAAGGTCTTCACCGAAATTGAGAGTGGTTTTTCGGCCGAAACCGTTAGCTTTACTGTTACTTTACTGTTTAATTACTGTTTTGTGCGCAATTACTGAAAAAAAACTGCAACTAAACATCGTCGGGCTATGTTGTCATAACTTTTTGTCGTTAGTGGAGTTTTGATTGGGGGGGCCCGGGCCCCCTGGGCCCCCCCCTGGCTACGCCTATGTGAGTGAGTTCTTAATTTAAAAGAATGGGATACACTAGTATTGACAACGACTAAGCTAGTCCGTCAATAACCAAATTTCTTCTCTTTCCTACCATTGAACACTGTATAAACTACATTCTCATGTTTAGAGAAGTAACCCTTAAATAACTTCACATTTTAAGTAAGATGACTAATTATTTCTCGAATGTCTTCTTTAAAAATTTGTTAATTTTCTGTATGAAGTTAATTGGCATTGATGCATTTTATTCTTAAATCTTAAAAAAATGGAATAAGAGCTTGAATAAGACCTCACCGTCAAAGGAGTAACGATTTGAAATTTTGGATTTTAGCTTTTAAATTTAAACGTGGTATAAAAACTACGATAAATGTCTTTGCTTATTGCTGCCTATATGGCCTTTATCCAATCAAATCTTAGCTAAACTTGACTTGAGCAAGCTTTTTTTGTTTTTCAACAAAACAAAATTTTAAGTTTTTGTAAAATTACTTTTTCGTGAATAATGATTAAAGCAAAAGATAAAAGTACTTGATGATTTAACTATAGACAATGTACTGTAACCTTCAACATCCAACATATGAAGGCTTCTCAAAGTGCAAATGTGTTTTTGTGAAAATATGATTTCATTCCTGGATGTAAAAAGTGAGCAAAGCATTACATTGATGGTTTATTTATCCCTATTTCAGGTCAGTTTTATCTATTCATACATCTAGAGAGACATAGCATAAACCTCTTAACACTAAGTAGACTTCAGCAAACGTGTCTGTCTAGCAAAGATTTCATTACAAACGAAGCAATGGGGGACAAAAGTTTTATGTCAAAATACAAGATGACGAGGAAAAAATTAGGCAAAGTTGTGATTTTCAATAATGAAAAATTTGGTAATGTTATCGGTAAGTAGTACAATAGCTAGGCTGCTAATCGTATTACAGTGCCATAACTATTTTCTTACATTTTTTTTTAGACTGTAGCATAAAAGTTTGAATTCAGTGCTTTTTCAGCAAGTCAGAGTTTTTGGTAGTTGATTTTAGACTCTAAAAGCCTACTTAGTTCAAAAAGTCAAAGTCCGTGGAATTTCAGTTGAAGACCTTAGTCTTGGACTAAAGTTGATTACAATTGTAAGCAGTTAAGCAAATATTTATTTTCCAAGTTGACTAGGCCAAGGGTCGACAACGAAGGGATTTTTTGCTTTCTCGGTCAAACTACCACTCGGCCACCTGTCTGCCACACACGGGTGAGGTGAAAGTATTTTATTATTACTGCGTCAAGCAGAGAAGTTGCGGTATCAGAGAATAGTTATGGTTTAACCTGAATGGGAATCAAAGCCAAGCCTATCGTTCCAGTAGCAAATGCAGCATCTACAGATCACTGATCAGTTAAAATGAAACTGACTACACAGCCCTGTATTTTTACAGTAGATGATTCAAAAAACCGCCATGGAACAGAACACGACGTCGAATCATTGACCGCACTTTTGGAAGAAATAGGGTTCGAAGTAAATGATGACGACGTCTACCACGATTACGATGACGCTTCAGCAATCAAGGTGACGCAGTGTTTAAAAAAGCATTTAGGTCGAAAAAAATTTTACTCGGTTTTCTCCAACAATTTTTGACTGATCTGAAGACTAACCTCACCAAATTTGATTTTTCTGCGACCTTCCTTTTCCAAAATATGACCATTTAGATTTCCCATAAAAATGCTCTTTTCTCTAGAATTTCACCTACAAACAGGCGCGTAGCCAGAAATTCGCAATGGGGGGGGCTGTTTGGGGGTCTGGGGGCGGAGCCCCCAGCCGCCGGATGCCAGTGGGGGTCTGGGGGCGAAGCCCCCAGCTGCTGGAGGCTGGGGGTTTGGGGGCAAAGCCCCCAGCCGCCGGAGGCACGGGGGTCTGGGGGCGGAGCCCCCAGCGCTCGAAAATTTTGCATTTTTTTGCAAAAATAACTTCATTTTAGGGCTATTTTGATTAAAAATAATGTTTTTAAAACGTGGCTTAGAAATTGGCAGTGCAAACAAGATTAAACTGCTGGCATAAATGGGCTATTTGGGAGGTGGCTAATGGTAAAATGTTAGTTCTCTTGTTTAGATGCTGGTAAATTATAAAATCGAATACTTCAATAAAACTCACACGGAGTAATCTATTTCGTATACAGTTTATAGAGAAAAATAATTGGGGGGGACTAATGAAAAGAGATTTGAGAGAAATGATTGGTAATTAACAAATACTGAATAGCCCCCCCCCCCCCCCCCCCCGCCTATTCCTTAGTTTATAGTATATTTGTTGATGACACTTATATTCAGCATTTTTACACTTGCGATCAAATTTGATTGCTTATTTCTTACCATTTATCAAAGGTTTCATTTATTTGTTGGTTTTATTTTTGCCAAATTAGCCCCCCCTCTGGACATATGTTTCACAAGATGTTTTAAATCACTATCTAGTCCACTCCAGTGCATAAAACAGTCTCAAAGTGCTAAAAATGTTGTGTTTTTCCCATTCTGCTTTTTGGTCGACATGTCAATGGGGGGGCTATAGCCCCTCCGCCCCCCCTGGCTACGCTACTGGCTAAAAACGTGGTATTTTCCTAATTCTGCATTTTGGTCGGCAGTTCATTAGCCCCCCCCCCTAAATAAACGTTTCAAACTATGCTTTAAAGCATTTTTTAGTCTAATCCAGTGCAAAAGACAGTCTTAGAAATGCTAAAAACGTGGTATTTTCCCTATTCTGCATTTTGGTCGGCAGTCTATTAGCCCCCCTCCAAATAAACATTTCAAACTATGCTTTAAAGCATTTTTTAGTCTAATTCAGTGCAAAAGATAGTCTTAGAAATGCTAAAAACATGATATTTTTCTTATTCTGCATTTTGGTCGGCAGTTCATTAGCCGTCCCCCCCCTCCCTTAAATAAACGTTTCAAAATAGTCTAATCCAGTGCAAAAGACAGTCTTAAAATGCTAAAAACGTGGTATTTTCCCTATTCAGCATTTTGGTCGGCAGTCTATTAGCCCCCCCCCAAATAAACGTTTCAAACTATGCTTTAAATCATTTTTAGTCTGATCCAGTGCAAAAGAGAGTCTTAGAAGTGCTAAAAACGTGGTATTTTCCTTATTCTGCATTTTGGTCGGCAGGCCAATGGGGGGGGCTATAGCCCCCCCCCATTGGCCTGCCGACCAAAATGCAGAATAAGGAAAATACCACGTTTTCAGCACTTCTAAGACTCTCTTTTGCTCTGGATTAGACTAAAAAATGATTTAAAGCATAGTTTGAAACGTTTATTTGGGGGGGGGGGCTAATGGACTGCCGACCAAAATGCAGAATAAGGAAAATACCACGTTTTTAGCACTTCAAAGACTGTCTTTTGCACTGGATTAGACTATTTTGAAACGTTTATTTAGGGGGGGGGCTAATGAACTGCCGACCAACATGCAGAATAAGAAAAATATCACGTTTTTAGCATTTCTAAGACTGTCTTTTGCACTGGATTAGACTAAAAAATGCTATAAAGCATAGTGGTACGTTCAGAGAACGGTCGATTCTAAATGAACAAGTTATAGCTGCCCTATCAACGCCTGACGCGAGATGTATCAAAATTCTTGGCTCAAGCAGCGAATTCTATTGACTCTACATGCGTCACGTCAGTTAACCACAGCAATTTAAACTTAACCTAAACCCCTAGAATAAGCCCAACTAGCTGTAGATACGCTATAGGTAACTTAGCGTTTCCTAAACAAATAAAATAAGATAACTATACCATAACAGGCATGCAACAACAATGCGAAACACACTACCGTGCAATACCAACAATTAAACTACAACGCATGTCCTCAAATACTAACTCAATCTCAAACCTTAAGGGCGGGTAGACATGCTAAAAACTGAGACTTCACCGAAAATGCACTAACAACAGGCTAGCAAAACAATACACTGAATTGACGTGTCTGCACTCTGCGCTGTACTACTGCAAAAGGAATGAGCGACAATATGTAGCAAGAGCGGCCAAACAACCACTATGACTCAACAGCACAGTACAGTCGCGCAACAATGATTTCAGAACGAGCTAAGCAACGTCAAGCAAAGAAGGGGAAACCCCAACAGGTGAAATATGTACAGTATCTAACAGACCGTATTTGAGCGTAACATGGCCGGCCCAAAATATTGAGCAGGAATACAAACGTAACCGGAGCAATATTTTCAAATAATGAAGCGAGAATACACAAGTAATAATCAACACATAAGCTAGCGACCCAGGCAATAACACACAGAGTAGACAGAACTACTGGTATTGTCAATATTGAGAATAAGAACAGTAAAACAATACAGAACTTAAAGCAGAGCACAACTGCGCCACGGCAGCACAGTAACACACGCGTCGCGCGGCCCACGTATGATATGTAAGCTTAAACACACGGGGGGAGTGGAGGAGCATACTTGTATCTAGTATCATACGTGGGTAAACAGTCCATAGTTCGTATGCTCAGGCCGTAATATTAGGCTGCACCAAGCCTGTAGCATAAGCGTCAGTAACAGTCCATGGTGCTAAAAGTTCACAGTTTATTGTACATTTAGCTCGCCTGTAACAAAGCAAACAGTCTATAGGTAGGCGGCTAATACGGCCTTATCGGGTAGCATCAACAGGGATAGGGCTGTTAAGCACTCTTCAGTGTGCCAAGTAAGCAAGTACAATGTTCACATAGTCAATATTGTTCATGTTGATGCATCCGAAATAACACACCGCACAATGTGCTGGTATGTAACAGACTTCATCGATGTAGACAACTAAGTGTCGCACTCCAAAAGGCAGAGCTTTCTCACATCTCTTGTGAAAACCTTCCCTCCGGCAACTCGGATCTTCACCCTTCTCACCAAATTATCACGATCTGGCATGATCTCATTCACTATTCCCTTTGGCCAGGAATTCCGAGGTGCACTCTCTTCCATCAAGAGGACAAGGTCCCCAACTGCAAAGTTACGTTGAGGGGACAGCCATTTCTGACGGCGTTGAAGGAGGGGCAAGTATTCAGATCGCCATCTCTTCCAGAATTGATCGGCCTGGTATTGACAAGCACGCCATGATGAACGTAAGCCGTCTGAAGGAAGGAAAACATCCAAAGGGTACCCAGGACTAACACTTCCAGTAAGAAGCATCGATGGAGTCAAGGTTTGCAAATCATCTGGTTCAGTTCCCACTCTAGTCAGTGGTCTGTTGTTCAGGATACACTCAATCTCTTTGAAGAGGGTTACTAAACCTTCATCGGATAAGCTTATTACATGCTTGTCAGCCATCATGGAACGCATGGCCTTGCGAACCTGTTTCGGAGACACTCCCCTCGAGTACAAATCTGCGGGGTTCCGTTGCGTGTCTACCCACCTCCATTGCTCCGCTGCTGAAAGTTTTCGAATTAAGCTAATTCGGTTGGTCTCAAAGGCGGGTCGACGCTTTGAGGTGTCCCTCAGACAAGCGAGTACCGTAGTGGAATCAGACCAATATGTGACTTGGTCTATGGTAATGTCATGTTCACGCATAACTGTCTTGGCCAAGCGAATTGCCACAACTGCAGCACAAAGCTCCAAGCGTGGAACGGAAAGCTTCTTTATAGGGATAACTCTTGACTTGCCGATGATGAACGAAGTTGAAACCCTTGCGGCTTTGCTGACCCAAAAATAACACACTGCTCCATAGCCATTGCAACTCGCATCCGCAAAGCAGTGCAGCTCTATCCTGTCGGCGCCAGGGAGGTTCTCATATGCACGCGGCATGGAGATCTGATCTAAGCAAGGCAAGGCATTGAGCCACCTTTCCCATTCAAGACGATCAGATTCAGAAATCTCTGAGTCCCAGTCCAAACCTTGAATAGTCAAGCGTTGCAAGATGAGTTTAGCTGGTAGCATGTACGGTCCAACCATGCCCAAGGGATCATAGATGCTGGCCATGAGTGACAGTAAACCGCGTCGAGTGAAGGGATGGCTGCTACCAGTCACCTTTATACAAAGGAGGTCATCGTCCGGGTTCCACACCAAACCCAGAGCCTTGTGTGAGGGGAGATCATCTTCATGGAGATCCACCTGATGAAGCTGAGGAGCAAGTAGATCTGGAGGAACGGCTTCAAGGACTTCCCGGCGGTTGCTTACATATTTAGCCAACTGAAAGCCACCACTGGCAAGGAGATCATTGAGTTCGGCGAGCAGACAGACTGCCGCCTTGCTGTCAGAAACGGAGATCAACAGATCGTCCACATAAAGATGACGAGAGATAGCTGTCTTGGCTTTCTCTGAAGCATTGGTGCGGTTCTCTTGGGCAGTCCGGCGAAGAGCATACCCCGAAACACTGGGTGACGAAGTCAGGCCAAAGGTATGCACAGTAAGTTGATAAATCTTGGTCGATTTAGAGGGATCACCATCTCCCCACCATAGGAATCGCAAGGCAGTCTGATCGATGGGATCAACATTAACCTGGTGGAACATGTTACGGATGTCGGCCACCAAGGCAACACTGTGAGGCCTAAAACGAAAGAGAACCCCAAGTAAGGTGTTAGTGTTATCTGGTCCTTGTAAGAGTTGCTTGTTCAAAGATGTTCCACCGCAAGCAGCAGCACAGTCGAAAACCACCCTAAACTTCCCACCAGTAGAGTGATGCGGGATGTACCAAACTCTACCTTCTTCTGGGGGTTTCATCTGATCAGTTACCTCAAAGGCATGACCAAGCTGGATCATATCATCGATTTTGGCTCTATACTTCACATGCGTCTCTGGGTCGCGTAGCAGCCGACGTCCAAGGCTCTTTAGTCGGGACAGTGCAACGGGGTAATTGTCTGGAAGGTTAGGACAACCTTTTCTCCAGGGAAGTCTCATACTATAGTGACCGTCTTTCCAAGTGCAAGAACTCTGCATCAGGTCCGTAGCCGTCTTATCATCCTCAGATGGTAGTAGTTCATCGGGGTCATGAGACAAATCCACAAAGTCAAGTTGACAAGGGCAAAGCGCCTCCGAAACCCGTTCTACATCGCGTGAAGAAATCAGATTTACATGATCAGTCCCAAGGGGTTCTGGATCGCAGCCAAATAGCACCCATCCAAGAGGAGATTTGCCTGCCCACAGATTTGAATCATCACCTTGGCGTACCTCAGAGAAAACATGCAATGCAGGTGAGCAGGTACCCAAGAGCAAGTCAACCCTGTCTGTTCCAATCAACGGAATATCAACATCTGCCAAGTGTTCATTGCACGCGAAGTCTCTACCTGAAGGTATACTAGCGCTGCAGTCAGGCAAACCATCCACCACCCTGACGCCTGTCAAACTGAAGACTTCCATTTCATTCATCCCACGAACAGTGCACTCGGTATCCACAGTATTTGATACCTTTACACTACCGTCAGCTAGCTGGAGACTGGATCTCACTGGCCAACCTTTCAGTTCCAACTCATCAAACACTTGTTGGGATAAAAGATGAACATCTGCGCCGGTGTCAAGTAGCGCCAATATATCCTTGCTCTTGCCACTAGTGGGATTCGCAATCCGTACTGGCAAGACCTGAAGTCGTCCCCTAGCTTTAGAACCACAAGCGTAAGCATTCTTAGTTTCAGGGTTTTCTTTCAAGCCATTTTCGGACGTACTGCCACGGTCAGCCTTCGGGCCGTTACTGGAAACAGGAGACCCTGAGCTTAAAGATTCATCACCTTTGGTGCCACCCGGTAGATGTAGCAAGGAGTGGTGACTCTGCTGGCAAATTCGGCACCTGGCCTTACTTGGGCATTTTGAGACAACATGACCACTTCCAAGACAATTGAAGCAGAGTCGCTTTTGTTTAACAAGGGTTTTCCGTTCAGCAACCGATTTCTTGTTGAACTGCTCACAGCGCCAAACGAAGTGACCAGGAGCACCACAGGCTGTGCATAGCCGATCTCCTTTGACCTTTTGATCTTCGCGTTTCGGTGTGACAGGAACAGATGAGGTGGTTATGTCACGGGACTGCACAGCATGAACCCTGGCTGGCTTGGACCTCGACCATCCGCTACTGCGACGTTGAGTCTTGTCGTGATCTCTTGGAGCTGCCATAAGTCTTCCTAGGCGTGAGCTGGCCAAACCTTGAGCCTGATCAATGAATTCGACGAAGAGGTTGAACGGTACAACATCCATGTCATACCCTCTCTTCATGGCCAACTTGGCAAATTGTTCCTGGTAGTGCCGGGGTAAACGAGAGAAGATACCATCGGTAGTGGACGTTGCGTCCAGCTGGTTTGCTGCATTGGCCGACTGGAGGACCATTTTACAGTTAATCAAGTCTGCATAGAATTCTCGGAGACCTTTCTCATCGGAACGGATTAGGGGTCCTTCACACACGAGCTTCAAATGAGCCTTTATTGATACCGAAGGAGAGCCAAAGGCTTTGTACAGCAAGCTAAGAGCCTCTTGCAGCCCCTGGGCGGCTGGCAACATTACGCAGTTGCTAATCAATCGCCTGGCCTGCCCAGCAGTAGAATCTAGGAGCATTTGCAGAGCATGGGCAGGATCCGACTGACCGTGTAATCTAAGGATTCGATCTTGTATCTGACGAATGAAGATATGGTATTTGAGAGGATCACCATCAAATTGCTGATCCTGTGTTAGTGCACGCGAATCTTGGCAGCGTACTATGACCTGTGCCAATTCTTTCAGGTCATTGGACCTTTCTCTTTGAGCGGGAGCTGATGGTTGGGATTCAGAAACAGTGGGAAGCACACGAGGGGTTGGGAGAGGGGACCCGGAGACCAAAGTACGCCCAGAGGAAGTGGATACGGGGGCCCCAGGCACCTGTGCACATGGAGAATATGCATACCCAGACGAGGCCGGCCCAAGGAACACTGGAGCCGTGGAGGCAAACGATGATAAACCGGCTGTGACTGGAGACGAAACAGGTAAAACCCAGGGAGATGGAGAATGGGACGCGGAAACAAGAGGTGACACAATGTGACCACTGGATAAAGCCGGCCCATCTAGCAATGGCGTCTGATTGGATTCAGAAGAAACTCCATGGGTGTATGGACTAGAGAACCCAACAGCTGTTGACGAAGATGCAGCAGGAGGAACCTCCACGATGCTGATACCTAGCGGAGAACTGACCACCGTAGGAGGTACCACCCAGGATGCAGCATGAGGGTTCAACGACTGTACCGGCGGAGTGGTATCCGTAGGTAGTAAGTTACCAGGCTCACTGGAAGAGCCAGAAACTTGAGCAGCATTGAATGGCCCTGCGTCCTCATTAGGTTCAACTAGGCTAGCTACATAGTTGCTCACCTTCTCATGAGCTGAAAGAGATGGCGCGGGATTATCTTCATCTAGATCTAGCAGACCATCATAAGCATCAGCCATGACTTTAGCCTTGGCTAGGTCAGTTTCTGCTTGTACGACTGCCTGTTCAGTTTCTGCTTGTATGACTGCTTGATCGGCGTCGGCCTTAGCCTTAGCCATAGCCTTGGCCAGAGTCTGGTCCCTTTTAGATTTTTCCAAATTTATTTCAGCGATTTGCATTTCTAAGCGAGCCCTAGCTACAGATGACAGCGAGGTACGAGAGGTAGTACTAGAGCCCGACCTAGAATGACTCTTCTTAGGCCGATAAGATGTAAAGGAGCCTTTGGGGTGAGTAGCAGCAATTTCCTCTAAGGTGGAGGAGTTACCAGGTTCACCCAAGCCTTGTGCATTAGAAGCGCCTTCCTGATGTTCAGAGACAACTTTCTGAAGCCGTTTAGGCGCCCTTTGTATTTCAACTATCGACGCTGGGGAGCCTTCTGAAAGAGCGCGACCTGAGTCGCCACGTTGCTTCGAACTACGAGTGTTGTATAAACTCCTAGACATTATCTTGTCTGGACCAGCAAAAGAAAACAGCTATATGACTACAAAAGTTACCTATAGGAATGGTACGTTCAGAGAACGGTCGATTCTAAATGAACAAGTTATAGCTGCCCTATCAACGCCTGACGCGAGATGTATCAAAATTCTTGGCTCAAGCAGCGAATTCTATTGACTCTACATGCGTCACGTCAGTTAACCACAGCAATTTAAACTTAACCTAAACCCCTAGAATAAGCCCAACTAGCTGTAGATACGCTATAGGTAACTTAGCGTTTCCTAAACAAATAAAATAAGATAACTATACCATAACAGGCATGCAACAACAATGCGAAACACACTACCGTGCAATACCAACAATTAAACTACAACGCATGTCCTCAAATACTAACTCAATCTCAAACCTTAAGGGCGGGTAGACATGCTAAAAACTGAGACTTCACCGAAAATGCACTAACAACAGGCTAGCAAAACAATACACTGAATTGACGTGTCTGCACTCTGCGCTGTACTACTGCAAAAGGAATGAGCGACAATATGTAGCAAGAGCGGCCAAACAACCACTATGACTCAACAGCACAGTACAGTCGCGCAACAATGATTTCAGAACGAGCTAAGCAACGTCAAGCAAAGAAGGGGAAACCCCAACAGGTGAAATATGTACAGTATCTAACAGACCGTATTTGAGCGTAACACATAGTTTGAAACGTTTATTTAGGGGGGGGCTAATAGACTGCCGATCAAAATGCAGAATAAGGAAAATACCACGTTTTTAGCCAGTAGCGTAGCCGGGGGGGGGGGGGGGGCGCGGGGCTATAGCCTAGCCCCCCCCCCCCATTGACATGTCGAACAAAATGCAGAATGGGAAAAATACTACATTTTTAACACTTTTGAGATTGTTTTATGCACTGTAGTGGACTAAAAATAGTGATTTAAAACATTTTTTGAAACATGTGTTCAGGGGGGGGCTAATTTGTCAAAAATAAAACCAACAAATAAATAAAAACTTAGAAAAATGGTAAGAAATAAGCAATCAAATTTGATCGTAAGTGTAAAAATGCTGAACATAGGTGTCATCAACAAATATACTATAAACTAAGGAATAGGGGGGGGGCTATTCAGTATTTGTTAGTTACCAATCATTTCTCTCAAATTTCTTTTCATTAGCCCCCCCCAATTATTTTTCTCTATAAACTGTACACGAAATAGATTACTCCGTGTGAGTTTTATTGAACTATTCGATTTTATAATTTGCCAGCATCTAAACAAGAGAACTAACATTTTATCATTAGCCACCTCCCAAATAGCCCATTTATGCCACCAGTTTAATCTTGTTTGCACTGCCAATTTCTAAGCCACGTTTTAAAAGCATTATTTTTTAATCAAAATAGCCCTAAAATGAAGTTATTTTTGCAAAAAAAATGCAAAATTTTCGAGCGCTGGGGGCTCCGCCCCCACACCCCCGTGCCTCCGGCGGCTGGGGGCTTTGCCCCCAAACCCCCAGCCTCCGGCGGCTGGGGGCTTCGCCCCCAGACCCCCATTGGCCTCCGGCGGCTGGGGGCTCCGCCCCCAGACCCCCAAAACAGCCCCCCCCATTGCGAATTTCTGGCTACGCGCCTGAATATAACATTAAGTTATTGCTAATTGCCGTTGTACGCATGTACTGTTGCACTTAAAAAATGCTAAAAGAAACTGAATAAATAGGTTTTGTGTCATCATTTTTATCATTGGTAGCTTTTTAATTAAGGGGAGAGGCAGGGGGCCCGGGCCCCCTGGCTATGCCTATGATTGAATGATTACCGTACTAAGTTGCTCTCACATCAAGTAGAACATTTACCCTAGTAGAAATACCAAACTTTAACACCAAAAAGAATTACTATAAGCTTAAAAACTAAAAATATTAATAAAATCAAGCTGAAACGGGGGTGAAATAGCAAATACGAGTTTTCGTGAATGAATTACGTGAATCAATTACTGAATGAACTACTGAAACAAAAGCATCAAATGTAGCATCAAAGTTGAATTCAGTCAATTTGTCAATTCCATGTAAGAACTTGTTAACCGATTTATCCATTTCTTCACAATAAGCATCTGCTTTGAAATTAGACTTGTCGCAAATGGTGAAAAACGATTGTTTTCGGGATTTAGTAGGATATCTATTTATGGTACAAAATACAACACAATGGTCAGATAAGTAATTATCTCATCATATTACTCCAGGGTTTATGATATGCAAGTAATCATTAGTTATAATATGATCAATAATGGTGGATGAGGTTTCGGTAACACGAGTTGGGATGGTAATGATAAGAAGGGAACCGCAGCTAGTCAGATGTTCAAGATAAAGTGAGCTTCCCATTGATCTTTTGTTAATATTTAGGTCAATATTTATATCTTCAAGAAGATAAAAGGTTCCATTACGTTTGGTTATCTTATGAATTATATTACATAGGGCCTCGGAAAATTCTTTAATATCATTGCTTCTAACATTTGGATGGCGATACATAGCTCCGATTGTGATTTTTGTTGATAGATTTTCTTCTGTTATTAAGTTTAGCCATATTTCTTCGCAGCCGTTTAAATTCAAGTCAAAGGGGGTGAAACATCCAGCTGGGATTACGTGCAAAAAATAAAGAAAAATCTAAAACATATCTTCACCAAATTTCGCCAGTTTACGTCTAAAGTGTTTTTGAGATATTTGATTTCAAAGTAAGGAGATCTCCCCCACAGTGTTGCCAGTCAAAATTTCATTTTTCTTAAAGTAATGTTTATTGTAATCTTTCACGTTGGTTTAAAAGCTCCTGAATGCCAGACTTATGCATGATTTAGTGTTACAACAGAAATACTTCTAAAATTTAAATAGTATATTCCAATTCCTAGAAACTTATTGTTTAACTGGCAACACAGTCAGGGAGATCTCCCAACTTTGAAATGAAATATCTCAGAAACCATAAATCGTAGAAAGTTGAAATTTAGCCAAAAAGTGCTTTAGATGTTTCTTTAATTTTTGCCCATAGTTTCAGCTGGATGCTTCATCCCCTCAAGCTCGAGATCTACGTGAAACCTGAACTTTGAAGAAACATAAACTCCCACCCCGCCGGCATTAGTTACCGAGTCCGCGTGAACAAAGTTATAATTAGGTATTGCAAGATTAATTAATGGGTTCCCTTTCAATCGCGTTTCTGATTTACACACGATGTCAGGGGTAAATGGGAGCAAGATTAAAAACTCAAATAGTGCATCAAAATTTTCTTGTTTGTTCAAGGATCTAATATTGACATGAAGAAGGGAAATAATATTTTTGACGTTATGAATTGAAGTAGGGTTGTTGAACAGGGTCTGCAACATCCTGACGCGAATGACCTGACGCGAGAAAATTCACTCCGATATTCTTGATGCCAGGGACATCCTGACGCCCTAACTCTAACCCTAACACTCTCCTTAACCCTAACCCTAGCCCCAACGTCAGGATGTCCATGACGTCAAAATTTGCGGGTGAAAAGTCTCGCGTCAGGTCGGTCGCGTCAGGATGTCCTGCTTCTGTTGAACAGTACATCAAAGTATTGGCACTCACTAATATTACTAAGTAAGGAGCAAAAACTCAACTCAGTTAAATCACAATTTTCTATATGGTTAGGGCTCATTGAGCTCATGCCAATAAGTTCAAGCAACTTCCTGTTTGTCACAATTAAACTGTTGTTTGCAACCATAATCAGTCTACAGAAAACAGTGATCATGGATGTGCAGCAGGCAATCTCACATGCAGAATTGCAACAGTAACCATTATATCGTTATTGAAAATTAGCAGTTGCTATAATATTTTTATAATACATTTTCAAACTTATAGATTGGCATTGTTTCTGTTGTTAGAGAGAATATTGTGCACAAGATGTATTTGAATGCTTAACATTAGATACTGTATGCTGAACCCACGTATGCATGAGGTCTATATGGAAATGATTCAGATTGTAAATGGAAATGTCTATAAAGAAAGATACCAGTGAAAGCTAAAAGATAGGTGTCACTCAGCATTATGCAAAAAACTACACATTCAATAAAAAAAAAAAACTACCGCAACTGTTAATGTGCCAACTACGATAATATTAAAGCATAGGTTACTAAAATACTAATGATGATTCATCAGCCGCAATGAAACCAAAATAGCCAATGTATAGAGAATGAGTTAATAAAAAAAAAATCTTGCTGGACTGCGTACTACCCTTGGTGCAAAAAGCTTAGGCTGCACCTACATACAGGTTTGACTAATAGGTATCGCTCCTGGTTGTCAAACCTGTCGCATCTACACATGACAAAGAAAGTCGCCTACACCTAGCAGCCTCGACAAAGAGAAACAAAACCCAGCGCATGTGGAAACGATAAAACCCTGAAAGGCATTAAAAGAAGTGCGAAAGCAACGTCGCAAACAAAACAAAAGCACTAACTACACTGCAGCTGTATTTGCAGATGTTACAGCGTCAAAAACCTTAATCCCAAAAACACACAATAAAAATCATGTGATCGAGGTTTTTGTGTCAAGAGCGTTTAGACAAGAAATTTGGCAATTTAAAGCACGAAACCCAGGCATGAAAAACACTGGAAAATGAGAAATACGAAACCTGGGGGGACATGACAGAACGTACTTCTAACGAGCTCGTAAAGGCCATTCTTGCTCGCTCAAAAAATCTTCGTAGACAAACTGCAATTTCTGAGCCATCTTGCCCAACACACGTTAAAACAGTTTGCTCGAATTTTTTTGCGAGATGTTCGTTACTTGTGTATAAATATCTCATTGCGACGTCAGATGCATTTCTACTTCAACATAATGCGTTCAAACTTACTGTATGTACTACATTTCTATGGAAAAGATACCATAACCTATGCGTTATTATTCTATGCAAGCAAATTCCTCAACTGATGATAATTAGTACATGAACAACAGAATTTAATTATATTTTTGGATCAATGTAAAATAAGAACAACTTTTTCCATTGTATAATTTTTTTAAATGACGTAAAGCGCCCTTGCAAGGTTGTTGGTGGGTAAACTCATATGTTAACAGTAACTATAGGTTTTTAGGTTTCCAAATTTTTTGAAGTGAGCAAGTTGAAGTACACTCTTCCTTTTTAGAACTGGTAAATCTTGAGTTGAGACTGGCTATTTTTAATTTTTTGCCGATATTCAGTCTCATTTGTTCTTGATTTTGTAAAACTTTTGAGAGCATCGATGTCAATATTAGCGGGCATGTTTGAAACACTTTTTAATTCTTATTGCTCTGTCTGCTTAAGTGAAGGCTTCTTTCTTGCTTTTGCAGCATCGTAAAATTGGAAAAGCGAAAAAGAGTGAAGGCTTCTTTCTTGCTTTTGCAGCATCGTAAAATTGGAAAAGCGAAAAAGCAAGCTTTTTTCAAGTTGAACAACTGCCAAAAAAATTCTCAATTGCTTGCGCAGAGCAACGTAGCTTTATAATCTTGAATAGTTGCAATTTTGCTTGCAAACACAAGAAAATTACTGACATTTTATCGCTTTAAATCAGCTCAAATTTTAGTTTCTTTGATTAGTTTGAATTTTTTTTGTTTGTTTTTGGTTTATTTTGCTGCCGAGGCTGGCATTGTTTTGAATTTTTTCTTAATATTTGAGCAAAAATGAGCCTCGTGTTTTAGAAAATCATTCTTATAAAAGGAGTGTATTGCTATTTTTGTCAACTGGCACCACTTAACATTCATTTCTTTATCAGTCGAAACAGCAAATGGTTCTCAATGGAATTCGCTTTTTTTTAGCAGTCTGATAGCAAACATGGCGACAATTTTAATTAATTTTCAGCAAAAATTCGCTTTGGTTAGAAATTTTCAACATTTTGCCATTCAATTTCTGAACCAAAACGATTTCTCGCATGCTTAAAGAGTGCTTCAAGATCCTCTTTAAGTTGGCAAGAAAATTGTGACGTTTTTTTACTTAAACTGCTTTCCGCAATCGCTCTAAGCAAGTTAGCGAGAAAGAATGACGTAACGAATTTTGCACGGCTTTACATACACGTGGAAAAATGACCTCCTACGTTTAGCGAGTATTTTGTTTGATAGCACCTCTAAAAAAACTCATTAATTAAAGCAAACGAGGAAATTTCTGTCATGTGGGCCCTGGTTTCACGATGAGAGAACTTGTTTACACATGGCTGAAGTTTCACTCTCGATCTCAAAAACCGCTATGTGCAAACGCAGCCTTAGACTGAATTCGATTAGTTTTTGAATTTGCGTTTAGGTAATCAATACTATAACATTGTTAAATTATCATAATATATCATTATAAATGTAATATCCTTTTTATCCTTAGGGCTAACTCATGATTACTTCAGATCTCATTGCAGTACAAGAAACATTAGTTCTGGCATGCAAGGTTAAAAGGCACTTCTTAAAAATGATTTAATGTTTTCAAGTAGTTCTTTGCAGTGCTAGGAGGAGGAATGCGTTTGTTATCGACATACAAACAGTATTGACCATTGTAAGCACCAAATCTTGCGTCTTTTTGATCTTTTTTTGTGTCTTTGAACTGCTGCATTAGAAGCTGTTTTTGTTTATAAAATAACTTTGGTAAATGTTCAATGATAAAAACAGTCGATGCCCTGTCGTCGTTGTAATTTTTGAGTATGGACATGTTTTCGTAGATAATGTCTTTTTCGAAAACCGTCGAGACCTTGAATTTAATTGGTCGCTTTTTTGGTCCATCATATTGCCAGCTTTTTTTAGGGGACGCTGGGGTAATCGGTGTACGTCCACTAGTTTGATAGCATCAGGATCTAGTTCCAAGCCATCCCTCAAAAAAGTTTCTAAAGTTTTTTTTAGTCTGCCGCTTCGTTTCGTTTTCGCTTTCTTTTAATCCGTGAACTAAAATATTCAAACGCTTATCGTACGACTCACACACAGGCGCGTAGCCAGAAATTCGCAATGGGGGGGGCTGTTTTGGGGGTCTGGGGGCGGAGCCCCCAGCCGCCGGAGGCCAATGGGGGTCTGGGGGCGAAGCCCCCAGCCGCCGGAGGCTGGGGGTTTGGGGGCAAAGCCCCCAGCCGCCGGAGGCACGGGGGTGTGGGGGCGGAGCCCCCAGCGCTCGAAAATTTTGCATTTTTTTTGCAAAAATAACTTCATTTTAGGGCTATTTTGATTAAAAAATAATGCTTTTAAAACGTGGCTTAGAAATTGGCAGTGCAAACAAGATTAAACTGGTGGCATAAATGGGCTATTTGGGAGGTGGCTAATGATAAAATGTTAGTTCTCTTGTTTAGATGCTGGCAAATTATAAAATCGAATAGTTCAATAAAACTCACACGGAGTAATCTATTTCGTGTACAGTTTATAGAGAAAAATAATTGGGGGGGGCTAATGAAAAGAAATTTGAGAGAAATGATTGGTAACTAACAAATACTGAATAGCCCCCCCCCTATTCCTTAGTTTATAGTATATTTGTTGATGACACCTATGTTCAGCATTTTTACACTTACGATCAAATTTGATTGCTTATTTCTTACCATTTTTCTAAGTTTTTATTTATTTGTTGGTTTTATTTTTGACAAATTAGCCCCCCCCTGAACACATGTTTCAAAAAATGTTTTAAATCACTATTTTTAGTCCACTACAGTGCATAAAACAATCTCAAAAGTGTTAAAAATGTAGTATTTTTCCCATTCTGCATTTTGTTCGACATGTCAATGGGGGGGGGGGGGCTAGGCTATAGCCCCGCGCCCCCCCCCCCCCCCGGCTACGCTACTGGCTAAAAACGTGGTATTTTCCTTATTCTGCATTTTGATCGGCAGTCTATTAGCCCCCCCCTAAATAAACGTTTCAAACTATGCTTTATAGCATTTTTTAGTCTAATCCAGTGCAAAAGACAGTCTTAGAAATGCTAAAAACGTGATATTTTTCTTATTCTGCATGTTGGTCGGCAGTTCATTAGCCCCCCCCCTAAATAAACGTTTCAAAATAGTCTAATCCAGTGCAAAAGACAGTCTTTGAAGTGCTAAAAACGTGGTATTTTCCTTATTCTGCATTTTGGTCGGCAGTCCATTAGCCCCCCCCCCAAATAAACGTTTCAAACTATGCTTTAAATCATTTTTTAGTCTAATCCAGAGCAAAAGAGAGTCTTAGAAGTGCTGAAAACGTGGTATTTTCCTTATTCTGCATTTTGGTCGGCAGGCCAATGGGGGGGGCTATAGCCCCCCCCGCCCCCCCCCCCTGGCTACGCTACTGCCTACAAACAAAATTTTAAAAAGTTACAGCGCATGTTTGTAATCTCAATATGTGTTTTCGGCAGCGTATCTGTCAAAACAAAATAAAGAGATAGAATTGTGAGTTAGCAGCTTTTTAAGTGAAATATCCAGCTTTTCAAAAGTTGATCTTCTATCACAATACTGGCAAAATGGAAACACTGAAGGAAGAAGAAAATTGTTTACTTTGAACTGCAGTAACTTGAAAACGGGAAAATGTAGGATTTCAGATGTTTGAAGAGTAGGTTGGTGGTACAGAACTTGACAATTGCCTAGATTAAAATGTTCGTATCTTCGAAGCTTTTTGTCTGACACTTGTCAAGAAGAATCGTCAGATGGAGAGCATAGGAAAATGAGTGGCTATTTACAGGAAAAAGCCGAGCCGTGATTGGCTGGAATGTACTGAAAAGATTGTACACTAGTGACGCTTTCTCATTGGTCCTTTTCCGGCAATCACGGCTCGGCTTTTTTCTCTAAATAGCCGCTCATTTTCCTGCGCTCTTCATTCTGACGATTCTTCTTGACCAGTGTCAGACGAAAAGCTTCCAAGATATGAACATTTTAATCAAGGCGACTTCAAATGCAGTGAGAATGCATTTTAGATTTTTTTTAAACAGTTTGGTCTACAGTGAAAAAAATTGACTCGAATGCCCCTTTAAAGAGGGTGAAGCATCCAACCAATTCCGATAGTTTACAATATCTAAAAACAAAATTTAATTTTTTTAATGTTTTGTTCTTATTTTGGGGCTGCGGTTGCAAAAATATTCAACAAATACAAAAAGATATCCCCGTATAAAGTTTTTGGAAACCCTGAATCCGTTTTTCAGCCTAAACTTCCAGGGAAAGAGAGAGACAATAATAATATTACCTCTCCAGTAACATCACATGACCTATCCAACTTTGGTCAAACCCTTGCTTTTTCTGGAAATTCAGGCTGGGAAAACAAAGTCAGGGTTTTCAAAAAAGTTTTTAGGGGGTTATTTCAATTGTAGCAATTGTGAACTACCGGAATTAGCTGGATGCTTCACCCCCTTTGATTTATAATCAACTATCAATAATTTTTAAACAATCTACTTTCAATGCGATCATGTTTGCCAGAGCTGTATAAAACCTATAATTCTGATTCACTCACGTAAATTTTACTTTGTTAGTAATTTTTTCAACTTATTTTCGTTCACATTAGCCGAAAGCCTTCATATTAAAAAATAACACTTAGGCAAAAATAACCATGACGTAATCCTGAACCAAAACTTGATTTAGGCCCGGCGCCACGGGGGGGTGCATTTCGGGGCCGTGCCCCTTTCCAAATCACTGCTTGTGCCCCCCCAAACGGGAATTGTGTTCCCCAAGCGAGGATTGTGCTAAAAAAAAATTAACAGGCTCGGTGTTACTGGTGTGCAATTTGAGACCTGAGACTCTCAAGATACTGGTTATCACCCCAGAATTGGTAAGCAAGAACTATTTTTTTGTAGATTTTGCAATAAAGGCCGTTTGTTTTTGTGATTTCACCCCAGAATTCATAAAAATTCGCGTATATTTTGGGATAAAGACCTTTTTTTTGGGGAGAGTCTTTACCCCTGACTTCGTCGAATTTCGCGATGAACACCTATTTTTGTTGGTCCGCACTCTCGAATTCAAAGAAATAAAGTTTTTGTGCCCCCACTAAATTTGTTTATGCCCCACCCTGTCACGCTATCATGGCGCCGGGCCTGACTTGTATTGTTCTATTTTTGAATTTTCAAAGATTTGTGAATTGCTTTTTCGGTTTTACGAGAACGTAGGGCATCAAACAAACGAATCCATTAAATTGCAACCAGGGATGTAGAAGCATTCAAATTTTTAATGCTTCCGCTTCCAGCTTTTCTTGAAGTTTTATGTTTCCGAGTTCGCTTCCGCCTCCTCTTCTTTGGAATTTTTCGCTTCCGGCTCCGGACTGAATTAGTTGCTTCCGAGTTCGCTTCCGCTTCCAGTATCTTTCATCAAAGTGCTATTGCTTCCGCTTCCACAAAAATTTAACCGCTTCCGCTTCCTGCTTCTGCTTCCAAATCCCTGCTCAGTATGAAACGGCTAATTGAGACTTTACGTAAGCGCGTAGTTCCTTTGTTTTTTCGCGAATTTGGCAGGTGAGGATTGATATGCTCATTACTAGCTACGGTAAAACCTAGAAAGCTGAAATTTGGACTCAACATGAAAATTAATGAAGCATTATGCGTGCCAGATTTGGGGATCCTAGATCACGTGATCGTAAATTGACACGCAAAAGAACGTAAAAAAATGCGATTTTTGGCTTGAAAGTTTATTAATTCGCCCATAACTCAAAAACCACTTGGCGTGCAAAGCTAAAATTTGTAAACAATCTGGTGCCTTTAAATGGTTTATGCAAATCGAGTTTGAAAGCGCCCGGTCACGTGACCAAAATGTTACCGGCCGAACATGGGCTGAAAGAGGACGATTTTGAATCGATAAATTGGGTAAATATCGATTTTGATGGAAAACGATTTGTGCTTTTCGAGCACACTATCAACCGCCTTTCTTTCTGGTATGTTCGTTTACCCCAACCTGAGTATTCTTTTTCTTCTTTTTCTTCTATTTTCTTGCTTTTTTTTTCTTTTCCTTCTCCGACTATCTACTTTTAAACCGCTTAACGCACTATATTCAAATTTTGAGCGATTAAAAACATCAAGGAGGTGTTGTGCGGGAATGAAATCTGGGGTTCCAGTATGGGGGGATCCCCCTCAATCGGGCCCTCCAAAACTTTGAACTTTTAAACCGTTAAAGCTAGACATGTCAAAATTTGGAAATAGGTAGATGTTAAACGTAAACTAAACCGAACAAAAATCGGGGGTGCTTCAATGGCGGTTTACCACCTAACAGGCCCTTCAAAATTGTAAATTTTTAGCCTTTTTAGCTAGGCCAACGAAATTTTTAAGGTAAGTAAATATAAAGAAAAGATAAAATTTGACCAAATTCGGGAGTATCAAAATGGGGGTCCTCCCAAACGAGGCCGCCAAAATTCAAAACTTTTTAACCATACACCTTAGACAAATGAAATTTTCAGAATAGATAACTATAAGTGAAAGATAAAACATAACAAAATTTGGAGATACCAAAATGAGGGTGTCCCTCTCAAAAGGGGCCACCAAAATTCAAAGTTTTTAACCGCTCACGCTAGACGCATGCAATTTTCAGGACAGGCAAGTACGAAGAAAAGTTAAAATTGGACAAAATTTTGGGGTACCAAAATGAAGAGATCTTTCTCAAACAAGAACATTAAAATTCAACTTTAATCACTTACACTAAACTGATGAAATTTTCAGAATAGCTAGATATGAAGAAAAGATAAAATTTGACAAAATTTGGGGGTACCACAATGGGGGTTCCCCTCAAACGAGGATGCCAAAATTCAAACTTTTTAATTGTTTAAGCTAGACACATCAAAATTTCAGGATAAGCTAATATCAAGGAAAGATAAAATTTGACAAAATTTGAGGCACCAAAATCGGGGTTGCCTAAGTTGGGTCCTTCAAAATTCAATCTTTTCAACCATTCAAGCTAGACACATGAAAGTTTCAGAATAGGTAAACATAAAAGAAAAAGAAAATCAGAATAGGTAAATAAAATATGACTAGATGCCAGTAGTGGAAAGTCCTCTTCCAACGGGTTTTTCAAAATTTTTATACACTCAATCGAGACAAATAAAAGTTTCAAAATAGGTAAAAATTTAATATCAAAAAATATTGAGAATCTCATACTATAAGGTCCTCCAATTATGTTGACACCTCCCCCCATTAGCAACACAATCTAAACAAATTAAATCTATTGGATATTATGTTAATATAAATCAAACATAGATAACAAAATTTGGTGGGCCACATTGAGGAGACCGTGCCAAATGCGCCCTTAAAAATTTAAAATCTTAAATACGAAGTACTCCAGCTTTACATAATTATCAAATTTTAAGAGTACGCGTAGGCTAATATTGGAAAAAGATAAAACATGCCAAACTTGGTGATGCCATGTTGGACAATTATTTGCCCGAAAGATCGTGTTAATTAAAGGGCGTATAGAAAATTGGGATAGTTTACCAAAATGTTCTTATCGATCTGTGACAACTTGTGAGTGAAGCATTAACTAGGGAAAATAATTTTTGATTTTCCTCCTTTTTTTGCAATTTGTCAAATTATACCTTCGGGACTGATTGAACGGCAGTTTTACTTAATTTGATTAAAAACAGTAAAGCCTTATTTAAAATAATGAAATTTTTAAACGTTTCAGACTTAGCTATGTCCATCATCAGTAAAAAGTATTTGAATAAGATTTTACTTTCTATTTGAATAAGATTTTACTTTTTACTGATGATGGACATAGCTAAGTCCGAAACGTTTAAAAATTTCATTATTTTAAATAAGGCTTTACTGTTTTTAATCAAATTAAATTATACCATTCGAGAATACAGTCTATGTGACAAAAACATAAACGATTTAATAAAAAACTTAAATAAATGCCTGTTTAAATTTTGCGTAATTTTAGCACTTTTTTATTTTAGTTAATATGCTGTCAGGAAAGGAGCTTTAATTTTGAAAAAACCGTATACCAATACTATAATATGTTGGATTGCGATGCGAAAGAGCGTTTTCAGAATCATACATGAATGTAAGTTTGGTTGATGTAACGAAATTTGCATGTGAGTCGCTGGAATTTTAAAGACCGTTTTGTGTTGTTTCAAATGGAGTGAAAAACAACAAAAACTGTTTAGAACTCGTAAGGGCCGGTCTACACTGAGCGTAAAATCGTCAGCTTACGAGGGTAACCTTAGTTCATTTTAAAGGAAAATTCCGTAAGCCCAGGCGTACCAACTTACGGGCGTAGCACCTTACAAGAGTAAAATTGCCAGCGAAAAAAATTTGCTAAAAGAGCAAATTTTTTTCGCCGGTACGCTCGTAAGCTCACGATTTGCGTGAAATTTTGAAAAACTGGTTTGCCAGGTCTCGGGGTAGGCTAAAATTAGGTTCATAAGTTTTGTTGAAAAAAAGTTGATTTTCAAGAGTGAAAGTATGCGTGTTGGTTTGAAATAGCTTAGTTCAACATAAAAAAGGACATTTTTCGGCTCTATGAGGAAAAACTTGCAAAAAAGAAGCCTAGGTCGATAGGCCCAAAAGTGAATTATAAATTGTTTGTTGTTATGTAACATTTGGTTAGCCTATTCCAAGTAAAGATATTTGAAAATTAAAACTTATGTGTGGTGTGGCGATGCAGATCACAGTCCTGACCAGGGGGATTAGCTTAGGCCAAAACCAGTACCAATAGGCCTACCAGTATGGTACGGTAGGGTTACGTCTTGGTGGTACTCGTACCTAGGGTGTAATATACCACGTTGTTAAAGTAAATTAGTAATCTTAGCCTGATAGCTGCTGTAGGCTAGTTTAGTTCAAAAGGTTTAACCTACTGGTACACTTTGCAGGTGCAGTGATGCTGCATTATACCGGTAAGAGATACTGGTAAGCAAGCAACTTAATAGCCTAAGCTACTGTCGGAAAATATGTAAAGTTAAAAAATTAGTCCGCTGATAAAATATAGGGTCTGATTTTTTATATCAATGATACTCAAAAGTATTAGAGCCTACACTATCAGTTAGCCTACAGCTACAGTAATAAAAGCAGAATTAAAATGCTATAATCTAGGTGTACCCTGGTACTAGCTTACTGATATGATGGGCTGTGCTGTTACAGCTAAATAGGCATGTAAAATTATTCTATTTCAAGATGTGCTCACTTATTATTCAGTAACTATTAGGTTTTAGACTTTTACAAATAGTTGAGTGGAATTGCAGACACTGCCGAGCCAATAGGTTTGGCTTACTGTCATGTCAATAAGATAGTGAAATCAAAAGTTTTTATATTCTGCAATTGCTTTTCGGATTTGTAAATTAAGACTCTATTAGCAAGTATTTATTGTAATGAACAAAATATAGTAACTGTAAGTATTTGGAATTTAACAAACTTATCAATGATATGGTACTTTGGTCAAGACTCAAAGAGACTTATTAATGAATTTATGAAACAATGTTGATCTTTAATGCTCAAAGATTTCAAAAATAATAACCAATCTAACAGTGGCATTGTCAGGTTTTCAAGGTTAGGTATGTGTATTTCTAGATTGACAATCTTTACCAGCTATTTGAGCTCTTATTAAAAAAAAAAAAAACTTCTTCAAGCGTTTTTATAATGAAAATAAAACAACAAATTTGGAAGTTTTATCTAAATCATTTTCTTTTAGTTAAAAAAATCATTCAAAATTAGCAGTGGACCAAAGAAAATTTGTCACTTTTAGAGTTTTTTCTAATGTGATTGTGTGACAAGACAGTATTCACATCACTGCAACTTAACTACACAATTTCAAGTTTCTTGTAACAAAGGAGTAGCATTGCTTGTTTTTCTTAGGTGCAACTAAGATTTTAAAGTGTCATATTTTTCAAACCATAAGGTGCACCAATGGTACTTAAAGTTTTAAAGAAATCCAACTTGTGCTTTATACTCTGATGCATTTAATCTGTACTTCTGGTTATGCTCTCTTACGGCCAGTTGATCAAGTGGTAATGCATTCGTCTCTGGAGTAGAGGTCTGAGATTTAAATCAGCCTGGTCAAATCAAGCACAGCACTGCCAGCGGCTTTGTATCGCTGCGACATTTCTTTCAAGGCAGCTATGTTGCTCGGGTGCGATGATGCTGTGGTGGGCCCTGCCAACTTTATGCGCTTCGATGAATTACAGCATGTATAATGAAAGACTTGATTTGATTTCATAATTTCATTCAGAGTTAAACCATTTAGATTTTTAAAAAGTTTTTTAGAGTTTAACAAATTTAATGTAATGTAGTGTATCTTATAGTTTGGCGCACATTGTGACTAAAAACAAAAGCTATAGAAGCCATTTGGTGCGCTTTATGCTAGAAAATAATAATTATAGAAGCCATTCATCAATACTACGACAGCGCGCCAATTAACAGTTGTATGTTCCAGTTTGCCGTGCCTTGTGGTTTTAAAAATGCTGTAGTGATATCTTCGCTAGAATTAATTTTGATGGAATAAAGTATTCTTTGTTTCGTTTAAAAAAAAGTTTGTTTTTTTTTGCTTTAATCTTGCTAACTTGATTTGATAGCTTTGTTCTGTAATGTAGTATTGGCGCTTTTTTGAGATTTAATGTGACCGGTTTGATGCAAGAAAATTTGACACCGCAGCGTTATGGTTAGGGTTTTGCGTCAAGTATCTTTTGGGTCTGGTTCAGACTAAGCTTAAAGTTTGCCAAGTCAATCGTCTTGTGTCAACTGGTTGCCTCTAAAAATTTTGGACTCTTCTCTGAGTGCAACTGTTTTATGCATAATTGGTCCGTTTTTTTTGTTATGTCTACTGCTCATGACGGTTTTGGGCACTTTGCAGAATTTTGACCTTTTTTTGGTAGGAGTAATTATTATTTGTTTTACTCTAAGTCCTCCAACGAGTAGAAGATAATTGGAAAATTGTTGGAACTGCATGATTGAAAACCAGAAGCCATCAAGTTCCATTAATGTTTGTTGTGTATTTCTACAACATGCTTCATGGTCATCACAACCTACTGGAAATTGATCATGATTTGGGTTAAGCGCTGTTGACTAACAATATGACATTTTCTCCTATAGTGATAAGAGTAAAAAGCAGAAGTAAAGCCATCAAATTTCATTAATGTTTGTTCTGTATTTCTTCAACATGCCTCATGGTCAACGCACCGTAATGAAAATTGCTCATGGCTTGGGTTAAGTGCTGTTGGCTGAACTTGTGACATTTTCTTTTCCCACCATGAAATCAATCAAGCATTGGTGATTATTAATGCTTCATAGAGTTGCTGCTTGACTTTTTCAGGATCCAGGCATTACTCATTTTCAAGTTTTATAATCGAAATGTTGGTGATGTATAATAAAATATCTGCTTTCTTAGACTAATGGACATTGGCATCCTTTTTAATCCTGTGGTTATTTTTTTCTACAAGTTTAGATTAAACCTATGAGACAGCTTTTGCTTTAAGCAAAAACTCTGGAGATGAACTTTCCTACAAGTTTTGATTAAATCTCTGAGGGAGCTTTCGCTTTACACTTGTTTATACATCAATACTATCAATAATAATATGTGCTTGTCTAATCTGCGCTGATATCTACGTGAAGCGACAACCAGATGGAGGGTTCCTCACTCCCTCCGATACATTACAATCGTAAGAGATGCCCGATGTGTTACTTTCTGAAATATTAACTGCTTTGCGCTTAAAATTTTGTACTTTTGCTTGAAACAAATTTAGTTTATTGAGTTTTTAAAGATATTGAATACAGTTGTATTACAAAAGTTGCAATATCTGTCTTACTGAGAGAATTCAAAAGTTCCTTCTAGGAGTACAGTAAACTTATTGAATGCTCTAATCGCACAATCAATTTTCTGCAGTTTCAGTGGTAATAATATTTCTGCAGTATAGGGTAATTGAAATTTTTTAGCTACCATAGTTCGCCCTATTTTCGTTTTATGTTTTATGAAAGTGCAAGGAGCTGGACATATGTGAGATTTCTCTCAATCTTCGGCTAATGCTAGGGTAAGCATTTCTCCGAATAAGTTTAGGTTTAGCGGGTGAGGGATTGAATCCAAAACTTTTGTTATCAAATTCTTGTGCGTTACTGTGATACAAAATTACCAGAGTGGTAGTAAAAAAAGCGTTCAGTAGAAGCGTTTGTGTGAAAAAAGAAAAGATGAATACTGCAATAAGCATGTTAACAAAAATTTTAGTTATGAAATCACGAGTTATAATGCAATTGAATCTGATTGACTTCAAAATGTGTCCTCGAGGACTCCACCTCTGTAAACGGAATGTATCAGTAGAACTGAAAAACAGTTGAAAGCTGAAAACAAAATGTAACCTGCAAAACATTGTGATCAGATCTTTCCACCGAGTCACTCTCCGCTAAAAGGAATTCAAAAGAGGAAGAACCGGACCTTTGAAACCAGCCTCTAGTGCCCATCAGTGCAGGCCGGGCGCCACGAGGGGGCATTCTGGGGCCGTGTCCCCCCAAATGACTGCTGGTGTGCCCCAAGCGAGGACTGTGCTCCGAAGAGATTAACAGGCTGGGGGCTACTGCAGTACAAATCGAGGCCTAAGACACCCAAATTAGTGCTTATCGCCTTAGAATTTGCGAGCAAGAACTGTTTTTTCGTAGTTTTTGTGGACTCACACCAGATTTCATAAAACTTTGGGGACGAAGACCTTTTTTTTGGTCTTCACTTTAGGATTCGTAAAAAGTCGGAAAATTTTGAGATGAAAACCAGAGTTTGTGAAAATGTTTTGAACTGCAGACCTTTTTTTTTATGTCTTCACCTTTTTCGCTTGCTCCACACTCTTAAATTCACGTAAATAAACTTCTCGTGCTCCCCCAAAATTTATTTCTGCCCCCCTAGTCACGCTATCCTGATGCCGGGCTTGCATCAGTGGCCTATAAGTTAATTTTTGTAATTTTGTTGTATTCACCAAGTTGCTTTGGCCAGGAGACAGCAAAGAAACCTTTTGGTCTTCGAGTTGAGCTGCCACGTTTTGTCTAACACACACTGTGGGGTATTCACGGTGTTTCTTTTTAATGCTGAACGCTAAGCAAGGAATCGAACCCAGATCTAGCTTTTCAGTAACAAACACTCGATCACTGATTGGCCGTACGTTATGTTTTTTTGTGAGAAAGGTAGAAAAAAATCCACGTTTAAATTATCAAAAAGACAATACTGCTTCTCGTGATGCATAATCTGACCCAAATTGAACCGAAACAACAAAGAATTGTAATAAATCTGTGATTTTCCGTCATCCAATTCAGCATATAATATTATGGCCACCCACAGAATACGCTGTTAAGCTGTTACGCTCGTAAGCGCCGTTTTATATAGTGCAGACACCCTCGACGTACGAGCGTAAAAAATTTTGAAATTTTGTACGCACAGTGTAGATCGGCCCTAAAAAGTGCTGAGATTTGACGTTATATTGTAAACTGTTATGCGATCATTTTGAATGACGTTACTCGATTATTTTCGATAACTTCGAGAGATTTAAATTTTAACTCGAATAACCAACTACAAAGCGATTTAAGTTAGTGAAAAAAAATTTGAAAAGGACGCATTTAAATTATTGATCTATAAACGACTACATTTTATACAAAATTCATTCAAAGCAATCAGATCACTACGTTAAATCTTAATGAAGTTCAGTAAAGGTTGGACAATGCCGCGAAGTCCCTGGATATCGCTTGCGATGTCACGTTCTAGTTGTACTTAGTGTAAAAAAAACAAAAACGGGCGAGTTTACTTTGTAAGCTATTTTATTTGACTTCTGTTGTCGATTCTATATTATTATTGTTATTGTAACATTTTACCCTTGCGGTTGAAGCCAGTTTGAAAATCCGGAAGCGTCTGATTTTTAAAAAATTACTTCCGCTTCCGGCTCCTTTTCAACACTTTCGCTTCCGAGTTCGCTTCCGCTTCCAACCTCTTTCATCAAAGTGCTTCCGCTTCCACAAAAATTTAACCGCTTCTAGCTTCCGCTTCCGCTTCCACATCCCTGGTTGCAACACCCTGTTAGTCTGTTAAGCACTTTACTAATGCGTTTTGGACTTGCAGACACAATTTTGAGCTTTATTTTTACTCTTATTATGACGTAGAATGGCAGTAATTGTGTACTTGCTCTTAGCAAGCGCGAGAGGGAAACTAAAAGAAATATGTGCTTTGAGCGAAGCAAATTTGTGAAAATCGTTAACGCGCAATCGGAAGAAATAATCCTATTTGCATCAACAGCAAAATCTAAAATAAATTGCGATTGAAACATTGCAATAAGCGCTAAAGCTTTGATAAGTCTGATGCTTAATTGACCTCAGAGTGTATCTATTTACTACAGCAAAAATCTGCAGCATTAGCGCGCTTTCATCTGTTTTGTCCACTCAACACAAAATCTTTTCATTCATCAAACATTAGTATGCAACAAACTAGAACGTGACATCGCAAGCGATGTCCGGGAACTTAGTGACATTTTTCAACTTTTGCTGAACTTTATTAAGCTTTAAAATAGTGACTCGATTGCTATGAATGAATTTGTGAAAAATGTAGACGTTGATGGTCAGATCAAAAATTTAAATGCACTCGTTTTAGATTTTGTTTCACTAACTTTAACAACTTTGTGATTATTCAAGTTCAAAATTTAAATCTTTCGAAGTAATCAAAAATAATCGAGCAACGTCAATCAAAAAGCTAACAAAACAGTTAAAAATAAAACGTCGAAACTCAGCACATTTTACGAGTTCTAAGCAGTTTTTCACTCCATTTGAAATAACATAAAGCGGTACATCAACTCACAAACAAAATTTCAGCAAACAAAATTTCGCTACATCAACCAAACTCACATACAGCCATGATTCTGAGAACGCTCTTTTGCATCGAAATTTAACATGTTGAATACTGTACAGAGTCTTTCAAAATTAAAGCCCCCCCTATATTTGCAGCATACACTAACATAATAAAAGTACCAAAATTATACGAATTTAAAACAGGCATTTGCTTCAGTTTTTTACTAAATATTTGATACTTTTGATTTTTACCTGTTTGCTTCATAACCTGCATTTTTGAGGGGTATAGTATTTAACAAATTGCATACGGCAGAAAATGTACTTCACTCACAAATTGTCACAGGTCGATGAGAATAACTTCGTAAACCATCGCAGCTTTCAATAAGCTCTTTAATAATTAACAAGATCTTTCGAGATGACTACCCAGCATGCTTTTATGAAGATTTGCATCATTAGGTCAAAGGTGCTGAGAACTCACCGGCATGTTGGGCTTTATCCAGGTTTGTCAATTCATCTAATTTTCTCTGAATCAATAGCAATGTGGGTTCATCTACCTCAATTATTCGACATGATGATGAAAGAAATTTGAATTGAAAATCAGCCAAGTAGAAACTTACGTTAATAAACTTCAAACTAGTCTAATGAAGATAACTGATAAAGTGTCATGTAAGCTGTAGAGGGTACCTTAATTTCGAAACACGCAGCATAAGAAATCCATTATTTAGCACTAAAACTCTCTGAATCGAATTCTATTAAAGCCTTGAGCTATAAGAAAAAGGAGACTTTCTCAACATCATAGGTAACAGTTTCGTAAAAAACTTGGCCACCTAGTTCAATTCTATTCAAGCCATTGAGCTCAATTACTTCAACGCTTTAAATATTGGAAGTCTATTTCGGGGGAAATTTTCCAAAATGGAATCCTCAAGTTTGACATATACTTTTCTGTAATAGAAACTCATTTGGGAATTTCAGCCATCTAACTAAAAGCATAAAAATGTCAAAGGCAAATCTTTCACCATGGGCATCCCCAGGCGCGTAGCCAGATTTCGCAAAGGATGGTGGAGCTTTTTTGAAGCTTGAAACATTCGTGAACGAACTTGACTCAAATTTTCATCAGTCTTAAATCAGATTGAGACGTTTTTCTGTCCAAAAATTAGGTGATCTCAAAAGAAAAAAAAAGGTCTTCGCAGAAATTCAGAGCGTTTTTCTGTCCAAAATCGTGTGATCTCCAAAAAAAAAGGTCTTCATGTGCACTGAGACCCACTTCCATTCGTCGACATCATCTCAGGACCTTCTCCGACTCTGACCCCAATTTCGTTTGGTGGGGGGGGGCTATTTTCGTTTTTAGAGCAAAAATCAGCCTCAAAACTGCTAAATACATGCTATTTTGCATACGTTTCAGGCCAATGGGGGGTCTATAGCACCATTTGCCCCCCCCTAGCTACGCTACTGGGCATCCCAAACTTTGTTATCTTTTATCTTTTATTTTAACCTCCTACAAAATACGTCTAGCTGGAATATTTAAAAAAGTTTAAAAGGCCCATTTAGCAAGGTTTCTTCAACGTGGCACCCTCATATTTTGTCGTAAATTATTTTTGATTTATATTAACCAATCTAAGCAAATTAATACGTTTATCTCAAGCAAATTTTTTTGATTTTTCGGGGTTCATTATTGTGGGGGCTTACCCTAAACGTGACCCCCTCATATTTTGTCATGTTTTATCTTTTTTGAAAAAATCTTTCGTGGAAATTAAATTTGTATAGCTGCAGAGGTTAAAAAATTTAAAGATTCTATTTTGGGTAAGCCCCCAACGTGGCTGCACTAAAATTTATCATGTTTTATTGAAACATCTTTAAAGAAATTTTGCTCCAAATCGGTTTTATTGTAGAAATGGGAACTACTTGAGCTAATACAGAGGTGCCCCAAACCTTTTTCCACTATTCCCTTATTTGCGAAAATACGTTTTAGTCCGTTTGACTCCGTACCATTGGCAACCCTGCATTTTGCAATTTTGTGACATCACAAAAGACGTACTGTGGATCAGTATTGGTAGCTTAGGTCTACAGGTACCAGCAGCAATTACCAAATTTTCAGATTTGGTTACAAACTAGTCACTGCTACCAGTTGGTAATCGCGTTTCTAAGTCTCCGAGAATTTTTGCAAACTTATGCTTTTTGTGATGTCACAAAATTGCGAAACGCAGGGTTGCCAATGGTACGGAGTCAAACGGATTAAATCGCATATTCGCGAATAAGGGGAATTGTGGAAAAGGTTTGGGGCACCTCTTTATTACCTCAAGTAATTTTTAATTTTCAATGAAATCGATTTGAAGCAGTATCTCTTTAAAATTTCAATTGTCTTGTTCAATTGACCCAAAAGTCTAATTTTGACCTAAAAGACCTAAATTTGGGCCAAACAAATGAATTTTAGAGGGTTTATTTTGGGTTACCCATAACTGGCATTTCAAATTTTTGTTAAATTTTATGTGTTTTTTTTAATTGCCTATTTTGAAAATTGCATCTGTCTAGCTTGAATCGTTAAAAAATTTGAATTTTTTTGGCAGACCTGTTTGAAAAAGGTTTACCCCGTTTTGGTACCCCAAAGTTTTTCCTATTTTATTGTGTTGTAACATTAAACTATTCTGAAAATTTTAGGTGCTTGCTTGAACAATTGAAAAGTTCGAAATTTGGAGAAACCATTTGGGGGACCCTCTTATAAAGACACCCAAAAATTTTGTCATATTCTATCTTTTTGTAATATCAATCTATCCTGAAAATTTCATGTGTCTACTTTAGGTGGTTAGAGGCGAACCCGTGTGAGTGCAAACGCTTACTTTGGTTTCCCCAAATTTTGTCAAATTTATCTTTTCTTTATATTTACTTATCCTGAAAATTTCATGTGTATAGCTTAAGTGCATAAGCGTAGCTAGGATTTTTGATTGGAGGGGGAGGGGGACATCTACTAATCATGTATATGTTACGCCTACCAACCTACTAACCTAGGCCGAATTTACATTGTGCGGGGCTTTGGGCATCTAGGGAATTTTGCAACATCTTCCTGCCAAATACAGGTGAAGACTAAAAAACGTCTTACCATCATAGCGCAGGGCCCCTCTCATTGTGCTACATGGTAAATCCGACCTTGGTCATTACAGTACGTTCATAACAGGGTTACATGAGAGCCTGAGATAGCAATGCTTTAACCAAAGCCCTTAATTTCACCCGGTTTTTACACTTAAACTGGTGGGCGAAAATTGAATTGAGGGGGCCCGTGCCCCTGATTATCAACTGGTTGTCAATTACATTTTTACGCATGTACTGTTGTACGCGAAAATGCTAAAAGAAGCTAAAACTGAAGAAACAATAGACTTTTTGTCACATTTTTATCATTGCTGGCATTTCAATTGGGAGTGGGGCGGGCCCCCTAGACCTCCTTGGCTACACGTAAGAGTGGAGATGAATTGTTATTGAAAAATAGGACAATCGATGGTTACGTTTACTAACCATGTTTTGACCGGGCCTGTTTACATTGCGTGGGGCCAGTAGCGTAACCAGGAGGGGGGCTATAGCCCCCCCCATTGGCATGTCGACCAAAATAAAGAATGGGAAAAAACACTACGTTTTAGCACTTTTGAGACTGTTTTATGCACTGGAATGGACTAAATTGTGATTTAAAACATCTTTTGATATATATGCTCAAGGGGGGGCTAATTTGTCAAAAATAAAACCAACAAATAGATAAAAACTTTGAAAAATGGTAAGAAATAAGCAATCAGATTTGATCACCAGTGTAAAAATGCTAAACATAGGTGTCATCAACAAATATACTATAAACTAAGGAATAGGGGGGGGGGGCTATTCAGTATTAGTTAATTACCAATCATTTCTCTCAAATCTCTTTTCATTAGCCCCCCCCCCCTAATTATTTTTCTCTATAAACTGTATATGAAATAGATTACTCCGTGTGAGTTTTATTGAAGTATTCGATTTTATAATTTACCAGCATCTAAACAAGAGAACTAACATTTTACCATTAGCCACCTCCCAAATAGCCCATTTATGCCACCAGTTTAATCTTGTTTGCACTGCCAATTTCTAAGCCACGTTTTAAAAGCATTATTTTTTAATCAAAATAGCCCTAAAATGAAGTTATTTTTGCGAAAAAACGCAAAATTTTCGAGCGCTGGGGGCTCCGCGCCCAGACCCCCGTGCCTCCAGCGGCTGGGGGCGAAGCTCCCAAACCCCCAGCCACCGGCGGCTGGGGGCTTCGCCCTCAGACCCCCATTGGCCGGCGGCGGCGGCTGGGGGCTCCGCCCCCAGACCCCCAAAACAGCCCCCCCCCCATTGCGAATTTCTGGCTACGCGCCTGCGTGGGGCCCTTGGCACTTTGGAGATTTTCGCAAATTCTTCTTGCCAAGTATAGGAAAGACCAAAAAAAGAGTCTTATCATCTGAGAGCGGGGCCCCTGCTACTGTACCTTACGGTAAATCCACCCCTGGTTATTGCATTACGTTCATAAAATGGTTACATGAGGGCATGAGATAACAATTTTTAGGACAAACACCCTTAATTTCACCAAGGTTTCACATATGAATTAGTCGGCAAAAATTGAATTGAGGGGGCCCAGGCCCCCTGGTCGGCAATATTATTGTTAATTACTGTTGTACGCGTGTGTGTTATAGGCGAAAAATGCTAAAACTACTGAAACTGAAGATACAATAGGTTTTTTGTCAATTTTTTATGATTGGTGGCGTTTCAATTAGGAGGGGCCCAGCCCCCTAGGCTGCGCCTATGCTTACGTGGTTAAAAGTTTGAATTTCAGAGAACCCGTTTGGAGGATAAATCCATTGTGGCATTCCCAAATTTTGTTAGGCTTATAGTTTATTTTTAATACCGACCCATTCTGAAAATTTAATCCATCAGCTGCAACGGTTCAAAAGTTAAAAATTTTAGAGGACCCGTTTGAGCAGAATCCCTCCGACGTGGCACCCTCAGTTCAGGCGGGACCTAGTCCGTCCTGTTATCTACATTTGCTCAAAGTTTGGTTGCTGTGCGTTTTGCGGTTTAAAAAAAGATAGCTTCGGAAGAAAATGAAAAAAAAGGAAAAATAATATTCAAGTTGGGTAAATAAACGCAACCAAAAGAAAAGTGGTTGATAGTGTGCTCAAAAACCACAAACTATGTTTCATCAATATTGGTACTTACCAGAGGTGGAGTCATCGAGGACGTCCTTGGCCTCGAGGACACATTTTGAAGTCCTTGGCCTTGGCCTCAAAGCCTCCAGTCCTTGGCCTTGGCCTCGAAGCCTTACGTCCTCGAAAATTGCCCTGTCCTCGGCTCGAGGACAGCACTACTTTTTAACCGTTGAAATTTTGTTGGAAAACACCAGAAACCTGGCAGAAAAATTTGCGAACACCTTTTTTGTTTTTCTCAATTGGAGCATTGGCGTAACCAGGGGGAGGCAGGGGGCCCGGGCCCCTCCCCAATCGAAATTTTGCCAATGACAAAAATGTGACAAAAAAGCCTATTGTTTCTTCAGTTTCAGTTTCTTTTTAGCATTTTTCGCTGACAACAGTAACTAACAGCAATATTGAAGACCAAGGGCCCGGGCCCCCCTTAGTTCAATGTTTGCCAACCAATTTAAATGTGTAACCCGGGTAAAATTAAGGATTTTTCTCTTAAAAGTTGCTACCTAGGTCCTCATGTAACCTTTTTATAACCGTTATGCAACAACCAGAGTCGGATTTATTCTATGGCACAGTGCCAGGGCCTCGCGCTCTGATGGTGAGACTTTTTTTTCTTCACCTATGTTTGGCAGGAAGATCTTGCGAAAATCCCCAAAGTGCCAGGGGCTCAGCGCGATGTAAATCCGGCCCGGCAATAACATGATTAGTAGGCGTAACCATCTATTGTACCATTTTTCAACAACAATTCAATAATTCACCTCCACCTCGCCAGTTTTTACACACAAAATACTTTTAAAAAAATTAGCCATGGAAACTGCTGATTGAGCAAATCATTGAAATTCAATTGAGGGGGCCTGGGCCTCCTGGCCGAGCAAATACTCCTATAACTGGTTATTTTCATGACAAAACAAAAATCTCTAAGGAAAATCTTCGAGCAGATTATTATTTACTGTTAAAATGTTGCAAGAAACAATGCGCCTTACTTCCCCCTCCCTGGACCAAATCACTTACAATTAAAATTTAACACAAGAATGCAAGATGTTAAACGTATTTTGGACTTAAATTGCAAGTAAAGGAGCATCAAGTAATTTCGTCTTTTCAATTGGCTTTCAAATTTCAAAAATTTAGTGCTTTCAAATGGCTCTGAACACGAGCGAAATGTGATTCAATGGCATTAAAATAGCTTTTTTTTCCAAAAAACTTACAAAAAATCGCCCAACGGCTGGGGGCTTCGCCCCCAGACACCTAAAGCCTCTGGCGGCTGGGGGCTGCGCCCAGACCCTCGTCTGTGCTACGTTTGAGATACACTACCTTTATCAACACGTCTCCAAAGTTAGATATTTGCATTTTTCAACTATTACTTAAAGCCCTCTTCCTTTGTAAAATTCTGCTTAAATGCCAATCGGCAACGATTTCAGATCTTCCATCCTATGATATCGTAGTCCCACAAAAAGTTCCTCTTTTGAAAATTTTTGATGACGTCATTGCATGTGATTTGTGGTGTGGGCCTCCCTACCAAACAAAAATTCTGGCCACGCCTAGAAATTGGAGATTGCCTGAAAAAATTTTTGAAGACCGTTTTTTTGGAGAACACTTGCGGCTGTGTCCTTGGCCTTGGCCTCCAGCATTCCTGTCCTTGGCCTCGAGAGGGTCTGTCCTCGAAAAGCCTGTCCTTGGCCTTGGCCTCGGATTTTTTTTGTGTCCTTGGCCTTGGCCTTGGCCTCGAGCCTTGTGTCCTCGACTCCACCTCTGGTACTTACCGAGATATACCGGGTCAGATTTTTCCACTTTTTGTCGATTTTTGTCCTCTTAAAACGTGGTCACGTAACCAGGCGTCCCCAAACTCGATACTCATAAAGCCTCTATTAGCACTCATGTTTTTTCTAAATTTCAGCTTTCCACTTGTAGTGGTTTTGGGGCTATAAGCAAATTAATAAATTTTTGACACTAAAAAATTGCCGTTTTTACCCGATTTTAGGGTTCCCAATTCACGATCACGTGACCTAGTATCTCCAAAATTGGCACACATGACGCTTTTATTTATTCTTACGTCGATTCCAAAATTCAACTTTCTAGATTTAACTGTTTTGTAGTTAACTAAGTTTTCCTGCTCAACGATCAAAATGGCCGAGCAAAAAAATAGCTCCTACGCGCGCGAAGTCCCAATTTACCGACTTTGGTTGTCCATAAATATGCTGTGCAGAACTAAGATCAAATGCATAATGTGCGTAGATCGTAGCCTGAAATACGTTAGGAATTAAAATTGGTTTTGTTTTTATTGTAAATCAAAACATGTTGTCAGAAAATAAGAGAAATCGCGAAGGGTCCAGAGACTGCAGAGGGTTCAGACATTGTGATGGAACCGTTTAAAGGCTACAATTGTTTCATGGCGATATTCTTGTCTCATGGAGGAAACGGACATATACGAATGAAAACCGGGGTCTTGGATATCAAAGAACACATATTTGAGCCTTTCCGCAGCAACAACTGCCCATCGCTTTCGGGAAAACCCAAAATATTCATTATTCAAGTACGTAAAACAATCATATTAGATGTTTGGTTAAAAATTGTCATACGTTTAACTTGCTTTACCCAGCCATGTCATTAAACAAAGTTTTTTTTATTATGATTTTAGGACCAAAATCGCGAAATGTTATGACTTTGTATGATGTTTGCTTATCTTTTCTTGATATTTTATGATAATAGAACATTACATGTCAATACACAAGAGAACTTGTTACACTAGGAAGAAGCCGGAAAAAAAAGTTTGTAGAAGGACGAAAAACAAATTAGCAGTTATCACGAAAAACGCAACGATTTTCCGAAGAAGACCTTTTTTTGGTCTTCACCTCTGTTTCAGTTCAGAAAGTGGTAGAAATTGGAAGAAGTTCTAAAAAAATATGATGATTATTACATTTTATGATCGATTGTGCATCTTAAAACTGCATTTATACGGGCGACTTCTAGCTGCGAGAATCGACATTTTGCCTTTTTTCTTTCTCAAACCGCCAGGTCACTTACACGGCGCAAGATTCACGTGAGATTTTATCTGCGCGATATCGCCAGACACGCCCGCCAAAAAATCAAATCGCAGCAGCCACTCACACGAAAGAGATGTTAACGCGACGCTCGCATATGATTGCAATTCGCAAAAGCCACTTACACGTTGAGACTGCGTGCCAGTGATTCTAGCAAAATCGAGTAGGCGGAAGAGTCGCTATCGCACTGGTTCGCTTACAAGATGCGAGATAGTTTCAAAGCGCTGCTTGCTGGTTTTGAATTTGCAAACGCCAACTGCAGCAAAAGCACTTCAAATGCGCCGCTTGTCAGCTTTAGCATTTGAAACAATCACGCTTTGGAACTTTGAAAAGAAAATGTATGAAGCCAACGGAAGCGTAAAGCGAAATACTGTGAATACTATTAAGCAGCTAAAATAAAATTTCGTGAGAACTTGCCAAATTGTCAAATGTTTAGGGGACCTACACAAAGTGGTCGCTCACAAGGCAGTCAACGATAAATTATCAGGTTTGTCAAAAATCAGCTCCATATTTTAATGCAATCACAAACACAAAAAAAATTGTTTATACTGGTACAAATTTATAGATTATACAGTTGCAATTGAGCTATTGCGACGCGTTTCGACCTTGCTCAAGGGTCTCATCAGGCAAAAAAAAAAAAACTATGAAAGTCTCCAAAAAGTCAGGTAAGCACAGCACTGGAAAATTTGTTTTACAAGCGCATAAGTAATTACATCAAAACCTGCAGTACAACTCCAAATACGGGCAAGTTTGCCAGAGTAAAGGGTTGGGCTAAAAAGCACAAATGCAGCATTGCATGTGACCACACAACAGGGCGACTTATAAAGACAAGATCAAATAAAATTTCGTGAGAACTTGCCAAATTCTCAAATGTTTAGGGGACCTACACAAAGTGGTCGCTCACAAGGCAGTCAACGATAAATTATCAGGTTTGTCAAAAATCAGCTCCATATTTTAATGCAATCACAAACACAAAAAAAATTAATTTATTATTAAGCAGCTAAGGCAATCAAACTTGCAATGAAAATGCTGGGTGAAAGATGAAGCAGCAACGGCGGCGTGCTGCTCGTGCAGAATGTGTAATACGTAAACGCTTGAAATTACTCGAAAAAGCTTACTTACTCTGCATTATTTTGAGTTGGCTTGGATGGAGCAAAGCGATGCGGGCAATAGTGCTAATAAGTTATTGTAAAATTTTGTCATTTACCTTTCGGTCTTGGTTTTTCTATACCGCAACCCATCTCTGACTGTATTTCTTGTTTGGTTATACATAATTTTTTGTGGTATAAAACAATAAAATTTATGAGCATTTTAGTGCAGTCAATTCTTAAAACACGTTTGAAATTACCTTTTCTCCACGCCTGTGTGACTGACGAGTTGGTATTGTTTATTTCCTAATAGTGCATAAGTATTTTTTTTTTTTGGTAGATGTGGGCTGTCATAGAAATACGAAATGCTAATGGCTAAATTTTATTTTTGTTTTTATAAGTTTACTTTTTGAGTTCTTCTACAGTGATACAAGGCGCTTTTTGCCGCTACAGAAGTACTGGCTCTTTTTAAATTAAACCAACATTTAAAAAATCCATATATAGGATTCATATTATTTGTGTTTTCATGTAATGTTGGTGCGGTGCTACCAAACACAGCTGTTACAAAGCACCAATACCCACAATACGAGGTATTAAAATAAGAAACGCATGCATCTCCTAAACGCTGGGCAATTACAGTAAGTATATAGTGCAGAGAATGAATTATTATAAACAGTGCAAAAATACATCAGTGACTTCAGGTCAAAACTCACTCCTGGCGTTGCTCACATGAAAAGGCGCCATAAAACCAATCAAATTCTAAAAATGGTGCAACTGAAATTGTGAGTATCATGTGATTAGAAACAGCATTTTCATGAAATTAATGTTCAACTACAATATGCAGTGCAGTAGATGTTGTGCTTCTCCATTTAACTGTGGTTATTTTAACCGCAAGAGATACCTGTACGCCACAAGCAATCTCAGGTCAGAAAAAGAAGCAAACGTCAACACGTTTTTAGCTGACAAACACCAGTGTATGGTGCTTGTACTCGTATGCAAGGTGCTGGACCCAACGAGTGAGCATTGGGTGTGAGCCTATGCTCCTAGCACCTTCATTTCCAAAATACAGTTTACAATTGTCCAAATGCCATTATTGTGAATTCGTTGTCTTAGCTATTCTAAGAGTTCTCAGATTTTAAACTTTTGTTTTTGCTATGCAGAATATTAGAACCCATAAAATTGATTACACTTTTTTATACAAAAACAATTTTGTAAGAAAACGAGACTCATTTTTGTTCAAAATGTAAGAACAAATTAGGAGCAGCACCAGTCTCAGCTACAAAAAATAATATTAAAAACAACCGAAAAAGAATAAATTCCAAATCAAAAGAGAAGCTAAATTCTGTACTAACTCGTAACAATAAAGCTTGAGTAGTTTTTCGGCATTACAAGCAAAATTGCAACAATTCTGAGACTATCAAGTGCTATTACGCACTGAACAGTTAACAAAAATACGTTTTGGCTCTGGTTCAAACGAAAATTGATTCTCGCTTTTTCGCTTTTCGTAATTTTACAATGCTGCAAATACAGCATAAAAAGAGTTTACTCAAGCTGAGAGATCATTAGAAATTAACAAACATGGTTGCCATAATTTACATCAATGCTTTCAAACTTAGGCAAAAAATTAAGAAAAGCCAGCCTCAATTCAAAATTTACTGGTTCTTATAAAAAAAGTATACCTACGAATGGCTACGATATTATAAAAGTAAAATACAATTAAGGTACTGTTACCTGTTGTTAATTTATCATACATTTTATAAGGGGTTAAAGTTTTGTTTGATTGGCTTCAGAGTTATCAGCTCATGACTGCCGTATCTGCAGTAGACCAGTATCAGTTTCAACAACAAAAATATTCCTTCTGTGTTTCAAACTAATATTAAGTAAATTTAGCATCGAAATCACAATTAATTACGGTAAAAGCACTACAGACTGTTTTGTGCTATGAACACAATATTTTATGAAGTAAATTTATGATAATCGCAGCCATCGACTCGCAAAGTATTTGTGCAATGCGCTATACCTGGGCGACTCGTAAATTGCATACGATTTGCTGTTTACACGAGCGCGACTTTGCCTTGGGACTCTCGAGACGTTGAAATCGACCTCGTGTCAGAGATCACGGGCGAGAACGATTGTTGCATCGAGTCGCGCAAAATATAATCGGCATCGCAAATCGCAGGAGTTACTTACACTGCGGGGAGGCTTGCCAAACGCGATCGTGGCAAGCGAGTCTAGCCTCGTGTGAGGAACCACTCTGTTATTTTATGATTTTATGCTAAGTGGCAGCCCTGTTTATCTCTCATTACCGGTTGAATAGAAACGTCAGTGATTGCACGGCAACAAAAATATTTACGGCGTCTGTGCCACCATTATACGAGCAAAATGTTGACGGCGTTAGCCTCAATTTTTCGACCTAGAAAGGCTGTTTTAACATGTTTTTGGTTTACTAAATTTCAATCACGTGAAATAGAATTCCCAAAATTGGTATGCAGAATGTTTTCATTCGATCACATACTGCGTCCAAAATTTAACAGTTTTAACTTTCTCATAAGTTTAACCGTTTTTTAGTCGTAAGCAAATCAATAAATTTCGATGCTCATCCATCAAAATGGCTGATTAAAAACAAAGATCCTATATGTGCGCAATGTCCCAGTTACAAAAGCGATCAATAAACAAATTCAGAATTAATTAAAATAGAAAAAAAAAGTATTTTTTTTACTACCTGAGACAGACATTCACTTTTGAGATAAGCTTCTATTTTCTTGAAGGATATAAAAGCTGCAATTACTTCGTTAAACGATTGCTTGCTTGACTGGTTGCACTGTCTAACCAATGTGGTTCCGATGCCCAGTTATGCAAGTATTAACGAGCATGTGAGCTTGTTGGCTTTTAAAATATTAGTCACTTTTTTATTATTCCTTCATTGACTATTGTCCACAGGCATGTAGAGGTGATGGCAGGGAAGAGAAAGCGCCCACATATAGTGATTCGTGTCCGAGTCCAGCGAGTTTAGATGAAAACGATAAGGATGAAATCGATTTTCCAAATGATGACCTTGAATTCGTTGACTACGAAGATGGAGCAGAAACAGTTGTCCCGGCTGGAGCTGATTTCTTAGTGTGCTACAGTACAACCGAAGGTAGAAGAGATGATAATGTATGTGTGATATACCAAAAAAATAAAATAGTGCAAAGTACCGTGTTTCCCCGATAATAAGACCTACCCGCAAAATAAGACCTAGCGTGATTTTTGAGGATGATTTTAATGTAAGCCCTACCCTTAAAATAAGCCCTAGTTGAGAGCGGCAGAAAAATTCTGCGTGAAATTGAGTTACCTGTGAGCGAAAACCCCGCTGCAATTTTGGAAGCTGATGACTTGCAAGACATTCCAGAGGATGATGATATGATTGTTCTTGAATAAATTGTTGTTAATGATTTTCTGAATAAAAAACATGTTAATGGCTAGTAAATGTAGATCTTTTTTCGTAATTTCTGTTTATTTGAAATCTCGTAATTTTTACTTTGTAACTTCATTTTTTGATATATCAAAATAATACATCCCCCGAAAATAAGCCCTAGTGCCATATTTTGGAGTCAAAATTAATATAAGCCCTGTGTTATTTTCGGGGAAACACGGTAATTGCAGCGTCTACGACGTAGAAAAATTCGTCTAACCTCTTTCTAACGTTTTTTAAACCAAGTAACAATCATTCGCAAGCTCTTCTTATTTCTTCTTATTCGAAGATAATTTCTAACGTTAAAAATTAAACAGACTTACACAATTTAGAGTGTCCCTTATTTGGGGTCACATTTTAAAATACACATTTTTGTGAGTCTAAATCTCTCAAAAGTTTTCTTTGTACCAAAAACTGCCTCATACAAAGTTTTGTTGCAAAAATTTGATTTTTTAGAGGTGGCGCAGCGATCTCAAAGTTGGCTAAACAAATACCGTTATTTGCACATATGAAATTTTCTAATCAGTACAGAAAAGTTATTGCTGCATAAAAGTAGGTTTCTTCATTTTCGGAACAATACCCTGGTTATTTTTAAAACTTTGTAAAGCATACTGCAATGTTTGTATTTTTGAAGCGGCTTGATTGAGTGGTGATGCTACCCAACCTCTTCCGAGGGATGGAGAAGCAAAGAAACTTCGCAGAGACCCAACAGTTGAGCCACACGCCAGGATGCAGACTGCAGAGCCAAAGATAGATTTGCATAGAGGCTCAGAGGCAAGACAGTCAAGAAAGAGATGATTAAGGTCCAATAGAAGGTGTCCATTGTCCACAGGCGCTGCAGGAAGAGTTTTCCTTACAATTGACTTCAGTGCAGGGCAATTCCACAAATCCGCTAATCCGTAAATTGCGGACTCAAGGTTTTGGTTTGCGGATTTGCGAACCCATTTCTTACCGCAAACATTTGCAGATTTGCGGTAAAAAAATTGAAATCTACCGCAAATCCGCAAAGCAACAACATCGCTGGGATCATTTCTTTGCGGTATCAAAAAAAAAAAAACGTTTTTGCGATTCAATGTATCGACAGATTTGGGCAGATGTATTTATGAAGTACAACACCCCCTTACTAAGTTACTTTGCTGCGGAACGGTGATTTTCCATGGGTGCAGCTATTCTTGCAGCAAAATGAGTTAGTTTAACGTCAAAAAACTTCTAACGGCTTTTGTTTTTCTGAAGGGAAACTTAGACCTTTAGAAGTGGCAAAGGGTTTCACAGGACGACTTTGATGACATGCCCAGTACATCTGGTAAATAAATAAGCTGAGGCCTACCAACATTATCAATCTTAGTTTTATCTTTTTAGGCTTTTTGTTTTTAGTTTCGTTAATCGTTTTTTTGGAAAGCATACTTAAAACTACATGCGTTGCCGCTCAAGAAATTTCCAAAGATGTTTAGAAATTAACATTACTGCCCGCTTTGGAATCCTGGAAAAAATTTCTGTATCCTGGATAACTTTGTGATACTTGATGATGTATACATAATACAACACCATGCATTTTTGATTTTCTAAACTTCGTGCATCATGCAAGTGATGCGTCAAAGGCTTAATTTTTTTATTCAAGAAATGGCATAACCGGCTAGTTGGTCGAGCGATAACGCATTCGCCTCTTGAGCGGGAGGTCCGAGGTTCAAAACTCGGGCCAGTCAAATCGGACACAGTGTTGCCAACGGCTTGCCACCGCTGCGACATTTCTTCGAAAGGAGCTGTGTTGCCCGGGCGCAATGACGCACAGATGGGCCTCGCCAACTCGTTACACGCTGCGGCGTATTATAGCGAGTATAATGAAAGAGTTGATTCGATTCGAAGAAATGGCATAAATTTCTGAACAGTTTGCGCAAAATTTTTCAAAATTCACAAGCTTACTTAATCATATTGACAAACTTTTTGGCAAGTGAATTACTACGGTAGGCCTAGATTGATCTTGTAGATTTTTGGCACCACCATCAAACTGGCCACTGTCAAAACAAATTTATGGTTTTAAAGTGACCATTAATAGAATCTGCGTTACATACCGATAACCAAGCCTTAAAACCCAAATTTTGGTTTAACTTTTTTCATTTTTAGGGTCTTAGGAGAAGGTCATGACACAGCGGCCTAGCCCTCGGTACGCTTGTGTCTGCACCGCAATTATATTGTAGGCTATTTAAAAGCTTTTAAAAGATTGCTCTTATCTAAAGTTCAACTAGAAGTTCAAGCGTAAGCATTTCATGTAATCATTAATCAGGACTGCATTGCAACTGAAATGAAATAAACAAAGAAGGCAGTGGCTATTTTGCCTCAAGAAGCAAAATAGTCCTAAATGCTATTTTGCCTCTAGGGTTGATGCTGCTTTTTTTTGTTATTAAGTGTTCTAGTCTTGGCTGAGTACAGGAAAGAAAGCATTTCAAATCTCATATCATTATCAATCTCAAGCCTGTTTTGATATTTTGTCCTTATGGACATTGGACACCATCAAAAAAAAACACTTCACAGCAACAAGTTGAAGGAAATTGAATGAAACTCAAAAGCTTTTATTGAAAGGATGGGATATTCATTTTAAATACCGGCATCAGCCCAAAATTTTTCTATATTCTCTCTGGTTAAATCGGTTTTAAGACATGCATCTTCGCGCAGTTGAAGAAATTCTGTTTTTGCTACCGTATCATCATCATAAATAAGAGTTTTCTTCAATTGAAAATGGCTTGCTAATCCACAAAAAATTATGTCGCTTAAAATTCCAAGAAAATATTGCTTAATCGCAACATAACAAATGCTTTCCTCACGCCTATTACTAAGTGGACTAGACTATCAATTGCTTAGGAAAGAAACGAGTTCAAAGAGACCCTATAATTCTAACTGATTAGAGTATTAAATTATGGCATCACGGCGATAGTGAAGCAAAATGAAATTTTTAGAGTTAGTATCCCCACACGATAGCCATAGAAGATCTCTTTTTAGTTTCAAAAAAATCTCATTACCCTTCTTAAAATTCCAAATTACCCCTTCGGGGGTAATTACCCACAGGTTAAGAACCACTGCCCTGGAGGCAAAATCTGAAATAGCCCTATTTTGCCATTTTAAACACTGTCCTGGTCGTTGACTTAGGCCACCCTAAACTTAACCCTAACAGAGGCAAAGTAGCCCTAAGGTTAGGGTCAAAGAAGCCTAAGTCAACGACCAGGACAGTGTTTAAAATGGCAAAATAGGGCTATTTCAGATTTTGCCTCCAGGGCAGTGGTTCTTAACCTGTGGGTAATTACCTCCGAAGGGGTAATATGGAATTTTAAGAAGGGTAATGTGATTGTTTTGAAACTAAAAAGAGATCTTCTATGGCTATCGTGTGGGGATACTAACTCTAAAAATTTCATTTTGCTTCACTGTCACCATGCTTTTTATATGTCATAGTTTAATACTAATTAGTCAGAATTACTGCATCAGGTATAGGGTCTCTTTAAATTCTTTTGTTTCATAAACAATTGATAGTCTAGTCCACTTAGTAATAGGCGTGAGGAAAGCATTTGTTTTATTGCGATTAAGCAAAATTTTCTTAGAATTTTGAGCGACATAATTTTTTGTGGATTAGCAAGCCATTTTTAGTTGATGAAAAACTCTATTTGTGATGATGATGATATGGCAGCAAAAATAGAATTTCTTCAACTGCGCGAAGATGCATGTCTTAAAACCAGGGCCTCAGAGAGAAAACTTTCCAGGGGGTACGAAGGTCGATACCGGGCCCCCAAATCTGATTGGGCCCCCCAAGCCTTATCGGGGCCCATACCGTTAAATCATTTTTTGTCGGATGGGTGTAGATCTTCATTTAAAACTGAGGGGATAACGATATATGGCATACAGTTAGGACCAATGAAATACACAACTAGACATAAAATTGGTTTAAATCTAGCTAGGGGGTGTGGGGGAGCTCTGTGAGCTCACCCAGCGGGGTCCGGGTCAGAGCCCTGGAAGCTTTAGCACTTTTTATGTTTCTCGAGGGTAAAATACAGCATTTGACCTACATCCCAGCACCAAACTTGCTTAAATTGACGAGCAGAAAACGTGATATACATGAAAGAAAGTATGTGTAATGGGGAATGATGACATTGGCACAATATTATACAATATAATGACTTTAATACTGCAAATCCAAATATTTTACTGATAAAAGTTTTAAGAAGTCATCTGCAATCATCGACTTCAGAAACCCAAATACCTATTAAATTCATACGGACAGAGTGAGCTACTTAATAATAGTAGTACAGTATATCAACTTTGACTCCGCTCTCTGAGGTTGAAATGCTTTTGGATCTCTGGAAATGTGGGCCCTCGTACATTGTTATACCGTAGAATTAATTAAGGCTTTCAAGTCAGAGAAATGCAACAAAACGTTAAGTTCAGCGCAAGTGTATGGCTTTTGATACATTTTCCTCTTTTTTTAGTCAAATCGGCCACAATTGGATGCCCTAAAGGCTGTGTAGCAAAAACAGCCACCAATTACCAGTGCTGAATAGGCTGACTGATGTTTTGGCTGTAGGCAAGTTTGATTACGGTGTTATGGTGCGATACCAAAACTTAACGCGGAAACCTGAAATCTTCCGGGCCCCTTGAGCCCAAGCCCCCCCTAGGCCCGGGCCCGGGTACGATGTACCCCCTTAACCCCCCTCTCGCAGGCCCTGCTAAAAACTGATTTAACCATAGAGAATATAGGAAAATTTTGGGCTGATACCGGTATTTAAAATGAATATCCCATCCTTTCAATAAAAGCTTTGAGTTTTGTTCAATTTCCTTCAACTTGTTGCTGTGAAGTGTTTTTTGTTTTTTTTGATGATGTCCAATGCCCATAAAGACAAAATATCGAAACAGGCTTGAGATTGATAATGATATGAGATTTGAAATGCTTTCTTTCCTGTACTCAGATTAGAACGCATAACAAAAAAAGCAGCATCAACCTTCCTATTAAATACATTTGTCATAAGAAGTGACCTTATTTTTCTCTGTGTTTGTTTTGGATTGGAAGCTATTATAGTGGCTGTTTTTCTAAAAACGGTAGGTCTAATTGATGTAGCCTGCATGAAAATGTTTTAAGGGTAACAACATTAGAAAGGTAAAGAACCACTGCTTTAGAGGCAAAATAGCATCTACAACTATCTTTATTTTGCCCTTGGAGGCAAAATTGCATTAAGGACTATTTTCCCTCTAGAGGCAAAATAGCCACTGCCAACAAAGAAATCGAACTTTTGATGTGCTCTTTCTATACCAAGCACATTTTCATCTTTGCAAAAGTTTGTTTCTGTATGAACACCTCTCAAAACAATTTAAAAAATTTTTGCATCAGTACACTGGCAAAAAAAAGCAACAAAAAACGTTAACTGCAATTATCACGTTTGAACTAAGTTATTTTAATTGTGATGTGCAAACTGCCACTCGTGATGAAGGGAGCAGAAAGGGAAATCGACCCCCCATTCCGTCGCTCTAGCAGTAAATAGTAGCCTATAAGCCTGTAAGCCTGTAAAGTATCATTTTCAAGAACGCAATAACGCAAGTTTTTACGTCTAGAGTTTTTACTTTCCGCTACTTAATAAAGATTTCTACATCTCTGTTTGCCCTATATGACAAGTACTTTACAAGTATGTAAATCAACTAGGGACTTTTAACTCAACGAACACACTGTCAATAGAAGTTAGAATGAGCGACGCAAGTGATTGGCAGGCAAGTTCGCTCTCTTCCAAGTCTTCAATCCAGCCGCTAGAGTCGCAACCGTAATCCAATTACGCTCGCAGTTTTGTTAAACAAACCTGCGTACATTTTCACTCAGCCATGCTGCTGACCAGAGGTGGAGTCTTCGAGAACGTCCTTGGCCTCGAGGACACATTTTGAAGTCCTTGGCCTTGGCCTTGGCCTCGAAGCCTCAAGTCCTCGAAAATTGCCCTGTCCGCGGCTCGAGGACAGCACTATTTTTGAACCGTTGAAATTTCATTGGAAAACGCCAGAAACCTCGCGGAAAATCTGCAAAGATCTTTTTTTTGGTTTCCTTAAGTAAAAAAAAATACAAAATTTTTTAAAGACCTTTTTTTGAGATCGCCTGAAAAAATTTTTGAAGACCTTTTTTTTTGAGAACACTTGCGTCTGTGTCCTTGGTCCTTGGCCTTGGCCTCGAGAGGGCCTGTCCGTAGCCTTGGCCTCAAAATTTTTTTGTGTCCTTGGCCTTGACCTCGAGCCTTATGTCCTCAACTCTACCTCTGCTGCTGACAACTATATTTTAACTTACAAAAACAGGGTATTAAGCAGGTGCGTAGCCAGGATTTCGCAAAGGGGGGGGGGGGGCTTTTTCGGAAGCTTGAAAGAACAGTAAACGAAGTTGACCCAAATTTTCATCCGTCTTGAATCAGATTGAGGCGGTTTTTCTGTCAAAATCAGGTGATCTCCAGAAAAAAAAAAGGGTCTTCACCAAACTTCAGACGGTTTTTCCAACCGAGATTAGGTGATCTCAAAAAAAAAAAAAGAGGTCTTAACTCAGTTTTCCTGACTGACTTTAGGTGAGGTCCAGAAAGAAAAATCCAATTTTCTGGTCCAAATACCACCAAGTCCTTCACAACTTCTGCTCGCCAATCCCATTGGGGGGCTATTTTCATTTTTGGAGCAAAAATCGGCCTCAAAAGCACTAAAAACGTGGTATTTTGCACACTTTTCAGGCCAATGGGGAGGCTCGAGCCCCCCCACACCCCCCTTGGCTACGCTACTGGTATTAAGTAAATCGAAAAAAACTTACTGGTGTTTACTATAGCCTATATGGAAAACATGAAGCATTGTTGTACGGCTATAGGTCTTCTCAATTTATCAAACCAGAAAAAATAACAGCAAAATTTGCGGTTCAAATTTGGAAAGTGAAAAGTCATTTGCAGTAGCGGAAGTGCAAAAAAATTACCGCAAACTTATCGCAAACTTGCGGATTTGCGGTTGCGGGCAACCCGTTGCTATTTTACGGAATTTGCGGTTGTGGAATAGAGTGTAAGTTTGCGGTGCCCACACTGATTGACTTACAACAATAGTAAGAGGCTTAGACCATGAAAGCAACGACGGAAAACTCAAAGCATATTGGGTGAGAAAGGACCTCTGTAGAAAACTGTAGGAACGGGACAGTTGAAATGGGAGGGAAATGTGGAAATATGACACCTCCAATTGTGATACTAGGTGTAACGGGTTTTGGCGATAGTGAGGGAGAGGGACAAGGGCAGTAGCGTACGCAGGATTTTGAAAAGGGGGGGCCAGAAAATTTGGGAAGAAGAAAGATCTGAATCAGAAATTGTTCTACTCAAATTTAGTCCGATTTTTCGCCCAAAATCAGGTAAAGAGAAAAAAAAAAAGAAAAAAAATGTCTTCACTCAAATTTAGCACATGGCACAATGCCCCCCTTCCTAAATACACCCCTGGACGAGGAACCATAACAGTAGGCAGAGTGGCTTCGGCTTTGGGAAGAGAATCAGCATGCTTATTTCAAGGGATTCCAGCATGACTGTGGACCTATTGAAAGCTTAAAATGGCACTGTTGGACAATGAGGAGACATGAAACCAGACAGTTTAGAGGGTTTTGGCCAGAGATATATGGGGGCCTTTGAAAGCAGAAAAAGAGCCGATTGGGAGTCCGTAAAAGGACGAACTGAAAGTGGCAAGTCGTCTTGTGGTAGTTACACCAGACAAGTCCGTGCTCCAGAGGATGGGTTTCAGCTGTGAAACTGCAGGCAATTGGTCTAGCAGGAAAAAAGAGTCGAAGGTATTGTATTTGGATTATATGGCATACACTCCAGTGCCACCCGTCTAGTGAGCGAAGGGACAAATCTATAAGCCTCACATACGCGTTTGAAAGAAGGAGACTAATTGATTCTTGGCGTATTCAAGGGGGATGAGCCAGGACCTCTGCAATTAGGTGTGGAAGATGATACTGTAAACTTAATTGGAGTCCAAAGAGGATTAAGGGACATATAATTAATGGTTCGCGCAAGGATAGAAAGGTTTCTTCTGCGTATAACCAAAATGATCACCAGGAGGATTTCTTCTTTAATCGGCTGATCACTGATTTTGAGCCAAGGGCGCTGAGCACGTCCAAAGCATGAAAGTGCTTGGTGTTTCAGAGTAATGCTCAGCTGGGGAAATTGGGTCTCAATAAGAAGCAATTGGATAGGGGTGAAAGAGAGGCATCCACTAAAGACCTTGCTTGCAGTTCTGAGGAGAATTGCTAATTGTTTGGTCAGACATATCAACCCTCTACTATATTTGGTGACGCACTCAACAAGTGTTTTGTTTTTTGTGTTGGTCACATCCACCCCAGTTTCTGACTGTGGTTCATCTTCTTTGACATTCCCTGAAACTTTTATCATGACACATTTTGTAGTCAAACATTAGTTACGATCAAACAGGCCAAGCAAATTTGAATTTTCTGTAAGATACCACAAAGCCACTGTATGTCGTAACCGCTCCGTCACTGTTATTCCTAAATTAACTTTCAGAAGATTTTAATAAACGCTATTGTTTTGCGAGTTAAAGTCACAATCAAACATTAGTACTCTGTTGTTCATTGTGGTGGTATTCCGGCGAAGTGGTGGTATTTCCTGCGACTTTGCGCCACCCCTAAACTTCATTTCAAAAGTTTGAAATTTCATTAATTTAAAATTCTCATTAAATGAAACCATTTGGAAGATTCAGAAATAAAACTTTTGAAAATGTCAAAATAAGAGACACCCTCCTCCACAACACATAGTGCATGGATTTTATAATATTTAATTCAGAACTATACAGGGTGTCTCAAAAGTAAGTATACACTTTAAAATTTGGATAATGATCTAATGACTGATTCAAATTTGTCGAAAGTTTACAAAAATATTCTGTAAACTACTAGAAACAGATTATCATTCAAATATCTTGTTGAATTTACTTATTGACAGGATATTAGACCTTAACGTGGGAACCACCAATTTCGAGACATTCCAGCCATCTTTCGACGCATTCTTGTTCGACACTTTGCAATAAATCTTGTGTAACTAGTCCACATGATGCTCTAATTTTTTTGAGATCGTGTAGAATACACTTTACTATAAAACAAACCCCCCCTAAAAAAAAAGTTGCATGGAGTGAAGTTAGGTGAACGAGCGTCCCATTCCAAAGGACCTCTGCGCCCGATCCACCCATCGGGAAACAACTGGTTTAGGTAATCTCTGACTTTCCTGGTGTAATGTGCAGGAGCTCCATCTTGCTGAAAGTAACAGTTTTCACCCGTAGCATTACTTCTCAGTTCTGGGAGGAAAAACTTAAATTCTCTGTTAAAATTCCCTGTCAAAAAATTCCCTGTTAAAGAAGCGCTGAGTTTGCCTTACTGATCCATATGTTTCTTGCCAAACACCAATTTTGATTTTGTGTAAACTTACTTTTGAGACACCCTGTATAACCAAATGCTTAGTCTATTATAGGGTGCATATTTCGACAATAATCTGGCGAACTAAAAAAATAAGAATCTATTTTCGTTCTAGGTTACAAGGCATATCGTGACAAAAATAAAGGCTCTTGGTTTATTCAAAAAATGGTCACTGTGTTAAGAGACTACAAAAAAAAAATTGACGGTAAGTGTCGACTGGAATATATCTCTTCATTGGATTAGCTATTTAAAGGGGCATTGAACCCTAATTTTTAAATTTTAACACTGAATATGTAAAAAATAATTGATTACCAACATTTTTGTCCGGATTTTTCATTGTTTGAAGTTGAATAGCTTTAACGGGAAAGATTTTGACTTTACAGAACAAAAATTCGGCTGTGGCAGCATGGCAGCCTCATATTTGCATATGTGGTTTCAAACCGACGTAGTTACCTAGAGCCGGTAGGTTCCGACGTGAGAATGAGTTTTTCCCAAGCTTCTGCTGAGGCTTTGACGAAAAGGAGTGTTTAAGTAAAATTAGGTTTATTGTTTTCAATTTTCTTCTTTTAGCACAACGACATTCGATTTAATGCACTTGGAAAGAAACTTGAAAAATAGGTCTATATGTCGATCAGATAGCATTAATCATTTTAGCTTACGTCATGGCCCCCTTTGGATTTTGACACACTCTCTCGTAAACCTCCCAAATTTCAAAAATTCTTCCATCATTAGTAGTTAATACTGGCTCTATTCTTATTGACCCACCCCCCGTGAAAATTTTTCTGCCGACGCCCTTGGGCCTGCCTAGTTGTTTTTTGTAATCATTAGAGTGAATTAAGCCCGGTATAAAAACGCAGTAAGCTAGATTAAACTTTACAGCTTTTAAAAAGTTTGGTAGTAGGCTACTTAAACAACAGTAGGCTATTAGGCCTGGTGGCAGGCCTATTGCAGATTGGTTGTAACTAGCCTATTTCACTAAAAATTTGTAAGTTAAAGAGGATAAAACGAAAATAAAAAATATTCATTCCTAATTTTTCACTGATTACTTTTTCAAGGGTTTAGAAAAGGTTAGGTTTAGATAAGGCTAGGTTTAGAATAGTTTTTGCGTTCTTGTAACCATGGTAGTTATGGATTCTTTTTCTTGTAATTATGCGTTCTATTCTAACATTGTCACTGCGTCCACCCAAGAAACACACGGTTGATTAAAAATTTTTTGAAAAATGGCAGGATTGCTACAAATACCAAAAAAAGTAAGTGCAATATCTTTCGATGTCGAAGTCGATGAATGCTGAAATAAACCTGAAAAAAAATTTTTTTAATACAATTTTGTTTCGCATGTTTTGTTTGGCATTAAATTATACCTTAATGCTCCTTTAACTTTAGCACTTGGCCACTGAGAAAATTTAACCCAACTTATGCCGGCTTTTAAAAGTGTTTCGGCTGAAAGGTTTAAGCAATTCTTTTCATTGAAATGGCGTCCAAATGGCTTAGAAACCAAAGAAATGTCATTTAAAGGGTGTTAAAATGGTTATTTAAAAAAATCAATAAACAATTTGCCCGGCGGCTCCCCCGTCTGTGATACGATTGAAATGCATTAGTTTGTCAACGTGCCACTAGCAAAACGTAGGTTACGTGCCTGCTTGTTTGTCACAAATTTATTTTAGCTATGCCTATAACATTATTGATATAACATGATTTGCAGAACGCGTTGCACCTTCAGTGCTCTTAGAAAGCATTTTCAAGATTACTTATTGCTTTTATACTTGAAAAACTATTGATGATAGTAGGCCAAAGAAAATTACACTTCTAAACAGTCAGTAGCACAGTGAGCAGATGATTTGGAACTCGGCAAATTTCTGATGTGTAGAGGTTTTCCGAGCGAAGCTTTACGTACTTGGTCAGGACAGATTTAATTCGTATGTAAAAAGGGCTTTTGAGATTGAGTTTTTAGTGTGAATATAAGTTTGCGATTAAGTTACAAACATAAATGACTATAAATTGCAATTTTTTTCGCGCGAATACTTAAGAAACGATACTAGCATCGTTTTTCTTGCACACCTACGCGCTAAATTGCTAGTATCCACTAAAAGATCAATTTTATAAGTTCAAATATTGGATTGATCACTTAATTTTGCTTTTCAGTGTTTAATTTTTAACATGCTATTTGTGTGGTGTAGGAAAAATTTGGAAAAGTTGTAAAAGACGTACTAAAACAAAAAAGGTTTTAGTATCCTGAAGAGCTGAACTGATCTATGATGTAAAACAAAAAATTTTGACCACAATCATTTTCGTAAGTTGCGGAATAAGAAGGGAATATTTTGCCGGTTTGGTCAACATAGCTGTCTTCTTCCCGGTAGGCCTACCATAGCCTAAACCAGATCAATAAGCTTTACAAATACCATTTTCTATTGCACCTCTCGTCCTTTCCATTGTTTTATGATTTTAGTTTGATATCAAAAAAATAGGAGGCATTATCAAGTCTCCGCCTGGATCAGCCACTGCTTGTCAAAAAAAAATAATAATAACTACGGAAGGGATCCGAATCCACGCCTATAACATCTACAGACATGCACTGGTTTCGAAGTCGCGGCTGTCCTTCAACGTAGGACAGGTGGTTTGGCCACTTTGCCACGGTAGCTATATGATGAAAAGAGCATGCTGACATATAAAAATATTAAACTGTTCACCGACAGTCCGCTACCACGTCATTTCAAATGGTATCTGTAGACTGCACGCTTTAAGCGACTTTGGCTGTAGATGCATATACGCGTCGAGTAGAATGTAGATCAACAAGCTCAGGTGCTCGTCACTCACACAGCCCGAGAGCGGAACCGGAGTTTGACTATACAAATCTTAATGCAGCCAGTCAAACAAGCAGCCATACAATGAGGCGATCTCGGACTTGAGGTGCGTTTTGACTGGACGCAAAGCAACGCGAAGCGGAAGTTGGCAACCTTCGCGAGTGCTGGTCGCTTCTGTCACTCGCTCAAAATAGTCCAACCGTTTTGTAATAAATTTGTCTAAGTGAAGTAAAGCAAACGCTCGCGAAGTTTGCTACCGGTTGAAACTTACCGCAAATTGTTGATAACGTCAAATTTTGGTTGTTTCGCGTCCAGGGTAAATGCACCTTTATATCGTTTAAGAAAATAGAGGACATAAGAGATCGCCTCATTGTATGGCTGCTCGTTTGACTGGCCGCACTGAGATTTGTATAGTCACACTCCGGTTACGATGCTCGGGCTGTGCGAGTGACAAGCTCGTGAGTATGTTGACCTACATTTTTCTCGACGTTTAGTTGCATATAGTACAACAAAACAACCTAAACTCAATTTCATGCCGGGCCAGCAAATGGCGAAGCTTTCAACCAAAAATTAACACGCAAATACTGAGTGTAGGAAGTCGTGCCAAACACCTGTTACGCAGTAGTTTGTGGCGTACTTTTAGTAGCTAGTAACATTAATTTTTATTTTGTGGAATAGATCAGTGATGTTTCAAATGATGTCACTCATTAACGACTGATATGAAGCTGTAACAGAAATTCGCAGGTTTACCAAACAATTTGTTTTCTTTTTTGTTTTTGTTTGTTTTGAATAGCTTTTTTCGATCAAGTAAGCATGCGTTTGTAAATGCTATCCTTGAAGCGCACATATAATACGCATACATATTTCGTAAGTCTTTTGAGTTTTAACGAAAGTGGTTGGATTTTGTGTTGTTTCAGAAGAATTTGAAGATAAAGAAAAAATCGAAGATTTAGACTTTGCCTCTCTAATGACAGTAGTCGCAGAAAAAGTTGCAAGAAAAGTACGGGTAATAAAAAAAACGGGAAAACCGTACCGCCAAATCCCATGCACAGTGTCGACCCTCCGGAAAAAGATATACTTTCCAAAACTGACAAAAAATCAAATGCCTCCGTCATGTGATGACAATCAATCCGATGAAGACGACAGCTAAACCCTGTTCTTTTTGCCGCATTGAGTAAAAAATTAGAATTATTGTTTTACTTGTATATACAGTTACGCGATGTTGCTCCAACTTAGAGGTTTAAGAAACTTGAGCAGCTCAAATTATGCCTGACAGTATAAAACCGAAAATATTGCATGATTTCTTTAGATTTTGATTGTTTTCACTGACTTTTTATTTAAGTTTAAGTCACGCTCAAGTACAAATGCAGTCAGATCGTAAGACAAAACTTAGATTTTAATTTGCTTGAAATAGTATAATTATAAAACCTGTATTGTATGTTTTGTATTATCAACTACAAGAATCGTACTAGATCGACTTGTGTGTAATTGTATTATCATTTTATCAACTATAGCATCGTGATAGATTAGCATGAATGAATTTAGTAAATATATGAACTTTATATATTTGTTTTTAATGACAGTCGGCAAATTTTGAGATTGCTGTCAATCCTTAGCAAAAGTGCTCACTAAACCGCAAGGCCAAAGCAATATACATTTATTTTTTAAATTAGGAAAGAATTACTGACCACTATACTGTGTTTTCATGCATTCAAAAAGAATGAGACGACCTTGCTAATGCTAATGCATGAAACACACTGAAGTGGTCTTTAAATTTTTGCTAATAAATGTTTGTTCTTAATAACTATATGAGTATTTGCTTTGGAATGTTAACATGACTACAACCAATGGAAACTGAAAGAATGATTTCCAATTTATTTATTTTCATATGATTTCCAAAGGACGTAGCTCCGAAAGCCAACGCAGTCTAAACTTTTATGTAGGGCAAATTGCCGCAGATTACCAGCAAATACTCGATAGAAAACTGCCAGCGCAGTTCTACGCTTAAAAATCCTGGTCAGGTGAACTTCATACAAAAATTCTTAAGCACAAAACTGTTAACTTTGCTTCCAGGAGCGTTTCGGACCACTGGGGTTAACTTGACAAAGACTTGTAAATATTTAGGGATTTTCACCCCTACGCGCTCCTAAAAGTTGAACGTTGTGGAAATTTAAATTGCTTTTTGTGACACATGCTTTATGTCCGACGTGCATCATTTAAATGCTTTTGAAAGACTAGATGGGAGCTTGCTGAGAAGCAAGCTCATTGAACGACCGACGCATGAGGGGGTGGTATCCCCACACTGTGTCAAAATATTTGTCTCTTAAATATCTGTTGATGCAAAAAAAAACTAGTATTCTAGCTTGAGCCGTTCAAAAACTTAATATTTGGGGGTCCATTCGAGAAGTTTTTGGGGGATAGCAACCCCAAACTATGCCAAAACATTTGCCTCTTCAATATCTACTGATATCAAAAAAAATTGGGCCTTAGCTTAAGTCGTTCAAAAAATTGATTTTTGGGGGGTGCATTTGGGGAGGCTCCCTTGGGGGGGTGATACCCCCAAACTATGCAAAAAAAATTGTCTCTCAAATATCAACTGATATCAAAAGAAATTAGCGCCTGGCTTAAGCCGTTCAAAAATTTAATTTTCGGGGCCCCATTTTGGGAGGGTTTCTGGGGGAGTAACCAAAAAAATTTCGGGGGACAAAATTGCGCTTGTAGCTTAACTACTTAACACAAAAATTAGATTTCGATGTTTTGTGGTTTAGGAGAAGAGCGTACAAGATTTAGGCAGAAAATAAAGGAAAAAAACATAAAAAGAGAAAAAAATTCATCGCGACCAAACGTACGTTGGTAGGAATGAAAAAGTATCGCAAGACATGTAACCATGTGAAATATTTTTGCCGTACTTAAGCCGTTTTTGAATGGGGCCGCTTTTTCTCCAAACTTTTGGGGCGGTTTTTGGGTCCTAAAAATCAAAGTCACGTGACCGATTTCCTCAAAATTTGGTGCAAACATACAACTCGCCAATCTCAAACTGATGTCCAGATTTCATGCAGCTAGACCTATCCATTCTCGAGTTATAAGCAAAAGTCTGAAATTTTGCACTCGTTGGTATGAAAATGGCCGAAAAAACAACAAAGGAACACGCGATGCGAGTGTCAGTTGTTCCAATTAGGGGGTTTGTTCAGTAGTGGCCTTAGGAAAAGGGAGGCCCTGTGCAAATTAAATGGGGGGGCCCTTTTCTTTACACACCACTTTACCATGATTTATCTGCACTTGCAATTAAGCGCAACAATGCATTTCACAAATAACAAGACCAGAAGACCAATGCTATTGCAGCCCTAAATAAGTCAAATGTTTGATCTTAAGTTCCTCTCATTTAGATTATCAACTCAATTAATTGCAGTAAATTAACGTAAACTTTCAGCTATTGCTTTCAGTATGCTTGTGTTATTACAGAATATGTTTGAGAACTTAGCAATAATGTTTGAATGCTTTATACTGCTTAGCATATGATATACTGTATACGTTAGTCAAAAACCTATTACTGCCAGTTGCTGAAAGCAGTTGAAAAAAACAAGTGGAAAAACGACTACCTGAGTCATATGCGTAGCCAGGATTTTTGATTGGGGGGGGGGGGGGCCAAAACCACAAATCACACGCAATAACGTCATCAGAAACTTCAAACGAGGAATTTTTTGGTGGGGCAAAGATATCGTAGAATGGAAGATCAGAAGTCGTGGCCTGGTGTAGGCATGTAACTAGGAACTCGTTCAAGGAGAGAACTTAAACCAATAGCCTAGTTAAAATGCCAAAATGTGTAAATTGGGAGACGTGCTTAAGTAAAGAAGTGTACTGTAATTCAAATGTATCACAGACGGGGGTCTGGGGGCGGAGCCTCCAGCCGCCCGAGGTTATGGGGGTCCGAGGTTATGAGGTTATGGGGGTCCGTCCGAGGTTATGTAACTCGTTAAGGAGAGAGCTTAAACCAATAGCCTAGTTAAAATGTGTAAATTGGGGGACGTGCTTAAGTAAAGAAGTGTACTGTAATTCAAATGTATTACAGAAGGGGGTCTGGGGGCGGAGCCTCCAGCCGCCCGAGGTTGTGGGCGAAGTACCCAGCCGCTGGACGATTTTTCGTAATTTTTTGGACAAAAAAAGTAGTTTTAATACCATTGGATCACATTTTGCACATTTTCAGAGCCATTTGAAAGTACTAGATTTTTAAAATTTGAAAACCAATTGAAAAAATTAAGTTGTTCAGTCCTCCTTTTGCTTGCAATTTAAGTTCAAAACACGTTTAAAATCTTGCATTTTGTGGTTAAATTTTATTAGTGATTTTGCCCAGGTAGGGGGAAGTAAAGTACAATCCCACCTGCAATATTTTAGCTGTAAATAACAATTCAGTCGATTATTTTCTTTAAAGATTATTGTTTCGTCTAGAAAACAACCAGTTATAGGAGTACATATACGGCCAGGGGCCCAGGCTCTCTCAATTCAAAAATTTGTTCAATGAGCATTCCCCTTACTGAAGCTAATTTTTTTCAAAAGTATTTTGTTGCATAAAAACTGGCGAGGTGGAGGTGAATTGTAATTGAAAAATGTACAATAGATAGTTATGCCTATAAACCATGTTATTGCCCGAGTCGGATTTACATTGAGTTGGGCCCCAGGCACTTTGAGATTTTTGCAATATTTTCGCGCCAAATACAAGTGAAGACCAAAAAAGTCTTATCCGAGTGCGGGGCACCTGGCACTGTGCCATGTGTTAAATCCGTCCCTGGTTATTGCATTACATTCATAAAAAGGTTAGATGAGAACCTCAGTTAGCAACTTTTAGGATAGAAACGCTTAATTTCACTCGGGTTATACGTTTAAATTGGTTGGCAACATTAAATTGAAGGAGCCATGGCCCCCTGAACCAGTATTATTGTTGGGGGCCCATATAAATTAGAGGGCCATATAAATATTCTTGTAGGGGGCCCCGTAAAATTGTTTGGCAAAAATTAAATTAAGGGGCCCTGGCCCCCTGGATCAATATTGTTGTTGGGGGCCCTTTTAATTATTATTGTAGGGGGCCCATTTAAATTGGTTAGTAAAAATTAAATTGAGAGGGCCAGGGCCCCCTGGCTCCATACAATGGTTAATTACTGCTGTACGGGTGTACTGTTGTATGCAAAGATGCTAAAAGAAACTGAAGCTGAAGAAACAACAGTCTTTTTTGTGACCTTTTTATCATGGGTAGCATTTCAATTGGGGGGGGCCCCCCTGGTTACGCATATGACCTCAGTAGCCTAACAGTAGCAAGCAAAAAAAAAGAGTAGTAAGTTGACTTTACCAGAAAATTTTTATTATCTGTTTACTAAATCTGACTTAAAGGCGGTGAATCATCCAGCCAATTCCAGTGGTTTACAATAGCTAAAATTGAACTCTAATTTTTGATATTTTTTGTTTTAATTTTGGGACTGCAGTTGCAAAGATATTCAACAAATACAAAAAGATGTCCCCCCGAAAAAAGTTTTTGGAAACTCTTAGTTTTGTTCTTCCCGCCAAAACCACAGTAGGCCTAATGGTTTAGAGAACTGTGGTAGGCCTAATAGTTTAGAGATAGTTTATTAGTTTAGGCCTAACTATCTCTAAACTATTAGGCCTAATAGTTTAGAGATAGTTAGGCCTAGTAGTTTAATAAGATTAGAGTAGGCCTAATAGTTTAGAGAACTGTGGTTTTGGCGGGAAGATCAAAACTCAGAGTTGCCAAAAACTTTTTTCGGGGGGACATCTTTTTGTATTTGTTGAATATCTTTGCAAACGCAGCCCCAAAATCAAAGCAAAAAATATCAAAAATTATAGTTCAATTTTAGCTATTGTAAACCACTGGAATTGGCTGGATGATTCACCGCCTTTAAAAGCTAAAAGTAATATTTCTTGGAAAGGGGGATATGAGTAATAACACTTGGAACAAGTGCATCTTGAGGGAGGGGGTACATATGTAATGACACTTAAAACAAATGTATAAACTTTTTATCATAATTTGCTATAGTTTTTCATAATCAAATTTTTCTGCGCGCGGTAGGTCAAATGGGGGGGGCCCAGAAGTGGGGGGCCCCTGTGCATTTGCACACTTTGCACATTCCTAAGACCACTACTGGGTTTGTTTATTACGCAGCATATGATTGGCGCATTTTCAATTAGACGGCTAAAACCTTACTGCAAAAGCAAAGCTTTTGATAATTTCTGCACAGCTCAAAGCCCTACTATAATGCCATGCAAAGTCACCACTATAACCAACAGTTTCTTGTTTATTTTGTCGCAACAACAAGCACACTAGAACCGGCCATCAAATTATGGACCGGTACATATTTAGCTAATTTATAAAAAGTTTAAATATAAAAAAATGTAAATATTTAGTTATAAAAAGCTACGACACAGTAAATAAGTTTAGGGATAAGTTGAACCCAACTCATGCTAAATGACTTCAGCACCCTGCTTGCACTCCTCAAAAAAGCGCATTGGAAAAATGGCTCTAAAGCCGCATTTACACGGGCGAGTGTTAGCTGCGAGAATCGACATTTTGCCTTTTTTCTTTCTCAAATCGCGTAGGTCACTTACACGGCGCACGATTCACGTGAGATTTAGTCTGCGTGATATCGCCAGACACGCCCCCGAAAAATCAAATCGTAGCAGTCACTCACACGGGAGAGATTTTACCGCGATGCTCGCATACGGTTACAACTCGCAGAAGTCACTTACACGTTGAGACTGCGTGCCAGTGATTCTCACAAAATCGAGTCGGCGGAAGAGTCGCTATCGTACTGGTTCACTTACACGGTGCGAGATAGTTTCAAAGCGCTGCTTGCTGGTTTTGAATTTTAAAAAAGCCAACTGCCGCAAAAGTACTTCAAATGCGCCGCTTGTCAGCTTTTGCGTTTGAAATAATCACGCTTTGGAATTTTGAAAAGAAAATGCGTGAAGCCAACCCGGGCGTAAAACGAAATACTGGGAATAGAATTGAGCAGCTAATTTTGTTAAAACTTGCGATGAAAATGCAAGGTGAAAGATGAAGCACTAAACGCTTGAAATTACTCAAAAAAGCTTATTTACGCTGTATCATTCTGAGTTAGCTTGGATGAAGCATAGTCAAGCGGGCATTACTGCTCATAATCTATTGTAAAATTTCGTCACTTACCCTTTAGGTCTTGGTTTTTCACCACTGCAACCTGCAACCCATCTCTGACTGTGTTTCTTGTTTGGTTATACATAATACTTTGGTAAAATAAAGCAATAAAATTTATCAACATTTCTGTGCAATTAGTTCTAAAAACACTTTGGAAATTACTTTTTCTCCAAACATGTGTGACTGACAAATTCATATTGTTTGTTTCCTTAATAGTGCACAAGTATCTCGTATTTTATAGTAGATCTGTGCTGTTATATTGTACGAAATACCAATTGTTAAATTTTATTTTTAAGTTTACTTTTTGAGTTCTTCTGAAATGATATCAGGCGCCTTTTGTCGCTACTGAAGCACTGGCTCTTTTTTAATTTAAACCAACATTCAAAAAATCCATATAGCATTTGTGTAATACGTGTTTTCATGTGAATTTGTTATGGAGCTACTAAACCACAGCTGTTACAAAGCATCAATATCCACAATAATACAATTAGCCGCGCATGCATTTGCTAAACGCAAGGCAATTACAGTAAGTATATAGTGCGGAGGATGAATTATTATGAAGAGTGCAAAAATACGTCAGTGACTTCACGTCAAAACTCATTCCTGGCGTAATTCAAATGAAAAAGCGCCATAAAACCATTCGAAATTGAGAACATGATTTGCTTAGAAATAGCATTTTCGTGAAATTAATGTTCAACTACAATATGCGCTGCGGTAGATGTTATGTTTCTCCCTTTAAATGTGGTTTTTTTAACCACAAGAGATGCCGGTAGGCTACAGGCAATCTCGGGTCAGAAAAGAAAGCAAACGCTAACACGTTTTTAGCTGACAAAAACCAGTGGATGGCACTTGTATACAAGATGCTGGACCCAACGAGTGAGCATAGGGTGTGAGCCTACACTGCTAGCACTGTCACAGCACCGATTAACCTTTTTTGGTGTTGCCCCGCTCTAGTTTCGGAATTCCGCCGCTTCATATTTTCAGTTTGCGCACGCCACCTTATTTCCTGTAGCCATTGGCTGCAAACGTTTTCAAAATTACGCGCTTTTTGGCCGAGTTACCTCTGTTCTGGCATTCCGTTTCATTCGAGCAATTGTGAAACGGAAGTATTTTATTTTGAAGACCGCTCGTACGGCACTCTATTAGTTCATTATTTTCAGGTTAAATTTCAGTTGCTTTTTGCCATGCCGTGCTGTTCCATATTATTTGTTTAGTCTGAACAATACAGTTTAAGTTGGAGAATTTCAATTGTCGTTTGCCAAGACGTGCAGGGTGAAGGCTCCCGAGTTTCGCTGGAGCACCTGCAGTCAACAGTATTACGGAGGGCTTCTGCAACAAGCACCTCCATTTCCAAAATATATTGTCCAAACGCCATTATTGAGAATTCATTGTCTTAGCTATTGTAGGGTTTTCAGATTTTTAACTTACTCGTATGTTTTTGCTATGTCAGAATATTAGCAATGACAAAATTGATGACATTTTTTTATACACAAAAAATTTTGTAAAAACACGAGGCTCATTTTCGCTTAAAATTTAATAACAAATTAGGAAGAACAACCGAAAAAGAATAAATTCCAAATCAAAAAACAACTAAATTCTCTTCGGATTAAAAACAATAAAGCTTGATTGTTTTTTTGGTATTTGCGAGCAAAATTGCAACAAAGTTGAGGCTATAGAGTGAGTGCTGTTGCACACAGCGCAGGTAACAAACACACTTTTTGGCTCTCGTTCAAACAGAAATTAGTGCTCGCTTTTTCGCTTTCCGCAATTTTACGATGCTGCAAAAGCAGCCAAAAAGGCGTTTACAAGCAGACATAGCACTAGGAATTAACAAACATGGTCGCCATAATTGACATCAATGATCTCAAACTTTAAAAACTAATTACGAGCAATTGAAGCTTTACATTGGCAAAAACATAAAAACAGCCAGCCTTAACTCAAAGTTTACTGATTCTTATAGAAAAGCGCGCTTAAGGTATTATAAAAGCAGAATACAATTAAGGTACTGTTACCTGTGGTTAATTTATTATACATTTTGTAAGGTTAAAGTTTTGTTTGATTGCATAGATGGGCAAGTTAATGCAAAACGTTAGCTTCGTTAACCACTAGTCCGTTAACAAACTTCACACCTCCGTTAACGTTAATCCGTTATTTTCAGCTTTAATTAACGGAAGTTATTAAGTCCGTTAATCCGTTAACATTTTACGTGTAATTTACTTTTCGTTTTATTCACTCGCTTCTAGAACACGTATTGACGCTGTTGAGCTGATTGTAAAGAAATATTTATTGCTATGGTGGTCTTTTTGTGTTTTGAAAGTTACATTTTACAGTCTAATCTAATTTCAAGATAAAAACAAGTTCAAATGCACAACGAAGCTGCATGATATTAACGATAAAAACCGTAACGGAAGTTAGCAGAATTTAACGGAAGTTACTTTAGTCCGTTAACAGCACTTAACGGAAGTTAATTTAGTCCGTTAACATGAAAAAACTTTTTAACGGATTAACGAGTTAATGAAAAAGTTAGCTTCGTTTTTAACGATTAACGGACTTGTGCCCACCTACGCTTGATTGGCTTCACAGTTTTCAGCAATCAGCTCATGACTGCCGTATCTGCAGTAGACCAGTGCCAGCATCAACAAGAAAATTATTGGTTCTATGGTTCTAATATGAAGTAAATTTAGTATCGAACTCACAATTAATTACGGTAAAAGCACCACAGATTATTTTATACTATGAACACAATACTTTGTGAAGCAAATTTAGGTTAATCGCAGCCAGCGACTCGCAAAGCATTTGTGCATTGCGCTATGCCTGGGCGACTCGTAAATTGCATACGATTTGCTGTTTACACGAGCGCGACTTTGCCCTGGGACTCTCGAGACGTTGAAATCGACCTCGTGTAAGTGATCACAAGCGAGAACGATTGTTGCATCGAGTCGCGCGAAATATAATCGGCATCGCAAATCGCAGGTGTTACTTACACGGCGGCGATTCTTCCCAAACGCGATCGCGGTAAGCGAGTCTCGCCTCGTGTGAGTAACCACTCTGCGAGAGAGATTTTCACGCATTAAAAATCTACGAATCGCGTTGCAATAAAGTCGCCCGTGTAAATGCGGCTTAAAAGTGATTGGAGAGGACATTCTTAACCCATGACGATGCTTCTGCTACTAAGCAACAATAGGTGTGCGCAATTCGCACAACAGCTACCTTAAGATTCATGGCCATGGTAAGTACATTATCAACTTTTCGGCCATTTTGGGCCACGGATACCTGTCTTAACTAACAGATTGCGAATGGTCAAAAATATGGTAAGTGGCCAAAACGCTCCGTAAGACGACTTATTTTGATCATTTTTTGTCTTAGAGATCAACAACAATTCGTTTAAAACTAATAACACAAACATTAGAGCAATCAGCAAGAAGATAAGAGAGCTGAATCTTTCCTTTGCAAAGTTACACAAAAAAAAATTTTAATTACCCAAGCTCTAAAAAGGAATTAGGTATGACAAATGCATAGGAAACTGATACAGATAAAGTCTTTCTTGTAAAGTACAACATCTTCACTTTCTCCTTTCTATTTTTTAATTGTGTTTGTACGCATGATGGCGCTCTCGATGCGTTGACTTGTTTACTTTCGTAGCGTGGTTGCTATTTTTGCTGTTTCGGTAGGTTAGCTGCTGAGGTAATTTGTTAGCATGTAGGGCAGTTTAGATAGTACTGTACTGCAGTTTATTTGGACTTATGTGCTACTGTATTAGGCCTGTCTAGCCCTGGCCTTTCTTTGTAACTGTTTACTGTATGAGTTTTGAATACAGGTTACTTGGCAGGCTGCAAATCTTTCTTTAAATCTGGTTTACCTGTTTGTTAAATCTTAATCTGTCTGTTTAACTGGTTAATCTGATGTAACTGTTTATATCTGTTTTAATCTGTGATGTTAATTGCCTGTCTGCGAGTTCTGTCGTAGAAGAATAGTTACTGAGGTTTACCTGAACCTTACCGATACCTGCCTGAACGTTCTGTGAATTTGGCTGTTAATTGTTGACTGCACATTGACAAATTAATATTTCTGATGTTTGACTCTGGTTTGCGTAAATTGTAACAGTGATTAAACTTGAATTTAAAGGTTTGTCTGCCTGGTCACCTTAGACTGTGTTTTAGAATCAACATTCTAACTTGCAATTTAAACCTTTTGTAAAATTCTTTCAATATTTTATGTAAAAAAGTGTGTAATTTTGTTCAAATGTCTAAGGAAAGCATTAATAGTTACCGATGACAATGCACGATGCAACAAAGATTCAGAGAATATCCTTTTTTTAAGTCATCAATGACTGAATAAGTATGGCCGATTGCGCTAAATGGCCAATATTACACAATTGTGAGGTAAAAACTTTTTAGTTCCTTAAAGAAGTTGTGATAGCGAATCAACTTCACGCATGTGATGCAATAGTTTAAATTTAAACTTTTTGTGAAAAATTGATCAGTATCAAGTTACCTGCATTGATGGATTTAATTCACCCTATTAATTAGCTCGTCAGTAGTTTGAACTTGTGTAGTAAAGAGAGCAATTTTTCAAAGTATGAAAGTGTAAAAAGCTCAAAGTAGGCCTATGCATATTGCATATGCACCGCGTAGGTTCAACCAAAAATGTACAATTTAGATGCGAAGCATTGATACTCATTATACCTTTTATGTAAATTATGTAGGCGTTGAGTATGCAAATATTGGTGTTCAGTTTCAGAGTGTTGAAAGCAGAACACAAACAAAACCCCTCGATCCTGACATGCTACAGTGCATAGCAACGTTAAAAAGTCGGAGGTGAAGTAGCGAAAGTCAAAACGCCCACGAAGCCTTTGTATGCTCGCACGCACACAAAATTAGCGACTCAAAAAAAGCAGCAGGTTAAAACGACAACGACGCGTATCACTTTTATTACAGGTGACAGAAATAGATTGGTGCGTATCGTACAGCCCTGGTGGAAGCGTTTGGCTACAAATTTGAGAATCGTAGCGTGTCTGAAAATTTAAACAATCCTAGTGATTGAAAAGGGAAAGCAATACGTTTGAAGAGTATTTTTTAGCATATAAATAATGAATCCGGATTTACAGTAGACAATGTTGCATTAGAGTCTTGGTACTTAAGCGCAAATCAACCATAAAAAAGTCTTTTAAAAACGAAAAATCGCATTACAGTATTGTTCAAACAAACGGCTTCACAAGATTACACGAAAATGTATAGTAAGCCGCATTTACACGGGCGACTTTTTTGCAACGCGATTCGAAGATTTTTAATGCGTGAAAATCTCTCTCGCAGAGTGGTTACTCACACGAGGCGAGACTCGCTTACCGCGATCGCGTTTGGGAAGAATCGCCGCCGTGTAAGTAACACCTGCGATTTGCGATGCCGATTATATTTCGCGCGACTCGATGCAACAATCGTTCTCGCTCGTGATCACTTACACGAGGTCGATTTCAACGTCTCGAGAGTCCCAGGGCAAAGTCGCGCTCGTGTAAACAGCAAATCGTACGCAATTTACGAGTCGCCCAGGCATAGCGCAATGCACAAATGCTTTGCGAGTCGCTGGCTGCGATTAACCTAAATTTGCTTCACAAAGTATTGTGTTCATAGTATAAAATAATCTGTAGTGCTTTTACCGTAATTAATTGTGAGTTCGATACTAAATTTACTTCATATTAGAACCATAGAACCAATAATTTTCTTGTTGATGCTGGCACTGGTCTACTGCAGATATGGCAGTCATGAGCTGATTGCTAGTAACTATGAAGCCAATCAAGCAAAACTTTAACCCTTTATAAAATGTATAATAAATTAACCACAGGTAACAGTACCTTAATTGTATTCTGCTTTTATAATACCTTAAGCACGCTTTTTTATAAGAATCAGTAAACTTTGAGTTAAGGCTGGCTGCTTTTATCTTTTTGCCAACGTTAAGCCTCAGTTGCTCGTAATTAGTTTTTAAAGTTTGAGATCATTGATGTCAATTATGGCGACCATGTTTGTTAATTCCTAGTGCTATGTCTGCTTGTAAACGCCTTTTTGGCTGCTTTTGCAGCATCGTAAAATTGCGGAAAGCGAAAAAGCAAGCACTAATTTCTGTTTGAACGAGAGCCAAAAAGTGTTTTTGTTACCTGCGCTGTGCGCAACAGCACTCACTCTACAGTATAGTCTTAACTTTGTTGCAATTTTGCTCGCAAATACCAAAAAAACAATCAAGCTTTATTGTTTTTAATTAGAAGAGAATTTAGTTTGTTTTTTGATTTGGAATTTATTCTTTTTCGGTTGTTCTTCCTAATTTGTTATTAAATTTTGAGCAAAAATGAGCCTCGTGTTTTTACAAAATTTGTCTTGTATAAAAAATGTAATCAATTTTGTCATTGCTAATATTCTGACATAGCAAAAACATACGAGTAAGCTAAAAGTCTGAAAACCCTACAATAGCTAAGACAATGAATTCTCAATAATGGCGTTTGGACAATATATTTTGGAAATGGAGGTGCTTGTTACACAAGCCCTCCGTAATACTGTTGACTGCAGGTGCTCCAGCAAAACTCGGGAGCCTTCACCCTGCACGCCTGGGCAAACCACAATTGAAATTCTCCAACTTAAACTGTATTGTTCAGACTAAACAAATAATATGGAACAGCACGGCAAGGCAAAAAACAACTGAAATTTAACCTGAAAATAATGAACTAATAGAGTGCCGTACGAGCGGTCTTCAAAATAAATTACGTCCGTTTCACAATTGCTCGAATGAAACGGAATGCCAGAACAGAAGTAACTCGGCCAAAAAGCGCGTAATTTTGAAAACGTTTGCAGCCAATGGCTGCAGGAAATAAAGCGACGTACGCTAACTGAGCAAACTAAAAGCAAGAAGCGGCCGATATCCGAAACTAGAGCGGGGCTACACAAAAAAGGTCAATCGGTGCTGTAACAGTGCTAGCAGTGTAGGCTCACACCCTATGCTCACTCGTTGGGTCCAGCATCTTGTATACAAGTGCCATCCACTGGTTTTTGTCAGCTAAAAACGTGTTAGCGTTTGCTTTCTTTTCTGACCCGAGATTGCCTGTAGCCTACCGACATCTCTTGCGGTTCAAATAACCACATTTAAAGGGAGAAACATAACATATCTACCGCAGCGCATATTGTAATTGAACATTAATTTCACGAAAATGCTATTTCTAAGCAAATCATGTTCTCAATTTCGAGTGGTTTTATGGCGCTTTTTCATTTGAATTATGCCAGGAATGAGTTTTGACTTGAAGTCACTAACGTATTTTTGCACTCTTCATAATAATTCATCCTCCACACTATACTTACTCTAATTGCCTAGCGTTTAGCAAATGCATGCGCTGCTTATTTTATTATTGTGGATATTGATGCTTTGTAACAGCAGCTGTGGTTTAGTGGCTCCTTAACAAATTTACTTGAAAACACATTATACAAATGCTATATGGATTTTTTGAATGTTGGTTTAATTAAAAAAGAGCCAGTGCTTCAGTAGCAACAATAGGCGCCTGGTATCACTGCAGAAAAACTCAAAAAGTAAACCTAAAAATAAAATTTAACAATTACTATTTCGTATAATATAACAGCACAGATCTACCATAAAATACTTGTGCAATATTAAGGAAATAAACGATATGAATTTGTCAGTCACAGGTGTTTGGAGAATAGGTAATTTCAAAAGTGCTTTTACTGTAGAATTAACTGCGCAAAAATGTTGATAAATTTTATTATTTTATCTTACCAAATTTTATATATAACCAAACAAGAAACACAATCAGAGATGGGTTGCAGTGGAAAAAAAACAAGACCTAAGGGGTAAATGACAGAATTTTATCATAAATTATGAGCATCAATGCCCGCTTGACTTCGCTCCATCCTTTTCGAGTAATTTCAAGCTTTTAGTGCTTTATCTTTCACCTTGCATTTTCATTGCAAGTTTTAACGAAATTAGCTGGTTAATTGTATTCCCAGTATTTCGTTTTACGCTTGCGTTGGCTTCATACAATTTCGTTTTCAAAATTCCGAAGTGTGATTGTTTCAAATGCAAAAGCTGACAAGCGGCGCATTTGAAGTGCCTTAAGCCGCTTTTACACGGGCGAGTTTTAGCTGCGAGAATCGACATTTTGCCTTTTTTCTTTCTCAAATCGCGTAGGTCACTTACACGGCGCACGATTCACGTGAGATTTAGTCTGCGTGATATCGCCAGACACGCCCCCGAAAAATCAAATCGTAGCAGTCACTCACACGGGAGAGATTTTACCGCGATGCTCGCATACGGTTACAACTCGCAGAAGTCACTTACACGTTGAGACTGCGTGCCAGTGATTCTCACAAAATCGAGTCGGCGGAAGAGTCGCTATCGTACTGGTTCACTTACACGGTGCGAGATAGTTTCAAAGCGCTGCTTGCTGGTTTTGAATTTTAAAAAAGCCAACTGCCGCAAAAGTACTTCAAATGCGCCGCTTGTCAGCTTTTGCGTTTGAAATAATCACGCTTTGGAATTTTGAAAAGAAAATGCGTGAAGCCAACCCGGGCGTAAAACGAAATACTGGGAATAGAATTGAGCAGCTAATTTTGTTAAAACTTGCGATGAAAATGCAAGGTGAAAGATGAAGCACTAAACGCTTGAAATTACTCAAAAAAGCTTATTTACGCTGTATCATTCTGAGTTAGCTTGGATGAAGCATAGTCAAGCGGGCATTACTGCTCATAATCTATTGTAAAATTTCGTCACTTACCCTTTAGGTCTTGGTTTTTCACCACTGCAACCTGCAACCCATCTCTGACTGTGTTTCTTGTTTGGTTATACATAATACTTTGGTAAAATAAAGCAATAAAATTTATCAACATTTCTGTGCAATTAGTTCTAAAAACACTTTGGAAATTACTTTTTCTCCAAACATGTGTGACTGACAAATTCATATTGTTTGTTTCCTTAATAGTGCACAAGTATCTCGTATTTTATAGTAGATCTGTGCTGTTATATTGTACGAAATACCAATTGTTAAATTTTATTTTTAAGTTTACTTTTTGAGTTCTTCTGAAATGATATCAGGCGCCTTTTGTCGCTACTGAAGCACTGGCTCTTTTTTAATTTAAACCAACATTCAAAAAATCCATATAGCATTTGTGTAATACGTGTTTTCATGTGAATTTGTTATGGAGCTACTAAACCACAGCTGTTACAAAGCATCAATATCCACAATAATACAATTAGCCGCGCATGCATTTGCTAAACGCAAGGCAATTACAGTAAGTATATAGTGCGGAGGATGAATTATTATGAAGAGTGCAAAAATACGTCAGTGACTTCACGTCAAAACTCATTCCTGGCGTAATTCAAATGAAAAAGCGCCATAAAACCATTCGAAATTGAGAACATGATTTGCTTAGAAATAGCATTTTCGTGAAATTAATGTTCAACTACAATATGCGCTGCGGTAGATGTTATGTTTCTCCCTTTAAATGTGGTTTTTTTAACCACAAGAGATGCCGGTAGGCTACAGGCAATCTCGGGTCAGAAAAGAAAGCAAACGCTAACACGTTTTTAGCTGACAAAAACCAGTGGATGGCACTTGTATACAAGATGCTGGACCCAACGAGTGAGCATAGGGTGTGAGCCTACACTGCTAGCACTGTCACAGCACCGATTAACCTTTTTTGGTGTTGCCCCGCTCTAGTTTCGGAATTCCGCCGCTTCATATTTTCAGTTTGCGCACGCCACCTTATTTCCTGTAGCCATTGGCTGCAAACGTTTTCAAAATTACGCGCTTTTTGGCCGAGTTACCTCTGTTCTGGCATTCCGTTTCATTCGAGCAATTGTGAAACGGAAGTATTTTATTTTGAAGACCGCTCGTACGGCACTCTATTAGTTCATTATTTTCAGGTTAAATTTCAGTTGCTTTTTGCCATGCCGTGCTGTTCCATATTATTTGTTTAGTCTGAACAATACAGTTTAAGTTGGAGAATTTCAATTGTCGTTTGCCAAGACGTGCAGGGTGAAGGCTCCCGAGTTTCGCTGGAGCACCTGCAGTCAACAGTATTACGGAGGGCTTCTGCAACAAGCACCTCCATTTCCAAAATATATTGTCCAAACGCCATTATTGAGAATTCATTGTCTTAGCTATTGTAGGGTTTTCAGATTTTTAACTTACTCGTATGTTTTTGCTATGTCAGAATATTAGCAATGACAAAATTGATGACATTTTTTTATACACAAAAAATTTTGTAAAAACACGAGGCTCATTTTCGCTTAAAATTTAATAACAAATTAGGAAGAACAACCGAAAAAGAATAAATTCCAAATCAAAAAACAACTAAATTCTCTTCGGATTAAAAACAATAAAGCTTGATTGTTTTTTTGGTATTTGCGAGCAAAATTGCAACAAAGTTGAGGCTATAGAGTGAGTGCTGTTGCACACAGCGCAGGTAACAAACACACTTTTTGGCTCTCGTTCAAACAGAAATTAGTGCTCGCTTTTTCGCTTTCCGCAATTTTACGATGCTGCAAAAGCAGCCAAAAAGGCGTTTACAAGCAGACATAGCACTAGGAATTAACAAACATGGTCGCCATAATTGACATCAATGATCTCAAACTTTAAAAACTAATTACGAGCAATTGAAGCTTTACATTGGCAAAAACATAAAAACAGCCAGCCTTAACTCAAAGTTTACTGATTCTTATAGAAAAGCGCGCTTAAGGTATTATAAAAGCAGAATACAATTAAGGTACTGTTACCTGTGGTTAATTTATTATACATTTTGTAAGGTTAAAGTTTTGTTTGATTGCATAGATGGGCAAGTTAATGCAAAACGTTAGCTTCGTTAACCACTAGTCCGTTAACAAACTTCACACCTCCGTTAACGTTAATCCGTTATTTTCAGCTTTAATTAACGGAAGTTATTAAGTCCGTTAATCCGTTAACATTTTACGTGTAATTTACTTTTCGTTTTATTCACTCGCTTCTAGAACACGTATTGACGCTGTTGAGCTGATTGTAAAGAAATATTTATTGCTATGGTGGTCTTTTTGTGTTTTGAAAGTTACATTTTACAGTCTAATCTAATTTCAAGATAAAAACAAGTTCAAATGCACAACGAAGCTGCATGATATTAACGATAAAAACCGTAACGGAAGTTAGCAGAATTTAACGGAAGTTACTTTAGTCCGTTAACAGCACTTAACGGAAGTTAATTTAGTCCGTTAACATGAAAAAACTTTTTAACGGATTAACGAGTTAATGAAAAAGTTAGCTTCGTTTTTAACGATTAACGGACTTGTGCCCACCTACGCTTGATTGGCTTCACAGTTTTCAGCAATCAGCTCATGACTGCCGTATCTGCAGTAGACCAGTGCCAGCATCAACAAGAAAATTATTGGTTCTATGGTTCTAATATGAAGTAAATTTAGTATCGAACTCACAATTAATTACGGTAAAAGCACCACAGATTATTTTATACTATGAACACAATACTTTGTGAAGCAAATTTAGGTTAATCGCAGCCAGCGACTCGCAAAGCATTTGTGCATTGCGCTATGCCTGGGCGACTCGTAAATTGCATACGATTTGCTGTTTACACGAGCGCGACTTTGCCCTGGGACTCTCGAGACGTTGAAATCGACCTCGTGTAAGTGATCACAAGCGAGAACGATTGTTGCATCGAGTCGCGCGAAATATAATCGGCATCGCAAATCGCAGGTGTTACTTACACGGCGGCGATTCTTCCCAAACGCGATCGCGGTAAGCGAGTCTCGCCTCGTGTGAGTAACCACTCTGCGAGAGAGATTTTCACGCATTAAAAATCTACGAATCGCGTTGCAATAAAGTCGCCCGTGTAAATGCGGCTTAAAAGTGATTGGAGAGGACATTCTTAACCCATGACGATGCTTCTGCTACTAAGCAACAATAGGTGTGCGCAATTCGCACAACAGCTACCTTAAGATTCATGGCCATGGTAAGTACATTATCAACTTTTCGGCCATTTTGGGCCACGGATACCTGTCTTAACTAACAGATTGCGAATGGTCAAAAATATGGTAAGTGGCCAAAACGCTCCGTAAGACGACTTATTTTGATCATTTTTTGTCTTAGAGATCAACAACAATTCGTTTAAAACTAATAACACAAACATTAGAGCAATCAGCAAGAAGATAAGAGAGCTGAATCTTTCCTTTGCAAAGTTACACAAAAAAAAATTTTAATTACCCAAGCTCTAAAAAGGAATTAGGTATGACAAATGCATAGGAAACTGATACAGATAAAGTCTTTCTTGTAAAGTACAACATCTTCACTTTCTCCTTTCTATTTTTTAATTGTGTTTGTACGCATGATGGCGCTCTCGATGCGTTGACTTGTTTACTTTCGTAGCGTGGTTGCTATTTTTGCTGTTTCGGTAGGTTAGCTGCTGAGGTAATTTGTTAGCATGTAGGGCAGTTTAGATAGTACTGTACTGCAGTTTATTTGGACTTATGTGCTACTGTATTAGGCCTGTCTAGCCCTGGCCTTTCTTTGTAACTGTTTACTGTATGAGTTTTGAATACAGGTTACTTGGCAGGCTGCAAATCTTTCTTTAAATCTGGTTTACCTGTTTGTTAAATCTTAATCTGTCTGTTTAACTGGTTAATCTGATGTAACTGTTTATATCTGTTTTAATCTGTGATGTTAATTGCCTGTCTGCGAGTTCTGTCGTAGAAGAATAGTTACTGAGGTTTACCTGAACCTTACCGATACCTGCCTGAACGTTCTGTGAATTTGGCTGTTAATTGTTGACTGCACATTGACAAATTAATATTTCTGATGTTTGACTCTGGTTTGCGTAAATTGTAACAGTGATTAAACTTGAATTTAAAGGTTTGTCTGCCTGGTCACCTTAGACTGTGTTTTAGAATCAACATTCTAACTTGCAATTTAAACCTTTTGTAAAATTCTTTCAATATTTTATGTAAAAAAGTGTGTAATTTTGTTCAAATGTCTAAGGAAAGCATTAATAGTTACCGATGACAATGCACGATGCAACAAAGATTCAGAGAATATCCTTTTTTTAAGTCATCAATGACTGAATAAGTATGGCCGATTGCGCTAAATGGCCAATATTACACAATTGTGAGGTAAAAACTTTTTAGTTCCTTAAAGAAGTTGTGATAGCGAATCAACTTCACGCATGTGATGCAATAGTTTAAATTTAAACTTTTTGTGAAAAATTGATCAGTATCAAGTTACCTGCATTGATGGATTTAATTCACCCTATTAATTAGCTCGTCAGTAGTTTGAACTTGTGTAGTAAAGAGAGCAATTTTTCAAAGTATGAAAGTGTAAAAAGCTCAAAGTAGGCCTATGCATATTGCATATGCACCGCGTAGGTTCAACCAAAAATGTACAATTTAGATGCGAAGCATTGATACTCATTATACCTTTTATGTAAATTATGTAGGCGTTGAGTATGCAAATATTGGTGTTCAGTTTCAGAGTGTTGAAAGCAGAACACAAACAAAACCCCTCGATCCTGACATGCTACAGTGCATAGCAACGTTAAAAAGTCGGAGGTGAAGTAGCGAAAGTCAAAACGCCCACGAAGCCTTTGTATGCTCGCACGCACACAAAATTAGCGACTCAAAAAAAGCAGCAGGTTAAAACGACAACGACGCGTATCACTTTTATTACAGGTGACAGAAATAGATTGGTGCGTATCGTACAGCCCTGGTGGAAGCGTTTGGCTACAAATTTGAGAATCGTAGCGTGTCTGAAAATTTAAACAATCCTAGTGATTGAAAAGGGAAAGCAATACGTTTGAAGAGTATTTTTTAGCATATAAATAATGAATCCGGATTTACAGTAGACAATGTTGCATTAGAGTCTTGGTACTTAAGCGCAAATCAACCATAAAAAAGTCTTTTAAAAACGAAAAATCGCATTACAGTATTGTTCAAACAAACGGCTTCACAAGATTACACGAAAATGTATAGTAAGCCGCATTTACACGGGCGACTTTTTTGCAACGCGATTCGAAGATTTTTAATGCGTGAAAATCTCTCTCGCAGAGTGGTTACTCACACGAGGCGAGACTCGCTTACCGCGATCGCGTTTGGGAAGAATCGCCGCCGTGTAAGTAACACCTGCGATTTGCGATGCCGATTATATTTCGCGCGACTCGATGCAACAATCGTTCTCGCTCGTGATCACTTACACGAGGTCGATTTCAACGTCTCGAGAGTCTCAGGGCAAAGTCGCGCTCGTGTAAACAGCAAATCGTACGCAATTTACGAGTCGCCCAGGCATAGCGCAATGCACAAATGCTTTGCGAGTCGCTGGCTGCGATTAACCTAAATTTGCTTCACAAAGTATTGTGTTCATAGTATAAAATAATCTGTAGTGCTTTTACCGTAATTAATTGTGAGTTCGATACTAAATTTACTTCATATTAGAACCATAGAACCAATAATTTTCTTGTTGATGCTGGCACTGGTCTACTGCAGATATGGCAGTCATGAGCTGATTGCTAGTAACTATGAAGCCAATCAAGCAAAACTTTAACCCTTTATAAAATGTATAATAAATTAACCACAGGTAACAGTACCTTAATTGTATTCTGCTTTTATAATACCTTAAGCACGCTTTTTTATAAGAATCAGTAAACTTTGAGTTAAGGCTGGCTGCTTTTATCTTTTTGCCAACGTTAAGCCTCAGTTGCTCGTAATTAGTTTTTAAAGTTTGAGATCATTGATGTCAATTATGGCGACCATGTTTGTTAATTCCTAGTGCTATGTCTGCTTGTAAACGCCTTTTTGGCTGCTTTTGCAGCATCGTAAAATTGCGGAAAGCGAAAAAGCAAGCACTAATTTCTGTTTGAACGAGAGCCAAAAAGTGTTTTTGTTACCTGCGCTGTGCGCAACAGCACTCACTCTACAGTATAGTCTTAACTTTGTTGCAATTTTGCTCGCAAATACCAAAAAAACAATCAAGCTTTATTGTTTTTAATTAGAAGAGAATTTAGTTTGTTTTTTGATTTGGAATTTATTCTTTTTCGGTTGTTCTTCCTAATTTGTTATTAAATTTTGAGCAAAAATGAGCCTCGTGTTTTTACAAAATTTGTCTTGTATAAAAAATGTAATCAATTTTGTCATTGCTAATATTCTGACATAGCAAAAACATACGAGTAAGCTAAAAGTCTGAAAACCCTACAATAGCTAAGACAATGAATTCTCAATAATGGCGTTTGGACAATATATTTTGGAAATGGAGGTGCTTGTTACACAAGCCCTCCGTAATACTGTTGACTGCAGGTGCTCCAGCAAAACTCGGGAGCCTTCACCCTGCACGCCTGGGCAAACCACAATTGAAATTCTCCAACTTAAACTGTATTGTTCAGACTAAACAAATAATATGGAACAGCACGGCAAGGCAAAAAACAACTGAAATTTAACCTGAAAATAATGAACTAATAGAGTGCCGTACGAGCGGTCTTCAAAATAAATTACGTCCGTTTCACAATTGCTCGAATGAAACGGAATGCCAGAACAGAGGTAACTCGGCCAAAAAGCGCGTAATTTTGAAAACGTTTGCAGCCAATGGCTGCAGGAAATAAAGCGACGTACGCTAACTGAGCAAACTAAAAGCAAGAAGCGGCCGATATCCGAAACTAGAGCGGGGCTACACAAAAAAGGTCAATCGGTGCTGTAACAGTGCTAGCAGTGTAGGCTCACACCCTATGCTCACTCGTTGGGTCCAGCATCTTGTATACAAGTGCCATCCACTGGTTTTTGTCAGCTAAAACGTGTTAGCGTTTGCTTTCTTTTCTGACCCGAGATTGCCTGTAGCCTACCGACATCTCTTGCGGTTCAAATAACCACATTTAAAGGGAGAAACATAACATATCTACCGCACCGCATATTGTAATTGAACATTAATTTCACGAAAATGCTATTTCTAAGCAAATCATGTTCTCAATTTCGAGTGGTTTTATGGCGCTTTTTCATTTGAATTATGCCAGGAATGAGTTTTGACTTGAAGTCACTAACGTATTTTTGCACTCTTCATAATAATTCATCCTCCACACTATACTTACTCTAATTGCCTAGCGTTTAGCAAATGCATGCGCTGCTTATTTTATTATTGTGGATATTGATGCTTTGTAACAGCAGCTGTGGTTTAGTGGCTCCTTAACAAATTTACTTGAAAACACATTATACAAATGCTATATGGATTTTTTGAATGTTGGTTTAATTAAAAAAGAGCCAGTGCTTCAGTAGCAACAATAGGCGCCTGGTATCACTGCAGAAAAACTCAAAAAGTAAACCTAAAAATAAAATTTAACAATTACTATTTCGTATAATATAACAGCACAGATCTACCATAAAATACTTGTGCAATATTAAGGAAATAAACGATATGAATTTGTCAGTCACAGGTGTTTGGAGAATAGGTAGTTTCAAAAGTGCTTTTACTGTAGAATTAACTGCGCAAAAATGTTGATAAATTTTATTATTTTATCTTACCAAATTTTATATATAACCAAACAAGAAACACAATCAGAGATGGGTTGCAGTGGAAAAAAAACAAGACCTAAGGGGTAAATGACAGAATTTTATCATAAATTATGAGCATCAATGCCCGCTTGACTTCGCTCCATCCTTTTCGAGTAATTTCAAGCTTTTAGTGCTTTATCTTTCACCTTGCATTTTCATTGCAAGTTTTAACGAAATTAGCTGGTTAATTGTATTCCCAGTATTTCGTTTTACGCTTGCGTTGGCTTCATACAATTTCGTTTTCAAAATTCCGAAGTGTGATTGTTTCAAATGCAAAAGCTGACAAGCGGCGCATTTGAAGTGCCTTAAGCCGCTTTTACACGGGCGAGTTTTAGCTGCGAGAATCGACATTTTGCCTTTTTTCTTTCTCAAATCGCGTAGGTCACTTACACGGCGCACGATTCACGTGAGATTTAGTCTGCGCGATATCGCCAGACACGCCCCCGAAAAATCAAATCGCATCAGTCACTCACACGGGAGAGATTTTAACGCGATGCTCGCATACGATTGCAACTCGCAGAAGTCACTTAAGCCGCATTTACACGGGCGACTTTTAGCTGCGAGAATCGACATTTTGCCTTTTTTCTTTCTCAAATCGCGTAGGTCACTTACACGGCGCACGATTCACGTGAGATTTAGTCTGCGCGATATCGCCAGACACGCCCCCGAAAAATCAAATCGCATCAGTCACTCACACGGGAGAGATTTTAACGCGATGCTCGCATACGATTGCAACTCGCAGAAGTCACTTAAGCCGCATTTACACGGGCGACTTTTAGCTGCGAGAATCGACATTTTGCCTTTTTTCTTTCTCAAATCGCGTAGGTCACTTACTCGGCGCAAGATTCACGTGTGATTTTGTCTGCGCGATATCGCCAGACACGCCCCCCGAAAAATCAAATCGTAGCAGTCACTCACACGGTAGAGATTTTAACGCGGCGCTCGCATTCGATTGCAACTCGCTGAAGTCACTTACACGTTGAGACTGCGTGCCAGTGATTCTCGCTAAATCGAGTCGGCAGAAGAGTCGCTATCGCACTGGTTCACTTACACGGTGCGAGATAGTTTCAAAGCGCTGCTTGCTGGTTTTGAATTTGCAAAAAGCGAACTGCTGCAAAAGCACTTCAAATGCGCCGCTTGTCAGCTTTTGCATTTGAAGCAATCACGCTTTGGAAGTTTGAAAAGAAAACGAATGAAGCCAACGCAAGCGTAAAACAAAATATGAAAAATACTATTAAGCAGCTAATGTCAAAACTTGCAATGAAAATGCAAGGTGAAAGATGAAGCAGCAACGGCGGCGTGCTGCTCGAGCCGAATGTGTGATACGTAAATGCTATTTTGAGTTGGCTTGGATGGAGCAAAGTCAAGCGGGCATTAATGCTCATAATTTATTATAAAATTCTGTCATTTACCCTTTAGGTATTGGTTTTTCTCTACCGCAACCCATCTCTGACTGTGTGTCTTGTTTGGTTATGCATAATGTTGGGTAAACCAAATAAAATTTATCAATATTTTTGTGCAGTTAATTCTAAAAACACTTTTCAAATTACTTTTTCTCCAAGCATGTGTAACTGACAAATTCATATTGTTTATTTACTTAATAGAGCACAAGTATTTTAGTATTTTATAGGAGATCTGTGCTGTCATATACTATACGAAATGCTAATGGTTAAATTTTATTTTCGTTTTTAGAAGTTTACTTTTTGAGTTCTTCTGCAGTGATACCAGGCGCCTTTTGTCACTACAGAAGTACTGGCTCTTTTTCAATTAAACCAACATTCAAAAAATCCACATAGCATTCATATAATATGTGTTTTCATGTAATTTTTTTATGGAGCTACTAAACCACAGCTGTTACAAAGCACCAATATCCACAATAATAAAACAAGCAGCGCATGCATTTGCTAAACGCTAGGCAATTACAGTAAGTATAGTGCGGAGGATGAATTATTATGAACTGAGCAAAAATACGCCAGTGACTTCATGTCAAAACTCATTCCTGGCGTTATTCAAATGAAAAAAGCCCCATAAAACCACTCGAAATTGAGATCATGATTTCATTATAAACATCATTTTCATGAAATTAATGTTTAATCACAATATGCGGGGCAGTAGGTGTTGTGCTTCTTCACTTAACTGTGGTTATTTTAACCGCAAGAATTGCCGGTAGGCTCTAGCAATCTCGGGTCAGAAAAGAAAGCAAACGCTAACACGTTTTTAGCCGACAAAAACCAGTGGATGGTACTTGTATACAAAGAGCTGGACCCAACGAGTGAGCATAGGGTGTGAGCCTATCAGCCTACTCTGCCAGCACTGTCACAGCACCGATTGACCTTTTTTGTGTTGCCCCGCTCTAGTTTTGATCCGGCCGCTTTTTCCTTTTAGTTTGCTCAGTTTGTGCGCCTCACTTTAGTTCCTGCAGCCAACGCTTTGAAAATTACGCGCTTTTTGGTAATTCCTGCACGCCTTTGTGTTTGGCCGAGTTACCTTTGTTCTGGCATTCCTTTTCATTGAAGCAACTAGCAAACAGACGTATTTCATTTTCAAGACCGCTCGTATGGCACTCTTTAAGTTCATTATTTTCAGGCTAAATTTCAGATATATTTTGCCATGTCTTACTGTTCCAAACTATGCATTTTGTCTGAACAATGCAGTTCAAGTTGAAGAATTTCAATTGTGGTTTGCCCAGACGGACACGGTGAAGGCTCCATATTGTAACGGAGGGCTTCTGTAACAAGCACCTCCATTTCCAAAATATATTGTCCAAATGCTATTACTGTGAATTCATTGTCTTAGCTATTCTAGGGTTAAGAACAACCGAAAAAGAAGAAATGCCAAATCAAAAAACTAAATTCTGTACTGATTCAAAACAAAAGAGCTTGAATAACTTCGAGAGTATAGGGTGTTATTGCGCATTGGGCAGATAACAAAAAAACTTTTTGGCTCTCGTTCAAACGAAAATTAGAGCTTGCTTTTTCGCTTTCCGCAATTTTACGATGCTGCAAAAGCAGCTAAAAAGGCGTTTACAAGCAGACAGACCAGCACGGAGCTGGACAGCGCTGTTTCGAGCTTTCAGCTCTCATCGGCAGCCCTCAGCTATCTTTTTCAAAGGTATTCCCAGCTGAACAAACATCTTGGCCTAACTGGCAAACCTTATGGGCTTGCACAGAGGCAGATGCTTAGTAGGGAATAAACAATTTTTCACTTGTGGTACTTTAGAAACAAGTGAAAAATCGCTGGATCCTTGTAGTAAGGACAGCCATAGGCTATCCCTACTACAAGGACTCCCCTCTGCGTGACCACGGAAATCAAAACTGCAATATCTTGACGTCCTTCATGGTCGACTCCTGGGAAGCCATGTCAAGCTGTCCAGCTCTGTGCTTATTTGACTTGAGCTACAATGTGAAATATCATTGGAGCTGCAGGGTTGGTGGTTGTTATGGCCACCTAACTGCCAGTGGAAGTGGACATGGCTTCCCAGGAGTCGACCATGAAGGACGTCAAGATATTGCAGCAGACAGACCATTAGGTATTAACAAACATTGTCGTCATAATTGACATCAATGATCACAGAGCTGGACAGCGCTGTTTCGAGCTTTTAGCTCTCATCGGCAGCCCTCAGCTATCTTTCAAAGGTATTCCCAGCTGAACAAACATCTTGGCCTAACTGGCAAACCTTAATGGCTTGCAGCAAGGCAGATGCTTTAGTAGGGAATAAATGTTTCTCACATGTTTCTAAAGTACCACAAGTGAAAAATCGTTTATTCCCTACTAAAGCATCTGCCTTGCTGCAAGCCATTAAGGTTTGCCAGTTAGACCAAGATGTTTGTTCAGCTGGGAATACCTTTGAAAGATAGCTGAGGGCTGCCGATGAGAGCTAAAAGCTCGAAACAGCGCTGTCCAGCTCTGTGCTTAATTGACTTGAGCTACAATGTGAAATATCATTGGAGCTGCAGGGTTGGTGGTTGTTCTGGCCACCTAACTGCCAGTGGAAGTTGACATGGCTTCCCAGGAGTCGACCACGAAGGACGTCAAGATGTTGCTGACATCAATGATCTCAAAATTTAAGAACCAATTAAGAGCAACTGATGCTCAACATTGGCAAAAAATTAAGAACAGTCAGCCTCAACTCAAAATTTACTGGTTCTGATGCAAACAGTGTACTTACGGTATTATAATAACAAAATACAATTAAGGTACTGTTTCCTGTGGTTAATTTATCATACATTTTATTAAGGGTTAAAGCCCTGCTTGATTGGCTTCACAGTTATCAGCAATCAGCTCATGACTGCCGTATCTGCAGTAGACCAGTGCCAGCATCAACAAGAAAATTATTTCTTCTTCGTTTCAAACTAATATGAAGTAAATTTAATATCACAATCACAATTAATTACGGTAAAAGCACTACAGACTATTTTGTACCATGAACACAATATTTTATGAAGTAAACTTAGATAATCGCAGCCAGCGACTCGCAAAGCATTTGTGCATTGCGCTATGCCTGGGCGACTCGTAAATTGCATACGATTTGCTGTTTACACGAGCGCGACTTTGCCCTGGGACTCTCGAGACGTTGAAATCGACCTCGTGTAAGTGATCACGAGCGAGAACGATGCTTGCATCGAGTCGCGCAAAATATAATCGGCATCGCAAATCGCAGGTGTTACTTACACGGCGGCGATTCTTCTCAATAGCGATCGCGGCAAGCGAGTCTCGCCTCGTGTGAGTAACCGCTTTGCGAGAGAGATTTTCACGCATAAAAAATCTTCGAATCGCGTTGCAAAAAAGTCGCCCGTGTAAATGCGGCTTTACACGTTGAGATTGCGTGCCAGTGATTCTCGCTAAATCGAGTCGGCGGAAGAGTCGCTATCGCACTGGTTCACTTACATGGTGCGAGATAGTTTCAATGCGCTGCATGCTGGTTTTGAATTTGCAAAAGCGAACTGCTGCAAAAGTACTTCAAATGCGCCGCTTGTCAGCTTTTGCATTTGAAACAATCACGCTTCGGAATTTTGAAAGCGAAATTGTATGAAGCCAACGCAAGCGTAATACGAAATACAAGGAATGCAATTAAGCAGCTAATTTCGTTAAAACTTGCGATGAAAATGCAAGGTGAAAGATAAAGCACTAAAAGCTTGAAATTACTCGAAAAGATTATTTACTCTGTATCATTCTGAGTTAGCTTGGATGGAGCGAAGTCAAGCGGGCATTAATGCTCATAATTTATGATAAAATTCTGTCATTTACCCTTTAGGTTTTGGATTTTTCTCCACTGCAACCTGCAACCCATCTCTGATTGTGTTTCTTGTTTGGTTATATATAAAATTTGGTAAAAAAAAATAATATAATTTATCAACATTTTTGCGCAGTTAATCTACAGTAAAAGCACTTTTGAAACTACCTTTTCTTCAAGCACGTGTGACTGACAAATTCATATCGTTATTTCCTTAATAGTGCACAAGTATTTTATAGTAGATCTGTGCTGTTATATTATACGAAATGGTAATTGTTAAATTTTATTTTTAGGTTTACTTTTTGAGTTTTTCTGCAGTGATACCAGGCGCCTTTTGTCGCTGCAGAAGCACTGGCTCTTTTTTAATTAAACCAACATTCAAAAAATCCATATAGCATTTGTATAATATGTGTTTTCACGTAAATTTGTTAAGGAGCCACTAAACTACAGCTGCTGTTACAAAGCATCAATATCCACAATAATAAAATAAGCAGCGCATGCATTTGCTAAACGCTAGGCAATTAGAGTAAGTATAGTGCGGAGGATGAATTATTATGAAGAGTGCAAAAATATGTCAGTGACTTCAAGTCAAAACTCATTCCATAAAACCACTCGAAATTGAGAACATGATTTGCTTAGAAATAGCATTTTCGTGAAATGTATGTTTAATTACAATATGCGGTGCGGTAGGTATTATGTTTCTCCACTTAAATGTGGTTATTTGAACCGCAAGAGATGCCGGTAGGCTACAGGCAATCTCGGGTCAGAAAAGAAAGCAAACGCTAACACGTTTTTAGCCGACAAAAACCAGTGGATGGTACTTTAATACAAGGTGCTGGACCCAACGAGTGAGCATAGGGTGTGAGCCTACACTGCTAGCACTGTCACAACACCAATTGACCTTTTTTGTGTAGCCCCGCTCTAGTTTCGGATATCGGCCGCTTCTTGCTTTTAGTTTGCTCAGTTAGCGTACGTCGCTTTATTTCCTGCAGCCGTTGGCTGCAAACGTTTTCAAAATTACGCGCTTTTTGGCCGAGTTACCTCTGATTCTGGCATTCCGTTTCATTCGAGCTATTGGCAAACGGACGTAATTTATTTTGAAGACCGCTCGTACGGCACTCTATTAATTCATTATTTTCAGGTTAAATTTCAGTTGTTTTTTGCCATGCCGTGCTGTTCCATATTATTTGTTTAGCCTGAACAATACAGTTTAAGTTGGAGAATTTCAATTGTGGTTTGCCCAGACAGACGGGGAGAAGGCTCACGGTGAAGGCTCCAGAGTTTCGCTGGAGCATTTGCAGTCAACAGTGTTGCGGAGGGCTTGTGTAACAAGCACCTCCATTTCCAAAATATATTGTCGAAATGCCATTATTGAGAATTCATTGTCTTAGCTATTCTAGGGTTTTCAGATTTTTAGCTTTTGTTTTTGCTATGTCAGAATATTAGCAGTAACAAAAATTGATTACCCTTTTTTATACGAGAAAAATTTCGTAAAAACACGAGGCTCATTTTTGCTCAAAATTTAATGACAAATTAGGAAGAACAACCGAAAAAGAATAAATTCCAAATCAAAAAACAAACTAAATTCTCTTCTGATCAAAAACAACAGGGCTTGAGTAGTTTTCTAGTATTTGCGAGCAAAATTGCGACAATTTTGAGACTAAAGGGTGCTACTGCGCACCGCGCAGGTAACAAAAACACTTTTTGGCTCTCGTTCAAACAGAAATTAGTGCTCGCTTTTTCGCATTTCGCAATTTGACAATGCAGAAAAAGCTGCTAAACAGGCGTTTACAACAAGACAAATCATTTAGGAATAAACAAACATGGTCGCCATAATTGACATCAATGATCTCAAAATTTAAGAACCAATTAAGAGCAACTGAGGCTCAACATTAGCTAAAAATTAAGAACAGCCAGCCTCAACACAAAATTTACTGGTTCTGATGCAAACAGTATACTTACGGTATTATAAAAGCAGAATACAATTAAGGTACTGTTACCTGTGGTTAATTTATCATACAATTTCTAAAGGGTTAAAGTTCTACTTGATTGGCTTCACAGTTATCTGCTCATGACTGCCGTATCTGCAGTAGACCAGTGCCAGCATCCACAAAAAAATTAATACTTCTGCGTTTTAAACCAATATGAAGTAAATTTAGTATCATAATCACAATTAATTACGGTAAAAGCACTACAGACTATTTTGTACCATAAACACAATATTTTATGAAGTAAATTTAGGATAATCTCAGCCTGCAACTCGCAAAGCATTTGTGCATTGCGCTATGCCTGGGCGACTCGTAAATTCCATACGATTTGCTGTTTACACGAGCGCGACTTTGCCTTGGGACTCTCGAGACGTCGAAATCGACCTCGTGTAAGTGATCACGGTCGAGAACGATGCTTGCATCGAGTCGCGCGAAATATAATCGGCATCGCAAATCGCAGGTGTTACTTACACGGCGGCGATTCTTCCCAAACGCGATCGCGGCAAGCGAGTCTCGCCTCGTGTGAGTAACCACTCTGCGAGAGAGATTTTCACGCAAAAAAAATCTTCGAATCGCGTTGCAAAAAAGTCGCCCGTGTAAATGCGGATTAAGTTAGAATCTAAAAGTCATTCTAGAATTTGGCGGAGTTTATATTGTAAGCCATCACTAAAAGGCTGAATACTCAGGGTGAAGGCTCCCGAGTTTCGCTGGAGCACCTGCAGTCAACAGTATTACGGAGGGCTTCTGCAACAAGCACCTCCATTTCCAAAATATAATGTCCAAACGCCATTATTGAGAATTCATTGTCTTAGCTATTGTAGGGTTTTCAGATTTTTAACTTACTCGTATGTTTTTGCTATGTCAGTATATTAGCAATGACAAAATTGATTACATTTTTTTATACACAAAAAATTTTGTAAAAACACGAGGCTCATTTTCGCTTAAAATTTAATAACAAATTAGGAAGAACAACCGAAAAAGAATAAATTCCAAATCAAAAAACAAACTAAATTCTCTTCGGATTAAAAACAATAAAGCTTGATTGTTTTTTTGGTATTTGCGAGCAAAATTGCAACAAAGTTGAGACTATACTGTAGAGTGAGTGCTGTTGCACACAGCGCAGGTAACAAACACACTTTTTGGCTCTCGTTCAAACAGAAATTAGTGCTTGCTTTTTCGCTTTCCGCAATTTTACGATGCTGCAAAAGCAGCCAAAAAGGCGTTTACAAGCAGACATAGCACTAGGAATTAACAAACATGGTCGCCATAATTGACATTAACGATCTCAAACTTTAAGAACCAAGTACGAGCAACTGAGGCTTTACATTGGCAAAAAGATAAAAACAGCCAGCCTTAACTCAAAGTTTACTGATTCTTATAAAAAAAGCGTGCTTAAGGTATTATAAAAGCAGAATACAATTAAGGTACTGTTACCTGTGGTTAATTTATTATACATTTTATAAAGGGTTAAAGCCCTGCTTGATTGGCTTCACAGCTCATGACTGCCGTATCTGCAGTAGACCAGTGCCAGCATGCACAAGAAAATTATTGGTTCTGCGGTTCTAATATGAAGTAAATTTAGTATCGAACTCACAATTAATTACGGTAAAAGCACTACAGATTATTTTATACTATGAACACAATACTTTGTGAAGCAAATTTAGGTTAATCGCAGCCAGCGACTCGCAAAGCATTTGTGCATTGCGCTATGCCTGGGCGACTCGTAAATTGCATACGATTTGCTGTTTACACGAGCGCGACTTTGCCCTGAGACTCTCGAGACGTTGAAATCGACCTCGTGTAAGTGATCACGGGCGAGAACGATTGTTGCATCGAGTCGCGCGAAATATAATCGGCATCGCAAATCGCAGGTGTTACTTACACGGCGGCGATTCTTCCCAAACGCGATCGCGGTAAGCGAGTCTCGCCTCGTGTGAGTAACCACTCTGCGAGAGAGATTTTCACGCATTAAAAATCTACGAATCGCGTTGCAATAAAGTCGCCCGTGTAAATGCGGCTTAAAAGTGATTGGAGAGGACATTCTTAACCCATGACGATGCTTCTGCTACTAAGCAACAATAGGTGTGCGCAATTCGCACAACAGCTACCTTAAGATTCATGGCCATGGTAAAGTACATTATCAACTTTTCGGCCATCTTGGGCCACGGATACCTGTCTTAACTAACAGATTGCGAATGGTCAAAAATATGGTAAGTGGCCAAAACGCTCCGTAAGACGACTTATTTTGATCATTTTTTGTCTTAGAGATCAACAACAATTCGTTTAAAACTAATAACACAAACATTAGAGCAATCAGCAAGAAGATAAAAGAGCTGAATCTTTCCTTTGCAAAGTTACACAAAAAAAAAATTTAATTATCCAAGCTCTAAAAAGGAATTAGGTACAGTAGTGGCCTTAGGAATGTGCAAAGTGTGCAAATGCACAGGGCCCCCCCCCCACTTCTGGGGGGCCCCCACTTGACCTTCCGCGCGCAGAAAAAATTTGATTATGAAAAACTATAGCAAATTATGATAAAAAGTTTATACATTTGTTTTAAGTGTCATTACATAAGTACCCCTCCCTCAAGATGCACTTGTTCCAAATGTTATTACACATATCCCCCTTTCCAAGACAATATTAGTTTTAACTTTTAAGTCAGATTTAGTAAACAGATAATAAAAATTTACTGGTAAAGTCAACTTACTACTCTTTTTTTTGCTTGCTACTGTTAGGCTACTCAGGTCATATGCGTAACCAGGGGGGCCCAGCCCCCCCCAATTGAAATGCTACCCATGATAAAAATGTCACAAAAAAACTTGTTTTTTTAGCTTCAGTTTCTTTTAGCATTTTCGCATACAACAGTACACTCGTAAAGCAGTAACTAACAATTGTATTGATTCAGGGGTCCAGGGCCCCTTAATTTAATTTTTGCCAACCAATTTAAATGGGCCCCCTACAAAAATATTTATATGGCCCTCAAATTTATATGGGCCCCCAACAATAATACTGTCTCAGGGGGCCAGGGCTTCTTCAATTTAATGTTGCCAACCAATTTAAACGTATAATCCGCGCGAAATTAAGCGTTTCTATCCTAAAAGTTGCTAACTGAGGTTCTCATCTAACCTTTTTATGACTGCAATGCAATAACCAGTGACGGATTTAACACATGGCACAGCGCCAGGGGCCCCGCGCTCGGATAAGACTTTTTTTGGTCTTCACCTGTATTTGGCACGAAAATATTGCAAAAATCTCAAAGTGCCTGGGGCCCAACTCAATGTAAATCCGACTCGGGCAATAACATGGTTTGTAGGCATAACTATCTACTGTACATTTTTCAATTACAATTCACCTCTACCTCGCCAGTTTTTATGCGACAAAATACTTTTGAAAAAAATTAGCTTCAGTAAGAGGAATGCTCATTAAACAAATTTTTGACTTGAGAGAGCCTGGGCCCCTGGCCGTATATGTACTCCTATAACTGGTTGTTTTCAAGACAAAACAATAATATATAAAGAAAATAATCGACTGAATTGTTATTTACTGCTAAAATATTGTTATAGGGCCTGGGCGAAATCACGAATAAAAAGTTAACCACAAAATGCAAGATTTTAAACGTGTTTTGGACTTAAATTGCAAGCAAAAGGAGGACTGAACAACTTAATTTTTTCAATTGGTTTTCAAATTTTAAAAATCTAGTACTTTCAAATGGCTCTGAAAATGTGCAAAATGTGATCCAATGGTATTAAAACTACTTTTTTTTCCCAAAAATTACGAAAAATCGTCCAGCGGCTGGGGGATTCGCCCCCAGACCCCCGTCTGTGATACGTTTGAATTACAGTACACTTCTTTTCTTAAGCACGTCTCCCAATTTTCGCATTTTAACTAGGCTATTGGTTTAAGCTCTCTCCTTGAACGAGTTCCTAGTTACATGCCAACACCAGGCCACGACTTCTGATCTTGCATTCTACGATATCTTTGCCCCACCAAAAAATTCTTCTTTCGAAGTTTCTGATGACGTTATTGCGTGTGATTTGTGGTTTGCCCCCCCCCCCCCCAATCAAAAATTCTGGCTACGCCTATGACTCAGATAGTCGTTTTTCCACTTGTTTTTTTTTTTTCAACTGCTTTCAGCAGCTGGCAGTAATAGTTTTTTGACTTACGTATACAGTATATCATATGCTAAGCAGTATAAAGCATTCAAACATTATTGCTAAGTACTCAAACATATTCTGTAATAGCACTAGCATACTGAAAGCAATTGCTGAAAGTTTACGTTAATTTACTGCAATTAATTGAGTTGATAATCTAAATGAGAGGAACTTATGATCAAACATTTGGCTTAATTAGGGCTGCAATAGCATTGGTCTTCTGGTCTTGTTATTTGTGAAATGCATTGTTGCGCTTAATTGCAAGTGCAGATAAATCATGGTAAAGTGGTGTGTAAAGAAAAGGGCCCCCCCTTTCCTAAGGCCATCACTGATTAGGTGTGACAAATGCATTGGAAACTGATACAGATAAAGTCTTTTTAACTTGCAATTTAAACCTTTTGTAAAATCCTTTCAATATTTTATGTAAAAAAGTGTGTAATTTTGTTCAAATGTCTAAGGAAAGCATTAATAGTTACCGATGACAATGCACGATGCAACAAAGATTCAGAGAATATCCTTTTTTTAAGTCATCAATGACTGAATAAGTATGGCCGATTGCGCTAAATGGCCAATGTTAAACAATTGTGTGGTAAAAACTTTTTAGTTCCTTAAAGAAGTTGTGATAGCGAATCAACTTCACGCATGTGATGCAATAGTTTAAATTTAAACTTTTTGTGAAAAATTGATCAGTATCAAGTTACCTGCATTGATGGATTTAATTCACCCTATTAATTAGCTCGTCAGTAGTTTGAACTTGTGTAGTAAAGAGAGCAATTTTTCAAAGTATGAAAGTGTAAAAAGCTCAAAGTAGGCCTATGCATATTGCATATGCACCGCGTAGGTTCAACCAAAAATGTACAATTTAGATGCGAAGCATTGATACTCATTATACCTTTTATGTAAGTTATGTAGGCGTTGAGTATGCAAATATTGGTGTTCAGTTTCAGAGTGTTGAAAGCAGAACACAAACAAAACCCCTCGATCCTGACATGCTACAGTGCATAGCAACGTTAAAAAGTCGGAGGTGAAGTAGCGAAAGTCAAAACGCCCACGAAGCCTTTGTATGCTCGCACGCACACAAAATTAGCGACTCAAAAAAAGCAGCAGGTTAAAACGACAACGACGCGTATCACTTTTATTACAGGTGACAGAAATAGATTGGTGCGTATCGTACAGCCCTGGTGGAAGCGTTTGGCTACAAATTTGAGAATCGTAGCGTGTCTGAAAATTTAAACAATCCTAGTGATTGAAAAGGGAAAGCAATACGTTTGAAGAGTATTTTTTAGCATATAAATAATGAATCCGGATTTACAGTAGACAATGTTGCATTAGAGTCTTGGTACTTAAGCGCAAATCAACCATAAAAAAGTCTTTTAAAAACGAAAAATCGCATTACAGTATTGTTCAAACAAACGGCTTCACAAGATTACACGAAAATGTATAGTAGAGACAGTTATCAGTCCGGTTGCTCAATGCACATTCACTAACAAGATAAAAAAATTAACACGCTTTTAGTAAGAAAAAGTACTACGAAGAAACGATAAGTCATTGTAGCTAACAATTTGCACTTAAGTTAACGGTATCGGAAACAAGCTATTGCGCCAAAGGATGCAAATATTAATTTGGTGTAAGTGTGACTGTAAGTTAGAATCTAGAAGTCATTCTAGAATTTGACGGAGTTTATATTGTAAGCCATCACTAAAAATGGAGTCAAATGAAAAAATTGAAGGCACAATGAACAGCAGGCGAGCAACCTAGATTTTGCGAAAGCCTAAGCAAGTTTTAATAATTTATTTATTGACGGACTCAAAAAACATCGGTCCAGCAGTACAAAGGCATATACACAACTACACCAATCACACTCAAACACAAACAAAAGCTTTAAGCAAGATAAAATTTTATCGTTTGTTTTTGCATTATCAGTATATTGTCCAAGCTAAGAGAGTGATTTGAGTTAAAAACCAAAATGTTTCTGATGGGAAAAATGTATTCGACAACTGAGCATTAAAGAAAACAGAGGCAAAGACAGCAATCAGCCGCAGGAAACCATGGGAGTCTGGAATCGAAGCCCTGTCTCCCGATTATTTTTGAAATTTTTTGAAGCAAAAAATCACCAGTTTATTGTCGTAGTGCTTATTTATCCGGCTGTCACAAGACAGCGTCAGACTCTAACGCTGTTGGACGATCTGCACACTTTTCATTGCAGTGACTACTTCGTGCTCGGAGGAATCCGCGCCTGCTTAGGAGTTCCCAGTTATCCAATGCTTCTGTGGATTTCTTCAAATTCTTGTTCCTTAAATTTGCTGCTTGTTCAAAGCTACCAAGCAGAGACAATCATCGTAAAGCGTCTAATCCAAGGACGCAACCAGTGAGTTGCTAGGGGGGCGGCCTGCTCTGGGTAACACCATTTTGGGGTGACACCATAGTATGCTAAGAATTTTGCTTTGTCTCAACCTCATTTGCACCGAAAACCCAGTAACTTTACGGCGAAGACCTTTTTTTTTTCTTGCTTTCTTTTGGTCTTCACCTATTTCTGCACCGAAAAAAGGTGACACCACGAAATTGCGCTTCGGGTGCCACCATTCTTAGAGCAACGCCACTGGATGAAACAAGGTGGCCAGGGTGCTGGTTGAACCCAAATCATGCAATCAGGGTCGTTATAAAAACAACGTCTTTGCCCAATCGGCCACGTTGTTGGCTTTAACATCATTTTAACGACATTCTAACGCAAACTAAAAGAGATTTCGCACTTTTAAAGCCGTTGAAAAAAATGAAATTGGTAAGGTATGAACTTTTAGACCCTTCAGCTACTTTCCATTTGCAGTTTGCTCCAAAACACGTTTAATCACTAGCATTTACGGATTAAAATTTTTTACTGACTTGGCTAGGGGAGGGACTTCAGCTCCCTTAGCTTTAGCCCCCCGCTCTGGTTGCGTCACCGATGAACAATAAGATTTCACGATTAGCTGCCAATTAAGGCTGGGCTATCTATGAAATGTTTTCACTAAATTTTTAAAGCTATTAAATACAAAGTAACGCAATATATTCGAGAGAGGTAAGATAAGAATAAGATTCATAGTCAAGAGATGCTCAAACCGAGAGTGCTCAAACCACTTCAAATTTGGTGAGCGCAAATCAAATTCAGTTAAGGAGTTCAGAACAAGAGCACTTTGGACATCGTTACACAAAATAAATATAATGATTTAATGACAATAGTGTACCATAATAATAGCCAGATATGAAGTAATGCATTAAATAAAACATTAATTGACGCAGGTGCGTAGCCAGAAATTCGCAATGGGGGGGGCTGTGTTGGGGGTCTGGGAGCGGAGCCTCAAACGCTCGAAAATTTTACGCTTTTTTGCAAAAAGAAATAAATTTTGGTGCTATTTTGATAAAAAAATAATGCTTTTAAAACGTGGCTAAGAAATGGGCAGAGCAAACATGATTAAACTGGTTGCATAAATGAGCTATTTGGGAGGTGGCGAATGGTAAAATTTTAGTGTTCTTATTTAGATGCTGGTAAATTATAAAATCTTAAAGTTCGATAAAACTCACACGGAGTAATCTGTTTTGTATACAGTTTATAGAGAAAAATAATTGAGGGGGGCTAATGAAAAGAGACTTGAGAGAAATGTTTGGTAATTAACTAATACGGAATAGCCCCCCCCCCATTTCTTAGTTTATAGTACGTTTGTTGATGACACCTAAGTTTAGCATTTTTACACTTGCGATCAAATTAGGTTGCTAATTTTTGACCACCTTTCAAAGTTTTTATTTATTTGTTGGTTTTATTTTTGAAAATTAGCCCCCCACCCCCCCCCCCTCTTTTGAATATATGTTTCAAAAAATGTTTTAAATCACTATTTAGTCCACTCCAGTGCATAAAACAGTCTCAAAAGTTCTAAAAACGTAGTGTTTTTCTCATTCTGCATTTTGGTCGACATGCCAATGGGGGGGCTATGGCTACGCTGCTGCCCCCTACAATATTATTTAAATGGCCCCCAATTTAAATAGGCCCCCAACAATAATATTGATCCAGGGGGCCCAGGCCCCCTCAATTTAATGTTTGCCAACCAATTTAAACGTATAACCCGAGTGAAAGTAGGGGCTTTTTTATTCTAAAAGTGGCTAACTGAGGCCCTCATCTAACCTTTTTATGAACGTAATGCAATAACCAGGGACGGATTTAACATATCGCACAGTGCCAGGAGCCCAGCGCTCAGAAAAGACGTTTTTTTGGTCTTCACCTGTATTTGGCAGAAAAATATTGCAAAAATCTCAAACTGCCAGGGGCCCAACTCAACGTAAATCCGGCCCGGGCAATAGCATGGTTTGTAGGCGTAACTTTCTATTGTACATTTTTCAATAACAATTCTTTTCCACCTCGCCAGTTTTTATGCAACAAAATACTTTTGAAAAAAATTAGCTACGGTAAGAGGAATGCTCATTGAACAAATTTTTTAATTGAGAGAGCCTGGGCCCCCTGGGCGTATATGTACTCCTATAACTGGTTGTTTTCATGACAAAACAATAATCTCCAAGGAAAATATTCGACTGGATTGTTATTTACTGCTAAAATATTGCGAGAGGTAATGTACTTTACTTTCCCCTACCTAGGCCAAATTACTTACAAAATTTAATCCCAAAATGCAAGATTTTAAACGTGGTTTGGACTTAAATTGCAAGTAAAAGGAGGACTGAACAACTAAACTTTTTCAATTGGCTTTCATATGTTAAAAATCTAGTACTTTTAAATGGCTCTGAATACGTTCGAAATGTGATCCAATGGTATTAAAATAGCTTTTTTTCTAAAAAATTACGAAAAATCGTCCAGCGGCTGAGTGATTCGCCCCCAGACCCCCGTCTGTGACACATTGAAATTACAGTATACTTCTTCAGTCAACACACGTCTCCCAATTTAGACATTTTCTCGTTTTAACTATTGGTTTAAACCCTCTCCTTCAACGAGTTCCTAGTTACGTGCCAACACCAGGCCACGGCTTCTGATCTTCCATTTTGTGATATCTTTGCCCAACAAAAGATTCCTTTTTCAAAGTTTTTGATGACGTCATTGCATGTGATTTGTGGGTTGGACTCCCCCCTCCCAATCAAAAATCCTGGTTACGCCAATGGGCACCAAAATAGACTGAACTTTTGCACATCAAAACTGATATTTTACGGCAACAAATTATGCGCTATATTAAAAATTTCGTATTCATGTCTGAAAAAATGACACACATAAGGCCAGCAGCGTTTCTAAGCTCGTTTCGTATGCGGCCCATATACCGTATTTGACGGCATATATAGGACGACCTTTTTTTCCAAAATTTTGGCTAAAAAATTGCCCTGCGTCTTACATGGCGTAGGTAAAGTTTGAGACCTCCAGTAGGCCTAGGCTAATCTTCTCCCTGACGCTCACTAACCCAGCTTACACTTAGCACTTCTACCTACCCTAAACTCCATGCATCCTTATATTATTGCTGGTATTATTGGATTATTACCGGTGTTTCAAAAATGAATTAGTAAAAATGAAAGCAATTTACCGAAAGCAAAATGAAAACAATTAAAAATGAATAAGAATTAGTCAAAATGAAAGCTAAATTGCTTTTATGCAGCTATGTTTCTGCTTGTGTAGGTTGTGCTAGACTATTTTCAACAATACATGCTTAAATACACTAAAAACCTTTTTTTCCAGAATCGGACGGCTAAAATGGGGTGTGTCAATACGGTAATCGCTTGAAAAATCCGTCAGTAGCAGTCAGTGGTGCCGATCTTTGTTGAGCATTGGGGGGGGATAATTTGCAATTTTACCCCAATTTTGCTCTATTTTCAACGTTGGAGGGGATGAACCTGGACCACGATTTTGTTCAGATGAGGAAATTTAGTGAAGACCAGAAAAAAAGCAAATGGAACACTTTTTTTTCCCAATTCAGGCGAAGACCAAAAAAAAAAGTCTTCATCAAAAATAAAACACTTTTTTCCCCAAATTCAGGTGAAGACCAAAATGAAAAAGTCTTCATCAAAAATAGAACACTTTTTTCCCCAAATTCAGGTGAAGACCAAAAACAAAAAAAAAGGTCTTCACCAACAATAGAACACTTTTTCCCCAAATTTACGCTCAGATGAACATGGATTTAAATTATTGGGGGGATGCAGTGTGGACCATTCTCAAAATATTGGGGGGATATATCCCCCATCCCCCCCTTGTTTCGGCACCCTTGGTAGCAGTAAATGCGACCACAAACGCAACCAGATGTTGCTAAAAAAAAGGGAGCTTAAATCAAAAAAATTTTTTTTCCATCCAAATTCTATAATTTAGGCCTCGTGCTGAACAAACTGATGCAACTCAAGCGTACCCCAGAGCGGGTCTGGGGGCAAAGCCGCCAGCCGGGTGATTTTCGTGATTTTGCAGGAAAAAATAGGGTGTGTAGAGAGAGATAGAGAAAAAATAGAACCTACGAGCTACTTCCCAGCTTGACTTAATAACAAAAGATTTCCGGTTGGCGGAGGTGTTATGACCCAGCTACAACTTCATACAAAAAGGAAATTTTGGTTTTAACCGTTTAGAAGAAATGCGTACAAGATTTGGAAAGAAAAATAAATAAAAAATATCTTAACGCAGACAAAAGTTGTAGTTGGCTGGTGGGGGCGAAACTGTTCGGGAAGTAACTGTGTAAAATACATTTTGCTTTTTGTCAGTGGTTTTCCAAAGAGACCGCGTCCAACGACATACTGAATTGTTTCCAAAGAGGCCGCGTTCAATGACAAACTTGTTTCCAAAGAGACCACGTTTAACGACAAACTTGTTTCAGTTCTAAAACCTAATCACGTGACTTATAGTCACAAACGTTTTTACTGTATAAGATATTGTACGCAAGAAAAAATTTTTAAACCTTCTAACCGCCGCCCCAATTTCAATTACCGTTAACGCTATTTAAAAAAAAAGCCTGAAAGCAAACTCACGCGACGCAAGCGTCAGTTGTTCTATACACTACATGCGCTCAAAATAAAAGGAGAGATTTAAACACAGTTTTATGAATGGATTAAGTAATTTGAATACCGTGAGATGGTGTAGATTATAATTGAATCCGTAACCAATAACAATGAAACATTTACAAATACCCTTGCGAGAAATTTAGGCGTAGTCAGTTATGCGCTTTAAGTTAGACGTTGATTCTCTACGTTTCCGCGTTTGGATGGTCGAATACCAGATATCACATTGTTGGAACAAATTCGTAAAAAGCAGTAAAGTCACTGGTAAAGCTAAAGTGTATGCAGTACTTATCAAGTTGGATAACAAATCAAATATTTCATTATACTCGCTGTATTACGCCGAAGCGTGTAGCGAGTTGGCGGAGCCCATCTCCGCGTCATTGCGCCTACGGGCAATATAGCTCTTTTTGAAGAAATGTTGCAACGGTGGCGAGCCGTTGGCAATACTGCGTCCGATTTGACCGGCCCGTGATTTGAACCCCAGACCTCCCGCTCCAGGGACGAACACGTTACCGCCCGATCAACTGGCCGGTATTTAAGGCTTATTCTAAATCAATATTTGAAGCGGCATTGCACTCTAATTTTTGAATTTTAACGCTAAATATATCAAAAAATAATTGATTACCAACGTTTTTGTCGTGTTTTTTCATTGTTTGACGTTAAATGTAGCTTTAGCGAGAAAGATTTGGACTTAACGGTAAAAAATTCGGCTGTGGCAACATGGCGACATCAAATTTGCATACGAAGTTTAAAATGACTTGGTCGGGTAAGGATTTGTTTTTGCCAGGTTTCTGCTGTGGCTTTGGCAAAAAAGGATGTTTTTTTAAAAGTAAACTTAAGCCAATTGGCTTAAGTTTTTGTTCTTTTTGCACAAAAATATTCGATCTGGTGCACTTAGAAAAAAACTTGAAAATAGGCCTAGGCTGATCGAATAGCATTGATAATTTTGACCTATGTCATATACGAGGACTATACGCAGAGGTGGTCAGTAACGAAGTAGTTTTACTTAAGTAGACTACTTAAGTAGTATTTTCGGTAACGAGCGACTTACTTAAGTATTTTTCGTTTCTGATACTTCTACTTTTACTTCAAGTAAAATCCTCTCGAAGTAACGCTACTTGAGTAGTAATGACTTTTATGTAAAGTAGAAGTAAACACCTAGCCATTATTCCACCTCACAACGTGTACAATAAGTACGTATCGAGTTTGTTTTACTGTACAGTACTACGAAACTTATTGAATAGTTACGCCGATTCATTTACAGGTCATCTAGGGTAGTGTGTTTTTGCGTTGCATCAAATACCAGGTGTTGACTCAGTCTCACTAAAAAAAAAAAAACATACCGAACCCTGATTAGCATGGTGCAGTAGACAAACTAGACATGCGCATTACTCCTGGTTCATACGAAAAAGATTAGCGGTTAACGGCGTTGCGTTTGCTGCGGCCCGTCTGGGGTTCAATTCCCTAGCCGGTTAACGAACAGTGTTGCTAACGACTCGCCATCGCTGCGACATTCCTTCTCAAGCTGTGTTGTCCAGGCGCGGAGATGAGCCCAGAGTCCCTACTAAATCGTATTCGTAACACGCTTCGGTGAAATTTCAAGAGAATATAATAAAACTTTGATTTTTTGATATGCTACCGTAAGTATGGCTTTGCTTGAACACTGATCGTAAGCGTCACAACAGCAAACCTTCGAAGAATAAACAAACACGTGAAATTCGAAATTACTTTCTACTTTCATTACTTAAGTAGAATTAATTTTGACTACTTTCCTACTTTTACTTAAGTGGAAATGCTTCGCCATACTTCTACTTTTACTTGAAAGGCATTTTTGAGTAAGTAACAATACTTCTACTTAAGTAGATTTTTCGACTACTTTGTCCACCTCTGACTATACGGTTGTTCTTTGTAATTATTAGAGTAAACCCGGTATGAAAACGGAGAGGCTATAGAACAGACCTTACAGCTTTTTAGAATCAACTGCTAGGCTACTTAACTAGTGATAGGCTAGTAGGCCAAGAAGCTAGGCTTTGCGGCAGGCCTATTTCAGATTGATAGTGACAAGAATAAAACGAAAATAACGAATATTCATTCGCGCATTTTTTCTTTATTTACTTTCCTAAGGGTTTAGATTAGAGTTAGGTTTAAGATAGTTTGTGTGTTCTTGTAACCATAGTAATTATGCTTTCTTAACATTATCGCTACGTCCACACGAGCAAAATCTAATGGTTGATTCAAAAAATTATTTAAAAAATTGTAGGACTGCAATAAACAGCGGAAAAAAGAAATGCAAACATCTTTCGATGTAGAAGTCGAAGAACTATGAAATCTCCATGAAAAAAATTTTTTTAATACAATTATATTTTGTGTAGCAATGAAATGAATTATATTTAGACCTCAATGCCACTTAAAGCCCAAGTCCATGAGTTAAAACAGGAACATTTGTTGTGCTTGTTGCATAATATATTGAAATACTAAAAAAAAAAACAGAAATAAATTATTGATTTACTCTTAAAGTCACTACTATGGACGTTCTTAATAGAAAAATTTTGATTATTATTGTTTAGCAGAGGGTTGCCCAAAGTGTGGCCCGCCAGTGGTTTTTAGGATTAAAGTTCATTTAGACTAGGGCGATATCGATATAAACTAGGGGGAATTTTTTGAAAAAACCCAATCAATTTTTACTTGTGTCGTCAGGTCACCACCTAAAATTCTGCCCAAAATCACTTTAAAATGCTTCAAAAAAGACTTTTTTATATTTATTTTATTTTATTTTGGTTCACTTAAAACTCCGGCGATGATCAAATCCTTTCTAAATGCGGTGAAGACATTTCTTTATCTTCCCGTAAATCTGCACCAAGTATCACATCATAAAACCAATTTCTGGCTTACTACGGCCAGTTCATCGAAAAGTTTGGGCAACCTTGGTTTAGAAAAAAGCTGCCCAAAGCTTTGAGGGCCGCATTACGCTTTTTTTAGCTTTCGCAGCCGCACGATCACTTGTAAAAAAAACTTTTTATATCATACACCGTGTTTTTATTTTTTATTACTACAAGGCTCTTATTTTTATTCTCTATCGCAATTAGTTTGTAATATTGCAAAAGTTGAAGAATCATATCAGACAATGTCGCCCGTTCATGATTTGACTCTGAAAAAATATTCAATGAAAAGTGATTTAAGACCGAAAATCGGCCGAGTTGCTATTTTCAACAACACCACATTTGCTGACAGTAAGTATTCAGTACATAGGCTCAATCGAGTTGATTAGATTTCTTCCTGCCCTACACCCAGCTTGTTGGCAAGGCTGATTATTTTTGGAAATGGCAAAAAGTTTTGTTGGTAACAAAAAGTTTTGTTGAATATGCTAAAATCAGACAGTATTTGCAAACATTTCTGTAAGGTGTGATTATTCAACTGTATTGCAGCAACCGACAAAATTTTCAAATCACATATTGTTACGTCATAGCATTAGATCCTGATTTGCTGTATTTCATTTTTGAATTTTTGATTTGTTTGCCTTGACGCGAAGAGCGCGGTCTGCTAGGCATTCGTGCAGCTGTAGTAATTTAGCTCGAAACTTGTTACAAATCGCTGGAATTTGAACGTGTTTGAATTTACATATAATTAAGCTTGTTTCTTCTTTATGCGCGACGCATGAAGACGGCAAGCTTTGCGATTCTTGACTGTGATGGCAAGCGTTCTTCAGATCATTCTTCTTTTTTATGACCTAATGGTCAGACGCTTAAAATGACGTTACTTATGTTTGGTACATTTTGTTAACGTTCATTTTTGGTTAAGCCAGCTGGGCTTTATTACTTATTTTTTCTTTAGCTCGCCGGTTTTCAAATTTATTTTGAAACTGTGCTGTGCGTGTTGTAGCTATTTGTTCGTTTGATCTTTGTTTTTGAATAAAGAAGAATTCGATCCATAGCAGCACGCGTGCTGTAAGAATCCCATGCGATCTTAGTTTTTTTTTTGGAGTTAGTTACAGATATTATTTTTTATTTAACGCTAAACGTTTTCGACCCTTCTTCTGGTCCTCTTCAGACCAAAAATTATACGTGTTTTCACATTCGAAACACTAATAACTAGCAAGTAAGTTATTTACAGAAAAACAATTAAGTTTATGTCAACGCAACTCGTATGTCCAGTTTTAAGCGTAAAAACTGTACAAATTATGCAATGACATGAGAATAATATCACAAAAATTCAGTACCTAGAATATAATTCACATCACGCGAACAAGAAAATTTGTGCACGACATACCACAAGGGTACGGAGTCGAACGCTTAAGTTGAAAATACGATCACAGCACAGCAGGCACGTAGCCACGATGGTCTGGGAAAGTTGCCTCCCTAAATTTTATTTTGCCCTCCTCCCCCCCAAACAAATCTTACTAGGCCTTTATAGTAAGGTAAGATTGAGCAAAATACGCAGTAGAAATCGTTTATAGTCAGTCAGGTGCTTGATAGCGTATGATCATTTACATCCGCTTATTTTTCCGTTTTATGTTAATTATTCCAATTTACTGGTACGCTACAAGCATGTCATTCATAGATTGGATTGACAGAACACAAAAAAACTTTTGTTTTAAAATCAAATAGAACAACTTAATCGGGCAATTTCTTTTTCTGTTCTCGTTGGCAGCTCACTAGCGCATCAACAAAGCTTTATCGAAAGCTTAGCTGCTTAGATATTGGTTAGATATTAAATATTAAACTTTTGAAGCAAATTTTATTTGTAGTATTACATGAGTTGACAATTGTAATTGTAATTACATTTTATTCACCAAGTTACCTTGGCCAGGAGACAGCGAAGGGACCTTTTGGTCTTCGAGTCAAGCTGCCACCTGTCCACCTGTCTACCACACACGATGTGAGGCTTCACAGTGTCCTTTAATTGCTAAACGTCAAACAGGGAAGCTGTGAATCCCAATTTTTACAGTCTTTGGTTTGACCCGGCCGAGAATCGAACCCGAGTCGACCGTTTCAGTAGCAGACGCTCTATCCACTCGACCACTGATGAACAAGTTACATGCAGCTTCAAAAATATGAAAAATTAATTTTAATCTTACATGTTTGGTTTTATATAGGAAATTAAAAGCTTTTCGAATTACAGAGATTGCTTTCATGGCTGGAATTAGAATGAATGAAACTTTCCAATTAATATAGCCATCGCCCGCTTAGCTTGTTTACGCAGCCAGTTTAACAATTCTTTGCAGTACTATTATATGCGGTGTTCACAAGCAACAATTTTAACCAAAAAAAGTCTTAAATTAAGTTATTTTTGCAAAAAAAAAATGGCCAAAATCCCCGAGCATTGGGGGCTACGCCCCCAAACTCATTGCTTTTGGTGGTTGGGGGCTTTGTCCTCAGATCCCCAATACACTCCAAGATTTAATATGATTGAAACTTTTCATTATGATAAAAAACAAATACGAAAATTCTGCAAATTACATCTGCAAAGCAAAAATTGTTGGTTTTAAAACCATGCAATCGCCAAGATTTACGAAAAGATATTATTCGCTCAAGTTTAGCGCTTACTCCCCCAAAAATATCCGGCTGCCTTCGTGCCTGTAGTACATCATACTAAACTATACAATAGGTTCACTTCAAGTGCAGTAAATTGCATTGTTAAAATGCTCAGCATTTTTTGCGTTTATTGCGTCATAAAGATTTTTTTTAATGGACTACGTCACTTCATGTTAAAAATTAGAGTTTCCACTGTTTTTTTCGATGATTTTAATTTTCATTGTATATTTAAAAAACTACTGGTTTTTTGAATTCAATTTAACAGACGTTGGTCTTGACGAAAGGGGAGTGGGCGGGCGAGCCGTTACATTTGTGCTTTTTCATTTCTTAGAAATTGGGTCGAAGCACGCTCCAAAAAGTCGCAAACCAACTATGACGTCATAAAGTTTGTTACATACATTCTAATTTCAAGTATTCTAGCACAATCATCAATCTTAAATTAAAGCAAGGTCTTCTTGGCTGCTCAAAGTTTTCTATCCAAGTAGAGGGTGGGCAAGACGTTTTTGTGGCGTCATAATGCAAAGCAATAGATTGCAATTATAAAGGTACACTTGTTTAATATATTGTTAAAATGCTCAAAAGTGCCCGAAATTTCACTCAACAGCCCTGTCAAATAAAACTTTTTTAGATGATTATCCTGATCGACCTGGTTCTGACAAAGATGCCGAAGATATTGCAGCTGTATTTAGAGAGTATGAATTCGAAGTTGATGACATTTACAAGAATCTTGATAGCTTGGATTCTGGAAAGGTAGATAAATAACTTTTCTGCAAAATTTGTAGCCAGCCGCTATAGTTAATGCCTTGGAAACGTAAGGTCTGGGATTCATTTTTAGGCTAGTTAAATCAGATGCAATAAATTAAAAGCTGGTTAAATTAGACGCAGTATTGTCAACTGCTCGTCATCGATGCGGTATTTCTCCGAAAGTAGCTGTGTGTCCGCAGCCGCAATGACGTGGGAATGGTTTCCGTAAACTTGTCATTTAGCAATTTAGGCGGTGTAAAAAAGATTTTGATGTGATTACATGTAGTATTTTAAATCATAATTTTAAAAAAATTGTGCAGGTGATTTTTTGAGTTTATATAAATCTTAAATCGGTTTCGAAATTTGAATTGTTACTAAAATTTTAAAGCATAACGTTACAATTTCTAAACTTGTATTAAGGAACTAAGAGACTTCGTGAAAGTACAAGAAGAACAAAAAGACCACAAAGACCAGAAAAAGCAAAAAGACCTATCGCAATATAATTGCTTTGTTTGCGTCTTCTTGTCGCATGGCGAGGGTGATAAAATAATGATGCACGAAGGAACATTACACATTCAAGACGACATATTGGATCGCTTTCGTAAATGTGAGCAATTGGCAGGAAAGCCGAAAATTTTTATTATACAAGTAAGTAAAATTGGTAGAAGGCAAAAACTATAAAATATGATAAATTTTACGAATTATCAGTTTTGCAAACTTAATACAGTCCAGCACCGTTGAACTTATTAAGTGTAAAAAATTCTTCTTTAACATACTAAGTAAGACCAGGGTTCTAAACCTGGGCTTCATATGATGTACTGCAGGTACTCTAAGGAATCCGCTAGATTGATCACAATCGTACTTATATATGCACAGCATTGCCATACCGTCCTTACTTTCAAGGTTTGTCTTTATGTAGAAAGAGTGTGTCTAAAAAAAGTAGTATGATTACCCTTGCTTCTAAATGTCTTTATTTTTATTATCCGTCTTTATTTTGTGTTTGTTTGTCTAGATGTGTGACTTTCTTGATTACTCTCAATTAAATTTCAGTGTTATTGCACTATCGTTGTTGTCACTTCGTTACCTAAATGCGTTTGCAGGGCTGCAATTTTGAAATTGTTTCAAGCGCTTAAATGGAAATCAAAGCCTGTTATTTCATAAACTGAATAATTTTGGTGCAAGACATATGAACAAATATTTCTGAATGAATAAATCGCTACCGTAGTGCAGAAAGGCTGTAAGTGAAAAAACACGAAACTGAGAAAAACAGGTCTTAATGTTTGAGCACAAAAAAGAAATGCAAGCAATTAATTTTTAAACTTTTTTTCTCAATAAAGTTTATGGTTCACAATGGAATATGAATGCATAACAGAGTTATTGGAATTAGGAGTCCGGTTTCGTTGCAAAGACAGATACAACCTTTTACCTCTAAAGAAATGTCAAGAATCGTGATAATCACGAGGTTGTGACTGAAGGTTTTTTCACAATAAACAGTCTTATTCTCAGCATTGTAAAGCAATATTTGAACCTTTTGTTCGTCATCATCGTAATGTTCGTGGTCTTCAATATCTGGTAGCTTTTGATGAGCAATCGGTGATGGAGTTTTTTGTAAAAATCACGATGATCGGATGAAATGTGACCTTCTTTGCACAACTTGAGAAGATTTTTGTTCTTCGCATCAGCGATGCTTGCCTTGCTTCGCTGCGCTTTGTCCCTATTAGATGGTTGTGCATTTGTTAGGTTTTTAACGCGTCCGTATCTTATTCTCGGTTGATAGTAATAGAACTTAATTCCATATCATCAAGCTGGTATTTGAAATATATGTATGTTTGTCTGTTTATCTTTTTTTATCTTGCCACCATTTTGCTTTCATCCATGACAAGCTCTCTCAATCGTCGGTTGATTTTCGATTCGTAATACATATATCAGCAACTTCTTTGAAAACCAAAACATCAGATCAGTGGCGTAGCGTGACATTTCAGAAAAGGCATGCAATTTTGATGACGCCATCGGTTTTGATGACGTAATTGGTAATCAGACCTTAAAACAACTAACACTGCTTTATATTCTAATATTGCAAGAGGCCTTCCTTTCCCAGTACATATTACAGTACTGCTGATTGTGTACCAGTCTATCTTGTGGTATTACCGACCGTAACAGGTCTAGCAGTTTATGTAAGTGCCAGTAGCTCAGCACCATACTACGCTAACACTAAAGTTGGTCTAATAACCTTGATGTGGAAGCATTAATTGTAGAACAAAGCTGGACTAACTTGCTGAATAGCAAATGCATAGCCTACTTTCATAGTCTTCGTTGCTGGAGCCATTATAACATGTCGTAACCTCGCAACAGTCAGCGATACTATGCAGTATTAAGCAGGCTGGTTGGCTCTGAGCTTATTCAATGCAAGCATGGTTAGGCCTCGCCTTGCTTAGTTTATTTAATAACCAGTAAAACACAAACGAAACAACCAGTTAAACAACTTATCGGAAATTTATTGATAGCCTTTAAACCTTTTTGCAAACCCGTAGTGCAGACTTTACAACTAAGCCATCTAGGTACTAACTGGACCAACTACCGGTTACTCCTAAGTTATTCTCATTCTCATAGGCTAACATTTGTCTTAAATAGTGCGAACAATACCATCAAAAACTCAATCTGACTTACATTACTTAATGCTAATATCTACCGGTTACCACAGCTTTGTTTCACTGCCGAGTTATTCGTTTTAGCATATCGCTTAAATTACATAAAATAAATGGCACAGAGATGGAACTGTCGGGATTTTCTCGACCCGACCCGACCTGTAAATTTTAAAACCTCCGCCGGTTGACCGGCCGGTAAACCGGATTTTGACCGGCCCGGTCGACCAGTTTTTACAAAAGGGTTTTGTTCACTCTTCAATGCATCTAATAAAAAATTTTCAAAAACGGGGGGCGTATGGGTGAGGTGTTAAAACTTATGACTCCGGATGGAGGTATCAGAAAAAAACGTAAAAAATTTTGCAATGTCTTGACGTCCTTCATGGTCGACTCCTGGGAAGCCATGTCAACTTCCACTGGCAGTTAGGTGGCCATAACAACCACCAACCCTGCAGCTCCAATGATATTTCACATTGTAGCTCAAGTCAAGTATGCACAGAGCTGGACAGCGCTGTTTCGAGCTTTTGGCTCTCATCGGCAGCCCTCAGCTATCTTTTTCAAAGGTATTCCCAGCTGAACAAACATCTTTGCCAGTTAGGCCAAGATGTTTGTTCAGTTTTGGTTTGCCAGTTAGGCCAAGATGTTTGTTCAGCTGGGAATACCTTTGAAAAAGATAGCTGAGGGCTGCCGATGAGAGCTAAAAGCTCGAAACAGCGCTGTCCAGCTCTGTGTAAAAAATTTTTGCGTTTTTTGAAAAATTAACTCAATTTTACGACCTTTTTAGGTTAAATTTCGGTTTAAAAGACCTGTTTTGAGCAGCACAAAGCCTGCTCAAAATCACCATAAAAAGAACTGGAAGGCACAAGCTAAATCATCAGACGTTCTTGCTAGTGATATTATGCGTAGGCCAAAAAAAGAAGTAAAAATTTTTTAGCTTTTGGTAACAGATTATTTGCAATTTGTCGAGCAGCAAACACTAAACTGTTATGACGTTGGCTAGAAAATATCCGAAATATAATGTGCCCCAACCAGTGGTGCAGATATTTGTTGAGCATTGGGGAGGATAATTTGCAATTTTACCCCAATTTTGCCTGATTTTCAACATTGGGGGGGATGAACCTTGACCACGAACTTTTTCAGGCAAGCAAATTATGTGAAGACCAAAAGGTCTTCAACAAAAATTGAAGAGTTTTTTTCCTGAAATCACGTGAAGACCACAAAAAAGGTTCTAACATAATCCAGCCCTCAGATGCAGACCACAGTAAAACCAGAGCTGGGCACTTGCGCCGCAACTACTTCACTTGCGATAGCGCTTGCGCCGCAACTATTTTTAAACGGTTGCGCTGACGCTTGCGCCGCAAGTACTTTAGCAATTTTGAGCACAATCGCGCAAGCGCAATTTAAATAAGCTTACGATAAAGAATACTTGTTTTCCAACAACTGTGATTAAAGTTTAGAAAAAACACTGACGATGAAGATTTGTAAAAGCCTCGTCATGGGAAATTGCATTCGTTTACTGCATGCAAAACTTCGTTATACCGCACGATTCACAGCAGGAGTTTTCATTGAAACTTTTTCCATGAAACGTTTTGCCAATTTTAAAAAAATTCAAACTTTTCAATTGCGTATATCAAAAAATGGTTGCAGAATCAAATTTTAAAGAGAAAAATTACTTTTATAACTGTCTTTCCAGAAATACGCTACTCGTTCCTAATAAGTCTTAAAATATTGCTTCGCGAAAGAATTTAATGCGTTACTTGCAATTGTCTAATGTATTACCCATAGGTGTAGCCAAGGGAAAGGGCGAGGGTCCCCAGGCTTCCCCCAATTGAAATGCCACCAGTGATAAAAATATGACAAAAAAGTCAATTGTTACTTCACTTTCAGTTTCTTATAGCATTTTTCGCGTACAACATACACGTGTACAACAGTAATTAACAATAATATTGACAACCAGGGGGCACGGGCCCATTCAAGTCAATTTTTACCAACCAATTTAGATGTGTTATCCGGGTGAAATTAAGATTTTTGTCTTAAAAGCTGCTCTCTCTGGCCCTAATTTAACCTTTTTGTGAACTTAAAGCATTAACCAGGGGCGGATTTACCATATGGCGCAGTGCCAGAGGCCCAGCTCACCGATGTTAAGACTTTTTTTTTGGTTTTCGATCATCTATATTTGGTAAGAAGATTTTGCAAAAATCTCCAAAGTGCCTGGGGCCCCACGCAGTGTAAATCCAGCCTGGTCAACAACATGGTTAGTAAGCGTAACCATCTATTGTACCATTTTCAATAACAATTCACCTCCACCTTGCCAGCTTTTACGCAACAATATACTTTTGAAAAATATTAGCTAGGGCACATGTTCATTGAACAAATAATTGAATTTGAATTGACGGAGTCTGGGTCTTCTGGCCGCACATACTCCTACAAGTGACAAAACAAAAATCTCTTAAGAAATATCTTCATGTGGATTGTTTTATTATTTACTGCTAAAATATTACAGGAGGCAAAGTACCTTACTTCTCCCTATCTGGGCCAAATCACGTACAAAATTTAACCCCAAAAAGCAAGATTTTAAACGTGTTTTGGACTTAAATGGTAAGTAAAAGTAGGACTCAACAATTTAATTTTTTCAGTTGGATTTTAAATGTTAAAAATCTAGTTCTTTCAAATAGCTAAGAACGCGTGCAAAATGTATTCCAATGGCATTAAAATAGCTTGTTTTTTTCAAAAAATCGCTCAGCTTCTGTGGACTTCGCCCCCAGACCCTCCTCTGTGATACGTTTGAGTGACATTAGTTTACTCAACACGTCTTCCAAATTTAGACATTTTCACTTTTAACTTTGGTAAACCAGACAACAGCTTCTGGTCTTTCGTTCTACAATATTTTTGTCCCACAAAAAGTTCCTCTTTCAAACATGTCGGATCACGTCATTACATGTCATTTGTGGTTTTGCCCCCTTCCCCAATTAAAAATCCTGGCTACGCCTATGGTCTTACCGTAATTCAAAATCAAGAAACACCAAAAACTATTAATTGCAATTTTTGCTGCTAGTGTGGAAAATTTGAAAGAAATCGCTGACCAAAGTGACAGCATCGGTATAGCTCTTAATTAACATACTTAAATGATTCAATTTTTTTTGAACAAAAACATGATGATTTTTGTAGCATGCTCCAGTCGTCAGAGAGTGATGCTAATTTCTCCAGAAGCATAAATGCACAAATACCTCGGTGGCTTTTAAGAAAATAGAAGTCACAATCTGGATCAGCCTCTGGTTGTCAGAAAAAATGACTACGGATAAAATTTGAACCCAGCATGCCTGCAACAACCAGACACATACTCTGGTTTTGAATTCGCGGCAGTCCTTCAACGCAGGACAGGCGTTAGACCACTCTGCCACAGTGTAGCTGTGTGTTAAAATGAGCATTTTAATATGGACTTGGTGCACTAAAATTTAAACGGTTACGAGTTCGTAAGATTGTTGATCAACATTCTACTCGTCGGTATAGCTCTTAGTTGATTTAATTTCTTTGTACTAAATATATGATGATTTTTTAGCGTGCTCCATTCGTCAGAGCAGAGTGACGCTAATTGCTCCAGAAGCACAAACTGCATCGAAGCTAGTAATCGATTTTTTTGACAAGCCATAAGAAAAAGATAGTGACTCCAAAATCGTTCGTTTACCACCACATAAAAACTTTATTGGTGGAAATTAAAACCCCCAATTCTTTTAAATGCGGTTGTTGAGCGTCATTTTTCATTGTTTTTTGCCCAAAATGAGTGGAGTTGAGCGATGCGCATTTTCAAATGCTCGTATTTTTTAAAGGAAATCAATAATTTTTTTTTTTGTTCACTAATTGGTGTTGTGCAAAATTTGTTTTGAATATTTGTTTCGTACCGTAATCTATAGAGCAGTTTCAGCAGTGAGTCAATCAGATTTATGCTTTTTAAAACGTTAGACTTGCGCTTGCGGTTTCGCTTGCGGCGCAATTATTGTGACTTGCGCGGCTCACCTCTGAGTAAAATTATTGGGAGGGGGTGCACATGTAGCCCATAGTCAAATTGTTGGGGGGATGCAGTCAAATTATTGGGGGGATATATCCTCCCATCCCCCCCGGGTTTCGGCACCCCTGGCCCCAACAGTTTGTAGAAATGCTGCTGCTTCAGAACAAGCCATGGCTAGTTAGATATAAGAAAATAAGAGCTATGTCTATCTTGCCCAGTGTATAGAGTGTGGTAAATTGAAGTTGAAAAAAGCTTTTTAAAGCGGCAAGATTTTAGCATGTATTAAAACAATCTGAAATCTGCGCCACTTCTACTCTCAAGCTGATTAAAATGATGCTAGAATGCCAGATAGCGTAAGCCTCTTCCACATGCATGCTCTTTTGTAATCTGATTACGCAATTTTAACGTACATATTGGACTGTTTTGCTTTGTGCCGTGATCCAAAGAGGCGGGGCATGACACAATGCCCCGTCCCCCCTAAATACGCCCCCGGATATGCATGTCTTAATGGTCGCAGCATATTAGTCGAAGCTTGAAATCGTTCAAACAGTGTTTTCAAAAGGTGTGGTTTATTAGTACCATTTTTTTCTAAAAAGTTTTATTTGTAAAAAAATATACATGTATATTTCGGTTGCTGCTTAGATGTCTTTTAGTTGCTAGAAAGGAGAATTTGACTAGTGTTTCAACCGGCTTGGCCGGCCGGTCGAAGATACTCGACCCGACCGGTAACCCGACCGGCCGGTCGACCCGACCGGTTTCCATCTCTGAAATGGCAACACGCATGCAATATTTGAATTGGCATGCCTTTGGTGCATAGTCTGTGGCCAGTTTTAAGCCAATTTACTGTTACAAACCTAACATGAAAATAAAGACTACATTTTACTGAAACAAGAAACTAGACTGAGAGAAGAACTTTTGCAGCAAACAGTGCGACAATCAAAGTTTTCAAACCTATTGAATTTTGTTCGTAATCTGATCAAAACATAGCGATCTCTTGAACCGCTGAATGCAATTTAAAAATTGCATACGGGCTACCATTATTTTTTGTAATTTAGCCTTATGCTGAAACCAAAATAAAAGTGACTGATATCAAAGAATTAAAAGAGATTATTTGTTGCTACTTTCATAGAAAGTTAATGCCTGTAACTGTGTAAACTTAGCTTGTTGCTGTTTTAAACTTTTACATTTACTGCACTTGTTTAAATTATTAATATTATTTTTTGGCTAAATGACTAGGCACGCAGTGCATGCCTAGCATGCATGGAGAATACGTCCCTGCATCAGATGTATTCACTTCTATAACTTCATATTTGAGTTGTGTACGTTTTGATAAACGAACAGCAGTGTACCATTTTGATGGTATGTTCATATCCGAATGTTTTGTAAGGCTCATTCTGTTGTGAAGTGCATGGAGTCAACCTCCATTTGAGATTGCCCACTTTCAAAAAATTTGTGGTAGATATTCACTAATGTCAACTTTTGTGTAGCATACAGGTACATTGCGGAGAAGTTGCAATTTCTTTGTTGCCCACTGCAAGTATCACAGTAAAAAATCATTTCTTTTGTCGATGAAAGTAGAGCCTTCATGTAATCATAGACCAGGGATTCTCAATCTTTTTGTAACCGTGGCCTATTTTCATTTCAAAAATTTTCCATGGCCCTTTCTCGCAATTTTCTGCGAACTTTCAAACGATCTCCAAAAAAAAGATCATCGCTCCGGAGTCCGCGATTTTTTGCCAATTTTTAAACGATTTCCATAAACAAAACAAAAAAATCATCGCGTGGGAGTCCGCAATTTTTTGCCGTGTTTTAAACGTCGATGTCAATCGGAGATTTTTAAAGCAATGTCAATCGGAGATTTAAGCTCGAAAACTAATCACTCGAGGGGAATAAAAGTTTCGAATTTAGAAGCATCTGGGCATGCAGTTTCAGCTCCCCAAAACAAATTATGGCAATTCCGACACTTTTTTTTGTTTCATTGATACTTCCGCGATGCTTTGCGTCGGAAGTCCTTATGTTTTTTTTTCCTGGAAAAATTACGATTTCGGCAACAAGGGAACGAAAACGCTATAACTTTGAAACAGCTGAACGTAGAAACTTCAAATTTAGAACTTAGATGGGGCCAAACTTGGAAAAATTATAATTGTAATTGACAAATTTGTAATTAATTACATGATTTTGCTGTGATTGTAATGGTAATTGAAGATTTTCAAAACTCGATAATTGTAATTGTAATTTTAATTGAAAAATTTTCTGCTAATTTTCATTACAATTACTCTATTATTCTCTAAGATAGATGATAACAAAATGTGCTTGAACAATATCAATTTCCTTCCGATTGCAAATCAATATCGATATTTTGTACCAGGTGCAATCACATCTGACATCACAAACCAAGCATCAAAGTCGGTTAAGAATAGTTAGAGTTAGTTTTAGAGATAGGGTCAATCACGTTCATACTCTAAACTTAGCATCTACTCTAATCATAACTAGAACTAACTCTTAACCAAAAAATAGGCTGACAAAGAATTGGCCTATGACGTTAGATGTGACTGTAACGGTGGTAACAACCATTGTAACTTCAATGCTATTTGTGATATTAAGATTTTGGGTGCTTTTTTGCTTGTTTGCTCATGTGTGCATGTCAAAGCGACACTAATGGTTCTATTTTGTAGGATTATGCTAAGTAAATACTATATGCGATATTATTGGTAAAATTAAAAATAGTGGTAAATACAGAGGTTGAGTCCTCGATGACGTCCTTGGCCTCGAGGACACATTTTACAGTCCTTGGCCTCGAAGCTCAAGTCCTTGGCCTCGAAGCCAACAAGTCCTTGAAAATATTCTGTCCTCGGCTTGAGGACAGCATTATTTCTTGACTGGATGAAAAGGAAAATAACCAGACAAAAAACAATCTAAACTTCTAGCCTGTTTATTCGTTTCATTTCTTAGTTAATTTAAAAGATAATAAAATGTGATAGCCAAGTCATAATATATTTTATCTTAAATGGCCTTGTGTGAAAGCTCTAATCGGAGAATGAGGTGGCAAAGACAGTGTAGAATCGTGTTTTTTTTTCTCCACTGCAGGTGGTACAAACAGCAAAGCACCAAAACCATCGAGGGTCATAACAAGAGATCCGGGGGTCCAGACAAAAGCATTTTTGAGAAAACATTTTCGTGCTTATCTGAGTGCGGATTCAGAAGAAAGTGTGTACGTGATAATGAATAGTAATACAGTAACTTCTTATTATGAATACGTTAGTTTATCCCTGATGTAACTAACAAAACGTATCTTGAAAACCCTTGATTTAAAATTGCGTGAGCGAATATTGCAAAGAATTTGTTTTGAGATAAATAGACCGGCAGCCCAGAAGGTTTATTTACCCCAAAGACGGCGGAAGGTTTGATGCGCCTAAAATGCACGTCTTTACTTACCTTTTAAAAAAATGTTTTACTGGCAAGTCAAAAGTTCGGCTAACCCCCCAAACCCACAATTTATGGGGGGTCAGAATGGCCTTTATTTACCCCAAACACGGCATGGATAAAAATTGCGTAAAATCGTTCTCTGGGGTCCACTGAACAATAAAATGGCGAAGACAGTAACTTTAGGTTCGGCTAACCCCCCGACAGTAACGAATTTAGGGGGGTCAAAAATGGCCTTTATTTACCCCAAACACGGCATGGATAAAAATTGCTCAAAAACGTCCTTTGGAGTCCACTGAACACAAAAATGGCAAAGACAGTAACTTTAGATTCGGCTAACCCCTTGACAGTAACGAATTTAGGGGGGAGGCTCAAAAATTGCCTTTATTTACCTGGAAGACGGCATGGATAAAAATTGCTCAAAAAACATCCGTTGGGGTCCACTGAACGCAAAAATGACGAAGACAGCAACTTTAGGTTCGGCTAACCCCTTGACAGTAACGAATTTTGGGGCGGGAGGCACAAAAACTGATCTTTTCACCTGGAATAGGGCAACGGTAAAAATTGTTAAAAAACATTCTTGCAGTTAGTACGCTGAACACATAAATGGTTAAAACAGTTACTTTCGGTTCGGCTATCTCCCTGACAGTAACTAATTTAGAGGGAAGCTCGAAAAAATTGCTCTTATTTATTTGAAAACGGCAGGGGTAAAAACTGCCCAAAAATGTTTCTCGGGAGCCCACTGAAAACAAAAACAATAGCAATAAACTTTGGTATTCTCAAACTAATTTCTTGCTCTTACTACAAAAGTCATTGCACCACTAAATACGGCTTTACAGTACTGCTTTTGAAAAAATCATTTTAAGTTGATGGCGTCATCAATCATTAAGTAACGTGATAGTCGATTAGAGCAAAAATGACGTCATGTTGCAGTGACGTTGTCTTTACAAGCGATCTAGATTTGCGTATCAGCTTGTCTTTTCAATGTGAGTCATATGATAGAAAATTGTTGATTGTCAATCTTCTGAAATAGTGCTCGATGATGTACCAAGTAAAATTAGAGCAAAATACAACTATTAAATCACAGTAAAAGTTTACTAAAAAATTACAAAATAATTTTATTCAGTAAATTGTTATGGGCCATATCACGCCACAAAAACTGCTTTGAATTATAGCACAGACTCAAAACAATCCAGAGCATTTCAAAAAAGATCTAAAACACTGTGATAAATTAATAAGTCTGCGTATTACCAATATTCAAAATGCTCTTTCCGTTATTAAGTCTTTCGTTAATTGCTTTGAGTCCTACTTTCTATGAGTCTTTTGCTAATGCGAATTCTGCGACTTTTATCAACTTCATTAATTTTAGAGTTTATCGGAATGAGTGCACCGTTGCAAAAACTTTAATAAAATTTTTTCTGCTTGCAAATAATTTCGGAACAGGTAAACGCATAAAGCTTACTTGGAATGAAAGCATTATTCCGAAATGTCACATTATAAAACCCATGGCATTTTTAAAAGAGAACTGGAGTAAATTCACTGGGACTAGATAAACTTAGAGCAAACGTATTTGATGAGATGGGTGTTGACTCTATCCTCCTTCACCCAGCCGAGACAAAGATATTTTACTTTAAACATGATCTAGGGCATCTCTGGTCATTATATTTATTGGCAGTCCTAGCTGACAATGATAACCTCTCCGACGCCATTTTAGTTCTATCCTAAGGCAACGCCACAGTTAGACTAAACCACAAAAGCCTTTTCACGTAATATAGGTTAATATAGGCCTCTATGGGCTAGGCTACTGCATTGAAACGTCAGGGTTACCAATGAAATTTTAATTAGGAAGGTTCCTACGTAGGGTTTGAAGTAAAGCATCCCTGAAACGGCTGGCTCAAGAAGGATGGAGTCAATTACGCCAAATCTACTCTAATACGATTGTCTTAACTTTAGATACCCCATTGATTTTGCTTGCAGTCCTCTTTCATCATAAAAAGTCGCATGATAGCATCTAAACTGGAGGCAGATGCAAAAACGTAGCTAATGAACAAGATTGACAGGATTTCTGTAATCGCGCGCATTGAAATTATTCTAAAACTTTGAGACTATTATTCATATGATGTACTGCACAAAAAACTAACACTTGTTGGATTCAAGTTGCAGCAAGATCACATTATTCTAGCATTGATAACACAGATTTCGTTTAAAACCACGTTCTACACTGGCAATATTTTAAAAATTCTTGATTATTTTTAGTTTGAACTTCTCAATAGACACTATTAAGGATTAATAGCGTTTATTTTTGGTGTTATGAAGACACCAAAGACAATGAGGTGGTCTCGATCAAACAGATCAACGAAATTACCACATTAAAGGATGACGTTAATAACGACAGCAACTTAATTTTCAATATATGGTAGGCCTCTATGTAAAAATTAGTCGTGCGATTTTGGCCCATTCTAGTACATTAGGCGTAAAATCGTGTGCGTAAGAGTGTGTTCTTATTTAGTTTTAACCGACTGTTGTCTGTATGAAATAAACTAAAATGCGCTTATTTGCTCACAATTTTACACCCAGCGTAGACCGGGACCAACAGTTCATCAGGTTCTTGGAAGGCAATATAAGGCGTTTTTCCATAAGTACGAACAGGTTTGGATTATACCATAATTATTGGCTACTGTATAATCCAACATTTGAAGATAAAGCTTATGTTTTTGCATTGACAAATGCTTGATAAAAGGGCATATAGGACATAGGTCACATTTGGCTTTTCTGGTATTTTAAGCAAGAATCTTCCAAAAATTGTTTTGGTGCCTTATTCTTCTAACATCTTCGTTTGATTGAATTTTATATTTGGGCTGATGGATCAGTATTTTTGTCTTGCTACTGCAGCGATGCACCTTCTGTTGAACTAAAACAACCTCACTGTTTCTTACTTTTTTTTTTTTGTAGAGTAGAGCATTCATTTGGAAATGGTTTGAAATTTTGTTCTCTCCCTTTCCTTACCCACATTCCATTATTCAATCATTGCTTTTTGGCAACGAATACTACGTCCGGTAGTTGCTCTTTGGAAATTAAGTCTACTAGATTGTCTTTTGCTCACTTTGCCAGTGTCCACAAAACTAGGCCCAATTGACGACTTTGCCAACTTTAGCTCCAAATTCTGAACTCAATTCTATCTCTATAATGGTTCTGTCGCATTTTCAAAGACCCCGCATAATCTATTACATAAGCTTGTTCAAACTTACTGTATAACGTTTGTCTTGTCTTGTCTCACACCATAACCCCGATGTGATAGAAATGTTTTATAGCAGAGGTCAGTAACCTATTTTATGACATGGGCCAATTTCAAAAAAAAAAAAATTGTGGAGCTATCCTCAACAAGATACAATATGGTGCCATTTAGCCAATTCGCAGAAATTTGTAGCTCCATTTAAAGAACCGGTTACAGATATAGTTCCAGCAAAACTTGAGTAGCCCCACTGGATTTACAGAATTACGATCATCCTTCTTGACTTGAAAAAGTGAAACAGAATTTTCTCTAAAAAAGCTTTTCTTTTGTGTTCACAACTCAATGTTCGTTTGTATCTTTTAAACAAAACTTGATCCTTTTTTTACAACTTTTACATGTTCCAGGTCGCAGATCATTGTAAAATAATACTCAGAATAGAGATTCGCGACCAGAAAGCAAATTCCTCAAGGACGTGTTTACTAACACTTGAATTTGTCAAATAGATATGCATGATAGTTGCAAGCTGTGATACAGTACTATTTGACACTTTTCCGCCGTTTTGTGCCAATCTATCTCTTCTATTAGTTGGTCTCAGTTTTTGGATTAGAACTGGGTTCTGTTGCATTAGTAATGTAATCCATTATGTTAATTAATATTTTGGGAATACGCATGTTGGACTTACGAGTTGACTACTCAAGCAAACATCTTGCTGTTTGTGCTAATAATGATAGACTAATTAAATGTTTTCAAATATCTCTGCTTCTTCAAAAAGAACTGCAAATTTGCGATCTTTGAATTTATTTGAGCTGATAAATCTAAGATTTGTCATCATTAAAATTTTCCGCGCTGAGCGATTTGTGCAATGTTTAATCGAAATCGTAAACTAGCCAGCGAGTATTTTGAATGCTGGTAATATGTAAATTTACCACATTTTTTTGAGATTCTAGATTTTTTTGAGATACCATACTCGTTTTGGTTGCTTCGAGACTGTGATGCAAATTTAACGCAGTTTTGGTGATGTGATATAAGACATAGAAAATTTACTTAATTTTATTTTTTTAATTTTGCCGTAGCACAATTAACTGTGCGGGACCGGTGCGTCTTGAAATTACTGCTATTGCAATTACATTTTATTCACCAAATTGCCTTGGCCAGGAGACAGCAAAGGGACCTTTAGGTCTTCGAGTCAAGCTGTCACTTGCCCGCCAGTCTACCACACGCGATGAAAGCTTCACACTACCCTTTCAATACTGAAAGTCAAGCAAAGAAGCAGTGAGTTCCAATTTTTATAGTCTTTGGTTTGACCCGACCGGGAATTGAACCCAAGTTTACCGTTTCAGTAACAGACGCTCTATCCACTCAAACACTGATCGGTTCAAGGACGTAATCTTTACTGCAAAACACTTTCGTGAGCAATCTTTGAACTTGTACGATTTTTGTGAAAACGAGATAACTGCTCAAACGTAACGTCATTGAAAACGACGGCATTTTTGCTCTAATCGACCATTACGTTACTTAATGATTGATGACGCCATCAACTTAAAATGATTTTTTCAAAAGCAGTACTGTAAAGCCGTATTTAGTGGTGCAATGACTTTTGCAGTAAGAGCAAGAAATTAGTTTGAGAATACCAAAGTTTATTGCTATTGTTTTTGTTTTCAGTGGGCTCCCGAGAAACATTTTTGGGCAGTTTTTACCCCTGCCGTTTTCAAATAAATAAGAGCAATTTTTTCGAGCTTCCCTCTAAATTAGTTACTGTCAGGGAGATAGCCGAACCGAAAGTAACTGTTTTAACCATTTATGTGTTCAGCGTACTAACTGCAAGAATGTTTTTTAACAATTTTTACCGTTGCCCTATTCCAGGTGAAAAGATCAGTTTTTGTGCCTCCCGCCCCAAAATTCGTTACTGTCAAGGGGTTAGCCGAACCTAAAGTTGCTGTCTTCGTCATTTTTGCGTTCAGTGGACCCCAACGGATGTTTTTTGAGCAATTTTTATCCATGCCGTCTTCCAGGTAAATAAAGGCAATTTTTGAGCCTCCCCCCTAAATTCGTTACTGTCAAGGGGTTAGCCGAATCTAAAGTTACTGTCTTTGCCATTTTTGTGTTCAGTGGACTCCAAAGGACGTTTTTGAGCAATTTTTATCCATGCCGTGTTTGGGGTAAATAAAGGCCATTTTTGACCCCCCTAAATTCGTTACTGTCGGGGGGTTAGCCGAACCTAAAGTTACTGTCTTCGCCATTTTATTGTTCAGTGGACCCCAGAGAACGATTTTACGCAATTTTTATCCATGCCGTGTTTGGGGTAAATAAAGGCCATTTTGACCCCCCATAAATTGTGGGTTTGGGGGGTTAGCCGAACTTTTGACTTGCCAGTAAAACATTTTTTTAAAAGGTAAGTAAAGACGTGCATTTTAGGCGCATCAAACCTTCCGCCGTCTTTGGGGTAAATAAACCTTCTGGGCTGCCGGTCTAAAAGAGCAAATCTATAATCACTGACAAGCGGTCTGGATGTAAAAGTGTTTTGTGGCCGGCGAAACGTGCTCGCTCATTTATTGATAAACAATAGGCATTAGAAGCGAGAATATAGAGCGACATCACGTGCACTGAAGCGTAAAGAAAAGATTGGCTTAAAATAGTTTAAAATTTGAAAAGATTAGGAAAAATGGAAGGAAACTTAAAGTTTTTCTAACTTAACTTTTACGGTATTTGCTTGTTTTCAAATCGCTTTCAAATTTTAATTGAGTAATTTATTTTAAAAGTTACTAAAATTGCTATTTTCTGAAAACAAATCACTAAAATTTTCAACCGAAGCATGGGAACTTTGCCCTCTTTCCCAGAACCCTGCTGCTTTTTTTTGAAGGACTTGAGCTTGCAAATATCAAATACGGTACCTCAATTCATTTTAAAAACATAAATTTACAATATTTTGCATCATTTTTAGATAATAATATCATATTCACTAATCACTATGTAATGTTTAAAAACTATGACAACATTTTTGAAAAATTCTGTAAAAAGAAGTCGTTCAACCAAACAATAAGATTTGAGTAGGAGAAACTACAAAAAAGTGGGAACCTATAACCAGCAATCAGTAAACGTTTGCACTGGGGTCCTAACTGATGAAGTTAAGGCCTTAAAATTGACCATTTAGACGTTTTGATTTTAGTTATTCCCATTCGCGAGTTACGGTCTTGATTGTTTCATTGCCACGATACCGCTACGGAAGATAATCAACATTGCTGCTAACGCGTTAACCTTCAAAATAATATTCGTTATTTTTAGTAACTACTATTTTCGAATTATCATCAAATACTCAACGAAATGCAATTATCGCAAATACTTTCCAACTAAAAAATAATGAAAAATTTGCCTACCATAAATAAAAAAATTGTGTCCAAGGTTCTTGGCCTCGACCATTTCTGTCCTTGGCCTCGAGAAAGTCTGTCTTCAAAAAGTCGGTCCTTGGCCTTGACCTAGGGTTTTTTTTGAAGTCCTTTGACTTGGCCTCAAAGGTTGTTTCCTCGACTCCACCTCTGGTTAAATAGTGTTTGTAACTTGAAGTTGTAACGTACACAATTTCAACTTTTTTTACAATTTTTAATTGTGTTAAAACTTATTTTCTTTTGCACGAATAATTGCGGTATGATACCATGGTTTAGCTAAAACCATAATGTTGCTGGAAGCGATATGAATTCAATAACAAACTTGACAATTGCTTGCAAACGAAATTATGCATTGCAAAAATTAAACTTAAACAAAAATTGACGGAGGAACAAGGATAGAGCTAGAGAAATGGGATTTTGATAGGTCTGGTATAGAAATACAAAGCAAATCCACAGCGTTGACGTAAGCAAAACTCGAGGCTTCGTATATACCTGAATTGATTGCAATGTTTTGAGAATTTTTTTATTGTAATTGTAATTGAAATTGTATGTGAATTGCAATTACTTGAACTTGAATAATTGTAATTGTAATTGAAAATTTTAAGTTGTAATTGTAATTAAAGCAAAACTAAGTAATTTTTCCAACCCTGGATGGGGCACATACGAATTCTTATTCGTGCAAATTTTGGGGGCAATCGGTCACGTGATACAGGTTTCCCAGCCAAAAACTGAAATGCAAATTGGATGTTTAAACTACTTTAGCTCGAAAACTAATCGCACGAGTGGAATAAAACTTTCGAATTTAGAAGCGTCTGGGCATGCAGTTTCAGCTCCCAAAAATAAATTATGACGATTCCGACACTTTTGTTTTTTATTTATTTATCTATTTATTTATTTATTAAGCAAATTACTCTCTGGTGACAAAAACTCTAAAACCACCAAAGCTAAAAGTTTGAAATTTGGACAGATGATAAGTCTACACATGAAGGTGTGAACCTTAATTTTGGAGGTGCTAGGTCACGTGGATTGGAGCAGATGCACCCAAAACTTGATATAGCGAACTTTATTTAGTGATTTTAGTCTCGCACGCGCGCGTGCTGCAGTGTCCGAATGATTAGAGGCGCCAGTGCTTGAAACCAATGACTTGGGTTCAATTATCTACTTGGCCATTGCTTTTATCAAACCAAGATTATATTGAATCTAGCATATTAAATTTTTTTTCGATTAAGACAAAATCGCTTAAATATTTTTTTGTTTGACACTGGATATGATCAGAGGGTATCAGGTTTCATTCTCTGTGAAGACGTCCCAAAAATTATTTTTTAAGACCTCAAGCTAGCGCGCTAGTTTTTTGTTGCTATCAATAGAAATTTAAAAGACCGGAATATTTTGACATAATTTGGAGGTAGTCACCTACGCACACGTGCTGCCCTGGCCAAATGGTTATAGGCGCCAGTGCTTGAAACCAATGACTTGGGTTCAATTATCTACTTGGCCATTGCTTTTATCAAACCACGATTACATTGAATCTAGCATATAATTTTTTTTCGATTAAGACAAAATTGCTTAAATATTTTTTTGTTTGACACTGGATATGATCAGAGGGTATCAGGTTTCATTCTCTGTGAAGACGTCCCAAAAATCAGTTTTTTAAGACCTCAAGCTAGCGCGCCAGTTTTTCCTTGCTATCAGTAAAAATTTAAAACACAAGAATATTTTGACATAGTTTGGAGGTATTTGCTTACGCGCGCGTGCTGCCGTGGCCGAATGGTTAGAGACGCCAGTGCTTGGAACCAATGACCTGGGTTCAATTATCTACTTGGCCATCGCTTTTATCAAACCAAGATTACATTGAATCTAGCATATAATTTTTTTTAATTAAGACAAAATTGCTTTTAATATTTTTTTGTTTGACTCTAGGTGCGATCAGACGGCATCAGGTTTCATTTTCTAGGAAGACGTCCCAAAAATCACTTTCTTAACACCATAAGCTAGCGCACTAAATTTTTTTGGTGTCAGTGGAAATTTAAAAGACAAGAATATTTTGACATAATTTGGGGGTACCAACCTCCCTGAAACCCCAAATGGACTCCGCAAAACAATCAATTTTTTTGACAGCTTAGGCTAGGGTGCAACTTTTTTTGATATCAGGAGATAATAAAGAGACAAATACCTTGACATAGTTTGGGGGCACCATCCTCCCGGGTACCCCCCAAATGGACACCCCAAATATTAATTTTTTGAATGGCTGAACTTTGCGTGTCAGTTTTTTGACATCAGTACTTTTTTTTTAATGTTTTGAAGTGGTTTGGGGGTACCACTTCCCAGGGTCTCTCCCAAAATGGACACCCCAAATATCAATTTTTTGAACGACTTAATTTAAGGTGCAAGTGTTTTTTGATATCAGTAGATATTTAAGAGACAAGTATTTTAACTTGGCTTGGAAGTACCACCCCCCTCAAGGAACCCCCAAAAATCAATTTTTAATTGGCTCAAGCTATGGCACTAGTTTTCATTTTGATATCAGCACTTATCTAAGAGACGAATGTTTTGAATAGTTTGGGAGTGCCACCCCCCCTCCCCCCCGAAATGGACCCCAAAAATTAATTTTTTGATTGGTTCAAACTAAGCTGGCATTTTTTTTGATATCAACAGATACTTTACAGACAAATACTTTGACGTGGTTTGGGGGTGCCAACCCCCCCCCCCCGACGACCCCCAAATAGATCCCCAAAAGCCAATTTTTTGAATGACCTAATTTACGATGCCAGTGTTTTTTGATATCAGTAGATACTTAAAAGCAACTATTTTGACAGAGTTTGAGGGTACCACCATCCCCGGGAAACCCCCCTCCCCCAAATGAACACCCAAAAAAACAATTTTTTGAATGGCTCAAGCTAGGTTGCCAGTGTTTTTTACTGTCAGTAGATATTTAAGAGACAAATATTTTGATGTGGTTTGAGGATACCACCCCCGTCGGGGATTCCTCCAAAAAACAATTTTTTGATCGATTTAATTTATGGTGTCAGTGTTTTTTGATATCTGTAGATATTTAAGAGACGAATATTTTGACATAGTTTGGAGATGCCAGCTCCCGGTAACCCCCCAATAGACCCCCAAAAATCAATTTTTTGATTGACTCAATCTAGGGCACTAGTTTTTTTTTTATATCAGCACATATCTAAGAGACAAATGTTTTGACATCGTTTGGGGACACTACTCCCTGAGACCCCCCAAATGGACTCCCCAAGAATTAGTTTTTTGATTCGCTCAAAGTAGAGTGCTAGCTTTTTTTTGATATCAACAGAGATTTAACAGATAAATATTTCGACATAGTTTGGAGCTGCCCCCCCCCCCCCCCCCCCCCCCGAATACCCCCCCAAAGTGGATCACCAAAAATGGATTTTTTGCACGACGAAATTTACGATTCCTGTGTTTTTAATATCAATAGATATTTAAGAGGCAAATAATTTTGACAGAGTTTGGGAGTACCGACCCCGGGGGACTCCCAAAGGGACCCCCCAAAGATCAATTTTTTGAATTGCTTAAGATAGAGTTCTAGTTTTTTTGATATTACAATATATTGAAGGGACAAATACTTGGACGTACTCTGAGGGTGCCACCCCCCGGAAATCCCCAAATGAAACCACAAAAATCAATTTTTGATCGACTTAATCTAAGACTTCAGTTTTTTTGATATCAGTAGGTATTTAAGCGAGAAAAATGTTGACATAGTTTGGGAGTACCACCCCTATAGAACTTCCCAAATGGACCCCCAAAATTCAATTAATTTGAACGACTTGAACTAGAACACTACTTTTTTTGATATCAGTAAATATTTCGAACACAAACTTTTTACATACTCTGGGGGTACCAAACATCTATCAAAAAAATCACTTTTTAAAAGCTAAATTTAACAAAAAGTCTGAAACCACCGAAGTTAAAAACTTGAAATTTGGAGATATGAAAACTCTATATATGAAGTTGTACACCTGCATTTTTGGAGTTGCTATGTCACGTGGTTTGTGGCAGATGCGCCAAAACAGAAAAAAACTTAAATACATGATTTTAATAATTGATTTTTGTTATGAATAAATATGTGCTGCTGTGGTCTAGTGGTTAAAGGCGCCTGCGTATGAATTCATAGTGATTGAATGGACCAATCAATCAATCACCTACTTGGCCATCGGTTTTCTAATTCCAAAATCATATTGAATCCAGCACATTGTTTTTTGATTAGTACAAAATCGTTTTTAAATTTTTTATTTTGACATTAGATAGGATCAGAATGTATCCGGTTTCATTCTCCATAAAAATCCCTCCAAAATCGATCTTTTTAACGGCTTGAGCTAGGTTGCTTGTTTTTTTGATATCAGTAGATGTTTAACAGACAAATACTTCGACATAATTTGGTGGTACCCTCCCCCCAAAAAGTTCCAAACGTCATTGTGTTGAACGGCTTACACTAAGGCTTCAGTTTTCTTGAACATAATGTGGAGGTACAAGACCCTGGATATTCCCATGTGAACCCCATAAAAATCAATTTATTGAACTTAAGCTAAGGCTCCAGTTTTGTTTTACGTTAAGAGATATTTAAGAGACAAAAATGTTGACATAGTTTGGGATACCACCCTTTGGAACCTTCCCAAATGGACCCCCAAAATCAATTATTTTGAACGCCTTGTGCTAGGGTGCTAGTTTTTTTGGATATCAGTAGATACATAAAAGACAATTTTTACATAGTTTGGGGGTAAAAACCCCCAAATGAACCTTCCCAAAAATCTCTTTTTGAAGGCTAAATTTAACAGTTGATTTTAGTCAACTGGGCTCATGTGCTGTGGTGGCATAATGGTTAAAAACGCTAGTGTTTGAAACTGTCGTAATTGAACTGAGCTGGGTTCAAATACTTAGTTGGACATCGGTTTTACCCAAACCAGAAATGATTCAAAATCAACATTTATTTTTTTCATGAGACAAAATCACTTTGATTGCATTGCATACGATTGAGTTTTACAGAAATATCGGTAACCTTCAAAGTATGTAAGGGAAAATGATGGTGAAATGAAACTGGCGGAAGTGCCATGTTATTTTCCCCCGGGGAAATGAACATCTAGTTTATTTGTTTATTTATCTATTTATTTATTTATTAAGCAAATTACTCTCTGGTGACAAAAACTCTAAAACCACCAAAGCTAAAAGTTTGAAATTTGGACAGATGATAAGTCTACACATGAAGGTGTGAACCTTAATTTTGGAGGTGCTAGGTCACGTGGATTGGAGCAGATGCACCCAAAACTTGATATAGCGAACTTTATTTAGTGATTTTAGTCTCGCACGCGCGCGTGCTGCAGTGTCCGAATGATTAGAGGCGCCAGTGCTTGAAACCAATGACTTGGGTTCAATTATCTACTTGGCCATTGCTTTTATCAAACCAAGATTATATTGAATCTAGCATATTAAATTTTTTTTCGATTAAGACAAAATCGCTTAAATATTTTTTTGTTTGACACTGGATATGATCAGAGGGTATCAGGTTTCATTCTCTGTGAAGACGTCCCAAAAATTATTTTTTAAGACCTCAAGCTAGCGCGCTAGTTTTTTGTTGCTATCAATAGAAATTAAAATGAAAAGAATATTTTGACAAATTTGGAGGTACCAACCCCCCCGAAACCCCAATCGAACTCCCAAAAATCAATTTTTTTGACAGCTTAAGCTAATTTGCTACTTTTTTTGAAATCAGGAGATAATAAAAACGAGACAAATGCCTTGACATATTTTGGGGTAACCAGCTCCCCGGAAAACCCTCAAATGGACCCCCAAAAAGATCACTTTTGTGAACGCTTAAGCTAAGGCGCTACGTTTTTTTGGTATCAGGAAAAATTTAATTGAAAAATATTTTGACAGAGTTTGGGGGTGCCAACCCTTGGAACCCCCAAATAGGCCAACAAAAATCAATTTTTTGACTGGCATAGGTTAGATTTCCAGTTTTTTTTGATATCATGAAATATTAAAGAGACAATCGCTTGGGCATACTTTGAGGGTGCCACTCCCCGAAAATCCCCAAATGAAACCACAAAAATCAAAGTTGAACCACTTAATCTAAGACTTCAGTTTTTTTGATGTCAGTAGGTATTAAAACGACAAAATATTTGACCAAGTTTGGCAGTACCACCTCTATAGAACCTTCCCAAATGGACCCCCAAAATTCAATTAATTTGAACGACTTAAACTAGAACACTACTTTTTTTGATATAAGTGGATATTTTGGAGACAAACTTTTTACATACTCTGGGGGTACCAAACATCTATCAAAAAAATCACTTTTTAAAAGCTAAATTTAACAAAAAGTCTGAAACCACCGAAGTTAAAAACTTGAAATTTTTGAGATATGAAAACTCTATATATGAAGTTGTGCACCTGTATTTTTGGAGTTGCATGTGGTTTGTGGCAGATGCGCAAAAAACAGAAGAAAACTTAAATACATGATTTTAATAATTGATTTTTGTCATGCATACACATGTGCTGCTGTGGCCTAATGGTTAAAGGCGCCAGCAAATGAATCCGTAGTGATTGAATTGACCTGGGTTCAATCACCTACTTGACCATCGGTTTTCTGATTTTAAAATCATATTGAATACAGCACATTAATTTTTGATTAGTACAAAATCGTTTTTAATTTTTTTATTTTGACATTAGATACAATCAGAGGGTATTCGGTTTCATTCTCTATAAAAATCCCTCCAAAATCGATCTTTTTAACAACTTGAGCTAGGATGCTAGTTTTTTTTGATATCAGTAGATATTTAAGAGACAAATATTTTTTTCTGGCTTGGAGGTATTTAACCACTCTAAACCCCAAAATCATTTTTAGGAAGCTAGATTAAACAATTGATTTTAGTCAATTGGGTTTATGAGCGGTGCTGGCATAATGATTCAAGGCGCCCGTGTTTGAATTTGTTGTATTGAACAAAGCTGGGTTCAAACGCTTAGTCAGACATTGGTTGTACCCAAACCACAAATGATTTTTTTTTCATCAAACAAAATCACTTTGTTTTTAGTGCACACGATTGACTTTTACAGAAATATTGGTAACCTTTAAAGTATGAAGGGAAGAATGCTGGAAGCAAAACCAACAAAGCTAGAAACTTGAAATTTGAACATGTGATAAGTCTATACATGAAGTTGAGCACCTGCATTTTTGGAGCTGCTACGTCGCTTAGTTGAGGGCAGACGCGCCAAAAACTTGTGATAACAAAATTTAATAAGTGATTTTGATAATTGATTTTCGTTATGTGTGCACATGTGCTGTTGTGGTCTAGTGGTTGAAGGCGCCAGCACATGGAACCTTTGTGATTGAATAGACCTGGGTTTTAGTATCTAGTTTGTCATTGGTTTTCCAATTCCCAAATAATATTAAAACCAGCATATTTGTTTTTGAGTAGGATAAAATCTCTTTTAGTGTTTTTTTTCGACATTAGATATGATCAAAGGGGATCATTTGTCGTTCATTTCTGTGATGAAAATCTTAGTTGATGCTTGCTAACATACTGATTTCAATTGCTGCGTTTTAGGCTATTGGTTTTCGTGGCGTAATTTTCAGAGTACATATTTTAGCAAAAATTCACCATAAAGTGCGCACTGATAAAGATAAACATTGCCTTTTTTTTGCAACAAATTGGTGACGACTATGCCACAAAAACTAAAAAAAAACATAAAAAATTGAGGTTTAAGAACAAATTAGATACAAGTAACCGTTAAGATTATGCATGCAGCAAAAACATTTCTTTCAATTACGCAGGCTGTAATTGCTCGCTTTTCAGTGCATAATATTATACGACTTTGCGTGTGATGCGACATTTCCTTTGCTTTCAGACATCAAACTCTGACTCCGAATGTTAATCTCCAGCTTTTGTTTGCCTTCCGTTGTGGTTCGATTCCATAACATTTTCAATACACCATCTGTGCTTTTTATTAAATTTTGCTATGGCGCTACTGTACCGCAGCTGTTCCACAACATCAAGATCCACCTTAACGATGAATAAATAAATTGTAAACAGCATGCAAAGCGTTGAAGCGGTATTGTTCAAATCCTCGACCTATGTTCAAAGCGGTGACACAAGCGCTAATTCCCGCTTTGAAAGCTCTTCATCAAAGCTGTGTATTAGCTAGGTTTTAAATAAAAATCCTGCCTTTCAATCATAGATGGGCAAGTTAATGCAAAACGTTAGCTTCGTTAACCACTTGTCCGTTAACAAACTTCATACCTCCGTTAACGTTAATTCGTTATTTTCAACTTTAATTAACGGAAGTTAACAAAGCCCGTTAAATTGTTAATACAGTATTTTGCGTGTAATTTGCATTTCTTTTTATTCACTCGCTTTGAGAACACATATTGACGCTGTTTAGGAAAAATTTATTGCTAGGAAAAACTTATTGCTATGGTGGTCTTTTTGTGTTTTGAAAGTTACATTTTGTGGTTTAATCTAATTTCAAGATAAAAATAGGTTCAAATGCAGTAACGAAGCTGCGATCGGAAAATCTTTAAAAATTGCGAACAGCAATAATTATTAGACATATGAGGCTACAGCTTATTATTTGCTACAAAAAAGTGCTCCATTCTTTGCTTTTTCTACAAAACTCATGCTAATGTGCAAAAAGTGTACCAGTGGGAATTGGTTTGTGCCAATACGATGAATGAATGTTGCTAGAAATTAACGATAAAAACTTTAACGTAAGTTAATGAAACCTAACAGAAGTTAATTTAGTCAGTTAACATAAAAAAAACTATTCAGCGAATTACGAGTTAATGAAAAAGTTAGGTTCGTTATTAATGGATTGATGCTTAACAAATTTGTGCACACCTATGCTTTTATCAACTGATTTTTGTCATGTGCGCATGTATGATGCCATGGCCTAGTGGTTAAAGGCGCCAGCATATGAAACCTTTTTGATTGAGTAGACCTGAGGTCAATTATCGAGTTGGCTTTTGGTTTTCTCATTCCAAGATCATGTTGAATCCAGCATAATTTTTTTTCTGATTATAACCAAATATATGAGGTTCACTTGCATTTTTGAAGACGCTTTGTCACGTAGTTTGGGGCAAACGTTCCAAAAACTTGTGATAATAAAGTTCGATACATGATTTTAACAATTAATTTTTGTCATGTGCACACATGTGCTGCAGTGGCCTAGAGGTTAAAGGCGCCAGCATATGAAACCATTGTGATTGAATAGACTTGGGTTTAATTACTGTTTAGTTAGCCATCTGTTTCTAATTCAAAAATCATAATTCCAGCACATTTTTTGATTATCACAAAATCTTTTTTAATATTTTTTTTATTTTGGCATTAGATATGATCAGAGGGCTTCAGGTTTCATTCTCTGCAAAGACCTCCCAAAATCAATTCTTTAACAACACAAGCTTGAACACCCCTCAAAGATCAATTTTTTTAACACCTTAAGCTAGGTGCTTGTTTTTTTGATATCAGTAGATATTTAACAGACAAATACTTGGAGGTAGTTTGGTGGTACCGCACCCCCAGAAATTCCCTCATGAACCCCACAAAAATCAAATTGTTGAACTTAAGCTAAGGCTGCAGTTTTTTTTTACATCAAGAGATATTCAATAGACAAAAGTGTTGACATACTTTTGAATACAACCTTCGGGAACCCTTTCAAATCCAATTTGTTGAACTTTGCTAAGGCTCCAGCTTTTTTTTACGTTAAGAGATATTTAAGAGACAAAAATGTTGACATAGTTTGGGATACCACCCTTTGGAACCTTCCCAAATGGACCCCCAAAATCAATTATTTTGAACGCCTTGTGCTAGGGTGCTAGTTTTTTTGGATATCAGTAGATACTTGAAAGACAATTTTTACATAGTTTGGGGGTAAAAACCCCCAAATGAACCTTCCCAAAAATCTCTTTTTGAAGGCTAAATTTTACAGTTGATTTTGGTCGATTGGGTTTATGCGCTGAGCTGGCGCAAAGATTAAAGGCGCCAGGGTTTGAAACCGTCGTGATTGAACTGAGCTGGGTTCAAATACTTAGTCGGACATCGGTTTTACCCAAACCAGAAATGATTCAAAATCAACATTTATTTTTTTCATGAGACAAAATCACTTTGATTGCATTGCATACGATTGAGTTTTGCAAAAATATCGGTAACCTTCAAAGTATGTAGGGGAAAATGATGGTGAAATGGAACTGGCGGAAGTGCCGTGTTATTTTCCTCCGAAAAATGAACATCTATTTTTTATTTTGGTTTATGAAAACTTTAATCATAATCCGAATGGAAAATGGACCTGCAGAAAGAAATTTTCACTGGGTTTCATCTGTCTTCACAGCGACCTCTGCACAAATCAAATTTTGACTTACGTTGAGGTTGCTGGTCAAGCATTTGCACGATTTCCTCTTTCGGCAGTAATGAGATTCTAACGCAGGAAATGATTCGAAAGGCAACTTCACAAAAGCTTTGACATGAACGCTATTTTATTTGGAGATGTGTTCTCTCCTCGGCAATCCGGTGAAACAAAACGTTCAGTTGTTACAGAAACACATTCGTCAAGTTTGCTTAAATGAGCATCATAGACTGTCTGCTGCTTGATATCAAGTTGATTTAAGAAAAATTGTTAGCAGACTTTGATGGTTTCATTGTCAGACGTCAAATGATATCGATACATTTTGTTTCTGCGTGTTCATATCACGTCGGGATCACCATATCACCATTGCAGAAGGCAGAGCTGGGCAAGTCCGCAAGTTAGTCCGCAAGTCCGCAAATCCGCAATTGCGGACTAACGAAAAAAGTTGCGGACATGCAGACTTGCGGACTTTGGCAGTTTAAATTGCGGACTTGCGGTTGCGGACTATTTTTAATTTTAGTCCGCAATTCCGCAAGTTTTATACAAACTTCGAAATTTCTAACTATTTTCGTAAAATATTCATGTTTTTACCCAGTCAAACATGAGAAATCAATTTAATTTTTTCGAGTTCAAGTTCGGCAAAAATATCAAGTTTTTCGAGTTCAGGCTGACATAAATACTAGGTCTGCTTTTCGACTTAGTCGCTTTCTTTTTGTTGACATACTGTTTGGTAACGTGGGAAACGAATACATGCCGCGTTCAGTGGCGGATCTAGAAAATTTTGGTGGGGGGATTTTAAGCACAAAACCTCAAAAATTCGGATGCCTTCACCGAAATTGAGAGTGATTTTTCGGCCGAAATCGGAAATTCAAACGTTTTTTTCGCCCAAAATCAGGTGGTCACCAAAAAAAAAAAAAAAAAAAAAGGTCTTCACCGAAATTGAGAGTGAGTTTTCGGCCGGATTCGTTACGTTTGGGCTGGTGGGGGGGATGCATCCCGAAATGGAGCCGAATTATTCGAAATAGAGGCTGATTTTTTGGCCAAAATTGTTACTTTTAGGCTGGTGGGGGGGATGCATCCCCCCCATCCCCCCCCCTAAATCCGCCACTGGCCGCGTTCTCATCTTTTATGCAAATAGTTGGTTGATTTTTTTTTTAGAACATTTTAGAACCCCCTTTTGTGCTTGTTTTAAGAATCTTCCAGAACGGTCATTGTGATAATTTTAATTGTATTGTTTTAACTTAACTTTTAAGACCTTAAATCTCATAATCTTTAAGTCTGCAACTAGTGCTCAAATTAGATAGTCTTCGACAGTACGAGTGATGTGGTGTCTCAAATTTTCGTAGTTTACTGTATCAAGTTAGATGTGTAGTAAGTTGGTTGTTGATGTTTCTATTTCTATAGTGCGACCTCGCAGCAGTTTTTTCATAGTATAGTCTAGTAAAGTGTAGCATAGTGTTAGTATAATCAATAGCGTAAATTTTGGTCTAGTAAATTTTAGTTAATTGATATTGATTTGGCTAGCTGATAATTGACTTCTTGTTTTGCCGTGCTCCTTTGGATGAATCAAATTTTTGGTGTTCTGTGAGGAATAACAGTGTTATATTTGTATCCAAAGTGTGGTATGACAGCAGAAATATAAAGGATACGGCGCGCGGCGAGACAGGCTATTAGAAGCGGGTCTAACCTGATTCAAATTGGAGTCAACACTATTTTATCGAGTTCGGCAAAACAACCGACTTTTTTTGGGATTAAGTTCGAATTTGCAGCTCTGGTTCAAAGTATGGCTTTGTTGTTTTTTACCGTGAGTTCACAAAATTTGCCACTGAGGTATCATTTTTTGTACTGGTTGCCAGTGCCGTTGCTGCAATGGGGCCAGGGGCGCCGTCCCCCGCTAAGGACTGCTTGTGCCCCCCACATTTTGGTTCATTCAGAATGCTTTTTTGGAGCATCGCGTAACGACAAGACAACAGACAATAAGGAATAATAGTTTTCAAATAATAGTTTTCAAAACATGATTATAATAGTTTTCAAACATGATTCTCGTTGAAAGTTTTCTCGATTGTTTGCAAAATTGCTGGCCACCAACTGCTTTACATAAATGTGACCCAATAATCCGTCTTATTAACACGCCTTTACGGATGTGTCGTGGAATAGGGATGTATGCCTACAGAAGCGTTACCGGTATTTCGTTAGTGATTATGACCTGAAACAATACGTGAAAACATTTTTTTAAAAGACCAGCTGTTTTTTATTTAGAGCACACTCAAGATTTATTTTAGTTCGCAGTAAGTGGTGCAATTAGGGGAAGAGGCTAAGGGGTCATCAAACCCCTTTAACCAAGTCATTTAGAAAATATAACCAAAAAAAGAATAAGCATTTAAACGTGTTTTGGACTTGACCTAATGTATATGGGGGTCAAGAGGCTAGACAATTTAAATCGTTCAATGACTTCTGAATTTTAGCAAATTACTGTAATTATTGATATGGTTTTAAAACGTGCGAAATGTGTCTCAAATGGCGTTAAAATCGCTATTTTTGCCGCAAAATCGCAAAAATCACCCAGCAACTGAGCCCCCTCTATAACACGCTTGAGTAGCAACGGTTTGTTCAGCACGGTACCTAAATTAGACAATTTTTGTGCAAAAAACATTTACCTTTGGTTCAAGCCCCCTCTCTCTTAACAAAACCCTGGTTGCGCTTCTGGTCGCATTCACTCCTGTAGACGTATTTTTCAAGCCATTATACCGGCCGCATGCGAAACGAGCTAATAAACGCTACCGGGCTTATATGTATCTTTTTCCAAAGATGATTACAAAATTGTAGCTTTAAAATATCAGCTTTTATGTGCAAAAGTTCAGTCCATCTTCGGCTAGGGCCTTCTCACTTCGTTTGGTCTGGCGACGGCACTGCTGGTAGCGTGTGCTTATCTCATTCCTAGAGTATTTATTGAAACTAGGGACTAAAAATTTAGTAATACGATTAGTGATATGAATGTTTTTTTGCCTTCTACTGCCTTTGCCTTTTCCTGCCTCGAAAAAAAAAATTGTTTTTTTAGAATAAATTGTTGCAAGCGGAAATGCGGATTGTGCTTTGCTTTTTGATGGCTTCTCACAGTAATCCAATGGCTTTTAATCTTCAAATCCCTAGCTTCATTGTATCATTTTTGAGGGTTCGCCGGAGGGTTGTGCATTTATGCTTCCATGCAGTTTAGGCACGTAATGTATAAGCGGTAGCGCAACCAGGAAGGTTGGGGGCTAAAAACCCTTAGTCAAGTCACTTAAAAACTTGAACCAAAATTACAAGCGTTTGAATCTGTTTTGAGTTGGACCTGAAAGTAAGAGGGGCTGGGCTATTCAATTCTTAAGTTTGCCATCCGAAAAAGTAGCTCAATAACAAGTCATGCTGCGGTACATTTACTACAATCAACGATTGTGAGTAAATTTCTTCTATTGCGTAGAATGTATTCACCATTCGTTTGCTATACTTCCCACAAGTCACAACTTTTGACTTATTTTTGCCAATCAACTCTGAGCAGTTCCCTTCGGGACGTGGTTGATTGCAAAACTTTTTCACTAGGTTCATAAAAAGTTGCGGACTTGCGGTGCGGACTTCAAATATTACGAAAGTGCGGACTTGCGGTTGTGGACTTCAAGAATTACGAAGTTGCGGACTTGCGGTTGCGGACTTCAAGAATTAGGAAGTTGCGGACTTGCGGTTGCGGATTCAAGAATCTCGAAAAGTCGTTGCGGACTTGCGGTTGCGGACTAAGCTTTTAAACGTTCAATTGCGGACTTGCGGTTGCGGATTAAGAAAATTGAAATTTGGTTGCGGATTTGCGGACTGCGGACTTAAAAAAAAACTTGCGGTGCCCAGCACTGGCAGAAAGAACGCAATCTGACTAAGCTCACCCAAAGCAGTTACAAAGCAAATATACCGGCAATTACATCTTGGTTGTCTTTACTTCTCAAATTCAAAACCACATAACAGCAGACCGCATATTTACGACCATGTTAGCCAAAATAGAAATCTCGATACAATAATTATAATGGCTGTGGGAATATTTAACAAAGATAAAAAGAAACGCCTCAACAGTAGCCCTATTGATTTATTCCGTAATCAGTCAGCAGGTCAGAGTTGAAGCATTCGCTTTTACTATGCAGTTGGTAGACCTGAATTTCTCTCGTCTAGTTTCTGGTCAAAAATGATGTTAATAATCCCAAAAAAAGTCTTTTCCGTTTAAAAGTAAAAAGATTTTGCGTGAAAAGCAAAAAAGCATACTAATTGCCTGCGCACCACACAAAATTGCTATAATTTCAGAAATAAAATTTCAATAAAAATAAAGGACGCGTTGCGTTCATCGGGATAGTTATTCATAACCACAAATCTCAACAAACGAAAATCACGACTGTGGTTCCCTATGTGCAGAATCTCACCGAGCCTATTAAGCGTGTTTTGCAGCAAGTTGGTGTGGGGGTGGCTATGAAGCCTGTTTGTGTCTTGTCTAATATTTTTTGTAAGCCCAAAGACAAAGTTTTGGACAAAGAAAAGTCGGGCCTTGTTTATCAAATATCTTGTCGTGACTGCGATGCGGTGTACATCGGTGAAACAGGCCGAAGCTTAGAAACTAGAAAACGTGAGCATATTGATGCAGTGAAGAATTTTGACCTGAAAAAATCTACACTGTGTCAACATGTCGCAGAAAATGATCATTTTATAAATTGGGATAATGCTAAAATATTAAGGAGGGAACCAAGCTGGCACAAGCGTCGGATAGCGGAAGGTTATTTGATAAACCAAATATCTTTGGAATTGAACGTTTTAAATCGTAATGATGGGTTAATTGTTCCGTCCGTATATAAATCTCTGTGGAGCTAAAAACTTTTTCTAGGACATAATGCTTTGCAACAGATCCTTTTCATATTTTCTCAAACTGTTAGTAAAGTAGCTTAGTTATTACAAATATTAATAATTTTTTTTACGTTGTTAGTGACATAATTTTTCAATATTCCTTTTTTCACGTTGCTAGTGACATAATTTTTCAATATTCTTTTTTTTTTCACGCTGTTAGTGAAATAATTTTCAATATTATATAATGTTATTGTTCCATCACTTTAATGTTTTGGTTTATAATAGTACAAGTATTGTGATGTTCGTATGTTTTTACTGTTACCTATCTTCCGCTGTTATTTTTTCTCATTTATCTTTTTGTAACTGCAAAGGCAGCACTGCCGAAAATTGTTCTGAAGAAGCTTCCCGGTTTGGGAAGAGAAACGTCAAAATCAATAAATAAACTCATCGGTAGTACGAAGTAGTTATGAATAAAATTTCAGTTACAACCTTTCACCACTGACGCAACAGCACTTACAACCTTTCTTTGCTAACAGTTTTGCAACTTTTGTACTTACACCATTTTCACATTGCATAATACAAAGAGACAAAGCAAGGAATAGTTTCAACCTTTTGCCAGTGAATTCTTTGAACCCTGGAAAATGCAAAAACACCCATAACTCAAATTCTAGAAAATGTCAGATACAACTCTTCTGCACTAAAGTAGCGAAATATTCACAAATAAATTCCGGTCTGTTTCTTCAATCAAGACAAAGAGGTCCATGTACATTTTTTTAGAAAGTTGATGCAACCAGTGGCGAAATGTATCAAATGGTGAAACAATATGAGTGAAAAAATTTGAGCGCCCTGGCACATTGAGGAAACTTCACGTAATTTGAGCAAACGTTGAGAACAGCACTAAAAACAATTTCCTACAGGCATGCCGGGGTAAGACTTATGATGGCGAACTTCCAATTTGCCCAACTGAGTGTGACGAACAAGAGGAAAAACAAAGCTCGGACGAGTCTGACGCAACACCCGAAATATGTGAAGAAGTGGGAAGTCCCAAAACCACCCCAGCTGGTGCCGATTTTCTGGTGTGCTATCCCACCGCACACGGTTAGTTTTTCTGTAACAAAGTGGCGCGGCCGTTCAAATTGTGTAATTGGGAAAAATTTAATATTATTTATTCAATTTTTTTTATCGATTATTGCCTTTTCTATACTTTTTGCTTACATGTTATTGATTGGTAGAGTCTTTATATTTTACTTTTGTTCTTATTTAGTCTGCCAAAGTGTAGATCATTAGTTAGCCTATCAACGTTGCGAAAAACTGAGAAGAGCTATCGCTATACCACCCAGTAACAGATATAAATACAGCTTGTTCAAAGTTATCAAGTATATTATCAGTTTTAAATCTTTTATAGTACATTAATTATAGTTTTTCCAACCAATAGTTTTATTTATTGGTCAATGCAGCAAAAATTTTACTGCAACCAAATGAAAAATCGAAAAAAAATTTTTTGGTATTTGACTAGTAATCTTTAGCCTTTGCTTTTTGTTTTTGATATCGGCTATCGACAATTCTTTGCTTTTTGTGTGAATTACCGATATCGATTTGTCTTTGCTTTTAAACGGCATCAACTTCCAAACGACCAAACCTGATAATGTTGCAGTGTTGTTGAGTTGGCTTTGTGTTATGAATATTCAGTTTTCTAATAAGATTCCATGCTTTACGACTATTTCTAGCCATATACAGTGCATGCCTTCTACAGATGCCAGGTGGATTGACGCAGTTCTGACATGGCATCAATAACCCTTTCCCCTCTAAAAAAGATCGCTTTTGTCCATATGTTTGTATGTGGAACACGTTTGACAAGTATTTAGAGCTGGCCCTGGAATGTAGTTTGCGTAGCATCCTTAGAAATATTTCGCCACGCAGTTCTGACGATTTTCTAGAACTGGCCGTAGTTGTCTGGTATTGGTTCAAGCTCTTGTAAAAGATGTACAAGTTCATCCGAGAATCCTTTTCAGCTGTCAAAGAGATAATGTTCGAGATCGTTTTATTTGAAGAAACAAAAACTATACTTGAGGTAATAAAGACGTCCGTGCCTTGTTCTACAAACCTTGTTGCACTGTTCCCTTTATCCGCGAAAATAAATTTAGTCCGCTTGACTCCGTACCATTGGCAGCTCTGCGTTTCGAACTTTCGTGACATCAAAAAAAGAATAACTTCAAAAATTTCTTGCAAAATAAAAACTCGGTAATCGAGCATCAAGTTCCTTATTCTGCAAAAAATCATTGATTTGCAAAATTTCTTTCGATAATCGAACATTGCTTTGCTTATTTTGCACGAAATCTTGCAAAATCATTCTTTTCTAAGCAAAATGGCAGAATCGGCGAATAATTACCAGTAAGCGGCACAGAGCCAATACAATTAAAAACATTCTTTTATTACTTACGTTTCAAGATTGTACTCATCTTATAAAGAATGTTTCCAGTTGTATTTGCTCTGTGCTTTTTACAGAGAATTATTTTCCGATGTCACGAAAGTTCGAAACGCAGGGTTGCCAATTCTACGCAGACAAACGGATTAAATATTTTCGCCCATAATGGGAACATTGGAACAAGGTTGTCGTTATGTATGTGGTATTTCGGGTAAATTGTAGAGTGGCACTTTAGGGTGGCACGGTGGCTCCGGACAGACAGTGAGTATTATGTGCGGACGTTTAGGAGCGGGACGTTTATGCGCCGCCGATTAGCCGCCGGGACTTTTATGTGCTGGGACTTTTATGTGCCTGGACTTTTATGCGCCGAGACTTTTAGGTGCAAGAGGTAAAAAAATTTTTTTCAAAAATTTTTTTTTTAATTTTTTCAAAAAAAAATTTTTTTTTAAAGTTTCGTTATTTTTTTTCCAAAAAAAGTTTTTTGTTCAAGAAAAAAATTTTTTTTCACAAAAACAAGTCTTTTTCCAAAAAAAAAGGTTTTTTTTTCCAAAAAACATTTTTTTCCACAAAAAAACATTTTTCTTTCCAAAAAAAATTTTTTTCTTTCAAATGACAATCTTTTTTCAAAAACTTTTTTGAAAAAAAACTTTTCCCAACAAAAAAGTTTTACTTTGATTAAATTGTTAATATTTTCGAAGCTTTTCATTAGTTGTTTGTCAAGAAGAATTGTCAGAATAGAGAGTGCAGGAAAAGGAGTGGCTATAGGAAAAAGCCTAGCAGTGGTTGGCTGGAAAAGGATTGCTGAGAGAGCGTCATTTGTGTACAACTTTTAAGCTTTACAAGAATTCTTTTTGTCAGCAGAGGGCGGAGTTAGAGATTTGATAATCGTGACTTCAAAAGCAGATAGATGGAAGCAGAGCGGAAAAACTTTTACAAAAAATTGATTTCTTATTGCATTTTTTTCGATAACAAAAAATGTTTTCCACTACTTACTTGCAAAGTTTTTTTTTTACCTAATCCGGACGCATGCGATCTCCAGCCAGCGGTCTCAAATTTTGCGGCGCACGGACACGAGTTGCTTGTGCAATATTGGCACACGCAGCAAGCCGTGTGACGTTTCACGGTTAATTTGAGTCTACCTCTACCAAACAATACAGTACAAACTTTTTCAGGAGCTGAGGATTCATCTCTCGGCAGATTCCTATTTATGGTCTTTACATCTTGTTGCAAATATAGTAAACGCAACGTTAAAATCGATATTTTTAAGTTTAATCTTGACACCGTGTTGTAAATACATTTATAGTAAAAACAATGTTAAATTCTTGAAGTTAACTTCTTCAGAAATCAGCCTGAAAGCGAAGTTTGTGTTTGACTAAAACTCATTTTATTTGTGCTTCAAAATTGATTGCCTTTGCTACTTTTTGAGCAGGACAGATCAGCTCAAATTTTGTCTCGGAATACAGCACGATGACGAATGTAATCTGTTCACATTCACGCAGCGACTTTTCCATGTTCTAACTTATATGTATATTTTTCTCCCGAATGCACGGTAAAGACATAAACAATCCAAGAAAAAGGTTTAGTTATTTTAATTGACTTGGTGTTTCACCACAGCTCCGCTCTTCAACGCTTTTAAGTACTTACTTAAGATCAATGTAAAACCGTTCAAATTATCAATTTTCAAGACCCCTTAAGTTGCTGAAATATTACCCCCTCGCAATGACCTTTTTTGGCTATGCAGGCAAAATGCAAAAAAAAACTATCTAAGAAATTTTATTTGCAAAAATGAAAAGAAATAAGGGTCTGCTTCAAAAGAGCAAAACATCAAAAAACTCGCAAGAACAAGACGGTAATCAAAAAATCTCTCCCTAGAAAAAGCTCAAAAATGACGTCAAAGTTCACTGAGGATAGATTTTAAAACTGCCTACCACTTCATTCAAGCGAAGAGAACTAATTGATGAAGCATGGTAATGACAGGAGTGACGGCTCAAATGTGAATTGTACTCTCGCATGACCAACAACCTCATTTTATTCTGTGTTACCGGTACAGCAAAAAGCTTTATCTTACTCGAGGACACACTTAAACCTTACCTGAACTCATACTCGCCTATTTTTTCCAGCTCGATTTTTTGGTCTACAAAACAACATAAAGCAACTATCTGTAGAGGATCAAACAAGTACTGGTGGGGCTACTTATTATAATGCTCTTAAAAAAGTTTTTCTATTTCTTCCCGTTTTCATATTCATCCAAAATAACCGAAATAATACAATATGATGGTGTGCACTGAAAAAAAAAACAAAAAACAAGTTGCGTCGTATTTCGACTTTTTCAAGTCCTGTACAAACTGAGTTTTTTTGCGCTTTAGCTCATAAACATGCAGTTGCTTCGGCGTAATGTGCCAGTAAACAGATGCTTGATTGTTTTCAATGTATCTTGTGACAAAAGATGAACAAAAAAGCGGCATAAATTGATAAAATCAAACTCAAAAACAAGCAAAACGCATTATAAAACTACAACCTTCAATTCACAGATCGAAATACTGTAAGTGAAAGAACTGCAGAGGAAAAGATGAAACTTGCCAGATCAAAAAGTTATATTACCCTGAAAATCCCGAAGTGCTGTTTGCAAATGTTTTCGTCGTAAAATCTTAGGCTACTTGATCACGTTCCCTCGATCTGTCTCGCTGTTTCATAGAAAAGCGTTTGTGGTGACCTGTTTTTGGGCAAAAGTTTGCTGGTCCTCTTTGTGCTAGTAGAGAAGTTAACTCTTGCTTGGGGGACGCAAGCAGTGACTTGGAGGGGCACGGCCCAAAATGCCGCTCTCTTCCCCCGAACATAGACGTAGCCAGGATTATTGATTGGGGGCCCTAACCAAAAATCACATGCAATGACGTCATCAGAAAATTTTTAAAGGAGGAACTTTTTATGGGACATAGATATCGTATAATGGAAGATCAGAAGCCGTGGCCTAGTTTGGCACTTAACCAAAAGTTTTCGGGGGGGAGAGGGCTTAAACCAAAATTAAAAAATGAAAAAATCTAAATTGTTTTTCTGTCAACCTTCATGTTCTATTCGACCTGTGTTTTGATATTTTCGGTTTTGCTAAGCATTTCACTTGTTGTTGAGTTTGATTTTATCAATTTATGTCGCTTTTTTATTCATCTTTCGTCACAAGGTACATCGAAAGCAATCAAACATCTGTTTACTGGCACATTACGCCAAAGCAAGCGAGCAGTGCTTATACTGCATGTTCATGAACGAAAGCGCAAAAAACTCAGTTTGTACTTAAAAGAGTCGAAATAATACGCAGCTTGAACAAGTTAAATTATTCCTGAAGGGAAATAGGCAGACTAAAAATGAAAAAATGGTCTGCGATTTTAGTCGCTGAAGTTATGAAAGGAAGGCGATAGCCTATACCGACAGCTTGGTTTTTCAAAGTTATCTGTTGAGTTAGCCTAATTCGGGGATTAAAATTTTCTTGCGTTGTGTCGACTCTTCTTCACACTGATGAAGTCAGTTAACTTCGAAACAATGGAATGCTCCTGCGATGGAGGCTCAGCCACACCTGCGTCACTAGGGGGTTGAAATGAATACCGATTTAGACGGAGACAGCATTAAGGTGTTGTCAAATGAAGTAATATTTTAAGACGTGATGTGTCTGTAAACTATTAAATTAGTTCTTTATTTTTCACTTAAAAAATAATTAATGTTGTTAAATACACAATTTGGTTTTCTTCAACGCACACCATCATACTGTTTTATTATGGTAGTTCTGGATGAATATGAAAGCAGAAAGAAATAGAAAAACTTTAAGAATGGTATGATAATAAGTAACCCCACCAGTACCAGTTTGATCCTTTACAGACAATTGCTTTATAATGAGTGGAGTTTGAATTCAACGACTCAAAATGTTCGACGGTGTAGGCCACAGCAAATATCGAAACACAGCACAGTCAACGTTAAAAATTTTTAACCCTACAGTCTGTTTCACCGTTATCGGAATCATCATGTTAAACAAGCTTTTATCTCTATTCCGGTGGCGGTTTTGAGTTCCGCTCCCTGGTAGTTAAGATTGTTAGAAAAGGAGGGAAAAAACACCTTCATTTATCCAGGAAGGACTAATTTGCAAACAGCCCTTTTTATACCGCCTAGCCCATTTCCCTTCTCTATGGTTGACTTCTGGGTTATGGCTCAGACCGTGGGTGTGGTTCAATTTTTGAGTCTCGCCGTAGCTCCTCCGTGACCTTAACCATCTTAAAAATGAGGTAAAGTGACAAGTCGGAGAGCTACCCTTGACAACAGCACTGTGTGCAGTATTGAGAGAGCTCCTCTTAAAACGTCTTTAGTCTATCTTTTTATTTTTATTGAAGCGAATGCAGTGAGCGTGAAAAATTTCAACTACCTAGCACTTGTATGAAAAATTTTACATGAAAATTTGTCGGAAATGATTTTCGAGTAATCCGACAAGTTGAAGCAGCAGCAATCCCGTTCAACTTCAAACGTTCTTGACGCAATTCTGAAGAAGTTAACTTCAAGAATTTAACATTGTTTTTACTATAAGTGTATTTACCACACGGTGTCAAGATTAAACTTAAAAATATCGATTTTAACGTTGCGTTTACTATATTTGCAACAAGATGTAAAGACCATAAATAGGAATCTGCCGAGAGATGAATCCTCAGCTCCTGAAAAAGTTTGTACTGTATTGTTTGGTAGAGGTAGACTCAAAATAACCATGGGCGGTCACAGGTTTGGCACTAATTTCTTAACTAGTTCATATCCCTTTTTTTTTCTGGCCAGGGCCTACTTAGTTTTCGCAGCAAATATGGCAACGCTTTCTAGTGCCAGATTTTGCTGAAAATTGTCCTGGTGTAAGTGTTGTAGTACCACTGGACTCTCCTACTCGAAATTGTTGCTCTTCTAGAACCAGCTTCATCTTGCGTTGCACATCAAATTGCAAACCAAACCAACGTCTTCTTTGAACACCATTCCAAAATCATACGAATCAATCTGTCGTGGATCCTTTCCTTTATTCAGTGACATGATTGTAGCAGCGTCAGTAGTATATTTTGGCTGATTTCATGTACGTTTGCGGGATGGGGGGGCTTTGCGGGATTGCGGGATGGGAGGTTTGCGGGATGTGGGATTATCCAATTGCGGGATTTTCGAAATGCAGAATTAAATCCTGCATTGTTTCAATGCGGGATTGTGGTACTCTTAATCCCAACCCTAGCTAATTGTTTGAAACTTGATCCTGCCTGAGTACCGAACCACCGCAGGTGACTTGTTAAATCACCGCAGGTGCCTGGCTTCAAGTCTAAAACCTGAAGAGTGCCTGAGTACCGAACCACCGCAGGTGGTTTGTCAAGCCACCGCAGGTGATTTGCTTTAAGTTCAAAGTAGCCGGTTAAAAGTGAATAACCCAAGATCTAGTCTTAACTCTAAGTTTATTGTGATTATAAGAACGTAAACTTAGTGTTGACCTGAAGAGTGCTCGAGTACCGAACCACCGCAGGTGGTTTGTTAAATCACCGCAGGTGCTCGGCTTCAAGTGTAAAGATCTTTAGTATCTTACCTGAGTACCGAACCACCGCAGGTGCCTGGCTTCAAGTCTAAAGTTTGAAGAGTGTCTTACCTGAGTACCGAACCACCGTAGGTGGTTTGAAACCACCGCAGGTGCCTGGCTTCAAAGTAGTCAGTTAAAAGTGGATTAACAGAGAAGACGGTTTCTAAAAAAGGTTATCTAGTTAATGCTATGAAGTCTATTTTTGTACGTTTGGGAATAAGTTTTGTGTAACTTGAAACGATTCCTGTCGCGCTGAATTTTCGCTGCCGTGTCGAAATCGCGACAGCTGTTTACATGAGGTAATCTATCTAAGGTTTAGCTGTGAATCGCTACCTTTTTTGTTATTTTTTTTTCAACTTTTCGAATATGGGACGAGCATGGCGCAACAGAACTTGTGTCTTAAATTCCAACCCAAATAGTAATTACCAACGCAATAGTAGGACTCGCCTGAAAGTCGAATGCAAATAGTCTTCAAAGCTACTTCTTTTTTAAAGTTTTTTCTAAGTTCGAATCCAAATATCCTTCACATTTAGTTTTACCTAAGATTCAAACCCAGTGTTAAATCTCTTTTGCTTAAAACCCAAGTGTCTTTTTTTGCCATTTCCAAGATTCGAAATACTCAAAGAGGTCTACCTCACACTTTTCAGCTTTAACTCGGTTGTTATTTTAAGTTATCTGATGGTATGCAATCTACAAAAACTGTCTTTTGTTAATTTCCCAAAGGGAATACCTAAACCTATGCGCAAATTTTTTACACAGTTGTTTGAAAAGAGCTTAGTGATCTTTGGCTAGTTTCAAAGTATGTTACAAACATAGGTTATTCTTGAAAATCTCACCAAAACTCACAAGCATTTTCATCTTTGACTTACCAGAGGTTTGAACCACTGCAAGGTGTTTTTTCAAAGGAAAATCTAAAGTTCAATCATTCAATGAATATCTTGTGCAAGAGTCGAACCCAGATTATCAACGAGATTAGAGCGTGGCTCACCTGAAAATCAGTTTTCAGAAAAAAATTTATAGATTACTCGTATTTCAATTTAGGGTTTGACCCGAGTACCAACGAAGTCGTTATATTTTGGAAATTTTAAAGTTTTATAAGCTGCGTAGCTTTTATTATATTTGGGACTTCTTTTCAGCAAAAAGTTTATATTGCGTCTGTCTTGAAGGTATGGCTTGCAAGCGAAATATAAAACCCAAGGGACGTTATGTGTTTCCTTGACGCTTGTATAACCTGAAATTAAATCTACTAGACCGAGATTAAAAACTTAAATCGCCGCAGAATAATTTTAATTTTTCCGGTGTTATTGTACCTTGAAGTGTTGGATTTCACCTCGAAGAAGTAAAGCTGTATTTGACCAAAGTCACCTTATTACATACGTCCAGCATTTCATCCCAAAATCTATCAAGAATAAAAACTTTCATAATCGCGGACGTGTTCAGTTTTACAGGGCTTAATACATTGCAGACACCTTCAATTTTCACCCCGAACCCCGTAAATCTTTTTTTTTTTTTTACCCAAGATTTAAAGCCTGCATCACACTAAGCGTTTTTTTATTCGCACTCTTAACTAGTATGTAAATTCACCTGTAGTCACACATTTTTCTTATTCTATCATCATGGGTGATTGCTGTGACTCCGTTGCACTACCCGTTAGTTCTACTACCTCAAGCAAAAATCCGAAGTTTCAATGTCTATTTCCCAGAAACGGGCATCTAAAAAAGTACGCTGACCGATTGGAAACTTTTACCGAATCGATCAATTGGCCAGGTGCACGAATTAAAGCGACCTGTCGTGAATTTGCTGACGCTGGTTTTTACTACCTCGGTGATCGAGATAGAGTCAAGTGTTTTTACTGCAACGGTGGTTTAAAAAATTGGGAACCGACTGATGATCCTTTTCAGGAACATGCAAAATGGTATCCGTTGTGTGAATACATTTTAAAAAAGAGAGGGGTTGAATTTGTCAAAAACGAAGTTAAAAAATACCGTGATTTGAAACGTCCGATTATAACAAATCCCGCTTCAGTTCAACTCGTTGGTAATTTGATGAAATATCTGAAACCTCAACCAGAACTTCAGACTTCTCCGGCTTTTACTGATTCCAGAAAATTGAAAATATTGCAATCAATAAACAATGAAATGGATCATGGAGAAAATGTGAGAATTCTGAAAACGCTAGGATTTGGGGAGGCGAAAATCAGACGCGTTTTAACTCAAAGATATGAAGAACACGACAATAATTTTTATGACTTTGAAGATTTTCTTCAAGCGTTGTTGGATGCCCCTGTAGATCGACAAATGACTCTGGCAGAAGCAAGAAAAATTGTGGAAGAAGAAGGAAAATGTAAAAGATGCAAGAAAGAAGAAAGGGATGTGGTCTTTAAACCGTGTAAACATTTGGGTGTTTGTTTTCAATGTAGCGAATTTCTCACTCGATGTAACATCTGTGACGTAAAAATCGATAAAAAAGTGAGAGTCTATCGATCTTAAATTACACCATCAATACTCAAACACGTTAACTGTTATGACCTATTCACTCTAAGTTTACTATAATGTTTTAATTGTGAAATTCAGAAAAAAAAAGCAGAAATTCAACAGGAGGTGGCAGTAGACATCTATCAGCTACGCTTCAAAATGGAAAACCTGACTTCGACGTTTTTTGTATCTTCTCAACAACTACAATTCGCTGGTTATTAAAATGATAAATCTTGACATCCAACTCCCAAGGTCACAAGCGACTTTTGTGACTGTTTATCCGCTGTGCGAAACCGACGAACAAGGACTGGCGTGGCAAAGCGAATGAAACGCTGAAAAAATGCTCCCGAAAATCTAAGCGTTCTTTATTCAAAGTTGTGTTTTGTTTGCAGTGTTTTTATTGTAATAAATCAACATTGGTATATTTTTTGTGTTGAACAAGACGAAAAAGCGAGTTTTTTATTATTTCTATTCACTCGATGAATCCCAAATTTGCGACATAAGTCTATTTTCAAGCGTTGCATAATTATAGGTAACTTGCTTCTCACACGTCTGGGTTTCTTTATTTCTTCCACAATCCTTGTACAAAAAAATTTTGATCTTTGAAACCTTAAACTTTTGAGGTTAGAAGCTTGACGTACCTCAGACATCTCTGATTTCACCCCGAAGGAGTAAAGCTACAGTATATTTGACCGGGGTTAAAAACTTTTACCATTACAGATATCTATTCAATTTCATCCAAAAAATAAATCTATTAAGATTAAAGATTTCCATTGCCGCAGAAGTTTTACAGGACTCGATGCATAGCAGACACCTTCAATTTTTACCTGAGATTGAAAGCTGAAATCGCAGTACGTCTCTCAATTGTTCCCGAAGAAAAAAATCTAGTGTTGTTTTTAAACAATTTGATCGATATGATTTTACACCACTCCAAAACGAAGTCCCTACATTTTAATTGATACAATAATTTTACAAAATTTTTAATTTTTATGTTGAAGTTGGAAGGTTTCGAATGTCTCTGATTAAATCATTTCTACAAAGACCAGCAAATTTCTCAAAAATTTTTAAGGTAAAAGCAGTATTCAGAATAAACAGACGATTTTCAATATTTTGATTAAATCACTCTGACATAAAGACAAAGTTTATAAAAAGTTAAAGTATCCAACGAGTTTTTTTGGATTAGTTTTTGTTGTACATTATAAAAAAATAAGAATTTTTAGTTAAAAGTTATCAAATTTTTGATTTGTTTGTATGAACCAGGCACGGTATTTGTCTAACCACACCAACACAGAGCATCGCTTCTTGAGTTCTTATCGCAAGATCAAGCTGAGCCACCGCAACGGGTAGACTACCTGGTCGCAATGAGAAAGCGTAAAGTGTCTTTCCCAAGGACACAACAGCGCATTATCAGTTCGAGCCAGGGGTTAGCAACCTTTCGATCACTAGCCCAACGCTCCACCACTGAGCTATTGCCATCATCTTATCGAATAATAGGGCAAAATCATTGTTAAAAAATTGTAATACTTCAATTATTTACACAAAACTGTAAGAATATTTCAAACTTGTGAGATTTTAAGTGAGTTTTCGGTTTTTTTAGATAAAATTTTTTATTCAAGTCAAAGAAATTGAACTTTAAATGTCTTTTTTGATCAAACTATTCTTATGTACACAAGAAACTTATAAAAATTTAAGATTTTAGACCAACACTTTTCATTGTTACGTTACAGTTTTTGCTCACGACAGAGAAATTACAAGGACTGAAGAGAATTTATTGAATTTGTTCCCATAAAAAAACAATATTAATCGATAAAAAACAAAATTTTAGAGAATTATGAATTAATTGAATCATATTCATTTTTTAGTATACGATTACTTTTTTTCACAAATTTACCTCTATGTAAACATGATTACTCAAAAAACTCGCAAAATGTTGTTTAATACAAACAAATTGTATAACGTTGAAATATCTTTTAAACAAATTACCACAACCAAGAAAATCGTTACAATATTTAGGAATTTAGAAAATATTTGATTCAAAGTACATGTTTCAGGTAAATTTATAACCGAGATTATCAAAAGAGGTTTAATTTTGAACGATTCTCCGGAATAACTATAAAAAATATTGCTTTCAAATAAGACTTCAAGGTAAATTTTTTGAAATATTTTACAAAATTATCAACATGTTGAATATTCCAATAAAATATATGATGAGTGGAGTTTGAATTCAACCGATTCGAAAAAAAGTCTTTGACAGCGTAGCTCAGAGTGAATATCATAACATAGTACTTGTCAAAAATTAAAGATTTAAGACCCTGCAGTCTGTTTCACCCGTAATCGTGATCATCAAGATGTCTTAATTTTAGGCGAATTTTCGTGTTTTTTTTTTAACAAAAACGCTTATTCAAATCAAGAAAATGCAAGTAATTGAATTTCTTTGATCGCACATTTCTCATAAAAACATGAAAACAGTTAAAAATTTTACTATATTAGGTAAAAAGTAATAACCATCATGAAGAAACCCAAGATTTCGATCAAATTATCGGCACACAATGAAAAAAATTAATGAAAAGTTTAGGTTTTAGGTAAGCTTTTCAAGTATGTCTGTTAAAATTTAAGCTTAGGACAAATAAAGCGTTAAGTTTTAAAATATTTAAACGAATTTATTCCTGTAAAACAAGATTAAGTAATAAAAAACTCAACTTTGTGTAGACATTTAGATTAAAAATTCGTCAAACAGTATTCGTTTTAAGATTGAATTGTCGCTTGAATAAAAAAATTGTAAGAGTTTGAGATATTTCCGCAAAAAACATTTTGACGCAAACAAGAAAATTGCAAAAACTGACGTGAATTTGAGACTACAAGACAAGGTTCGATAGCGAATAACACCAAAAAACTAGCAAAAGATCTTGTTTTAACTCAAAATAGAGTGTAGTTGTATAAAAATTTTACGGTGTTTTACTAAAAAGATCAGTGTAAAACTAAAAAATTGTTAAAAAATTTAAGATGTTAGGTAAACGTTTTAGTTTCAAAGTACAAAAAAGTTCATTTTTACTGAAACTTTCAATTTAAAATGATGAAATGTAAGATTTTTTGCAAAACTATTGCTACAACAACAAAAAAAAAGATGTGGTTTATTGACTAAAATTAATAAACATTATCTATTTTGGTTAAATTTTATTGCTTTTTAGTAAAAAGATCAGTGTAAAACTAAAAAAAATTTAAAATGCTAGGTAAACGTGTTAGTTTCAAAGTACAAAAAACTGAAACTTTCGATTTAAAATGACAAAACGTAACTTTTTTTACAAAATTATCGCTACCACAACAAAAAAATTGAAATTTATTGCCTAAAATTGATAAACATTATCTATTTTGGTTAAATTTTATGGCGTTTTAGTAAAAAATCAGTGTAAAACTAAAAAAAAATTTAAGATGTTAGGTAAACGCTTTAGTTTCAAAGTACAAAAAAGTTCATTTTTACTGAAACTTTCAATTTAAAATGATGAAATGTAAGATTTTTTGCAAAACTATTGCTACAACAACAAAAAAAAAAGTTGTGGTTTATTGACTAAAATTAATAAACATTATCTATTTTGGTTAAATTTTATGGCATTTTAGTAAAAAATCAGTGTAAAACTAAAAAATTATTAAAAAATTTGAAATGTTAGCTAAACGTTTTTTGTTTCAAGGTAGAAAAAAATATTATTTTTAATTAAAGTTTCAATTTAAAATGAAGAAATACAAGATTTTGAGTGTTTTTTGCAAAACTATGGCTACGAAAACAAAGAAGTTTGGACTTTTTGAATAAAAATAATAAACATTATCTTTTTTAACTAAGCGATTACTAAACATTTTAATATTTTGGAACATTTTCTATCAAATTTAAGGTCTGAGAAAATTGCTTGGGTAAAAATTGTTAAAAATTACCGTTTTTTAAGGAAAACAAGCAATTCAAAACAAATAAAACCGAAAGAATTTATTTTTCCACAAAAAGACTTACTTTAAAACGTGGAAATCAGTAAAAAGTTGCTATGTTAAACAGATTTAATGCTATTTATGGTAAAAACTTCATTTAAGACAAAGGAATCATACAATTTTAAGATAGCTTTGACAAAATTATTCGTCACAAATGCAAGAAAGTTAATCAAAGGTTACGATTTATTAGAATGTTTTTGTTTAAAGTAGAAAAAATAGCTGCTTTTTACGTTAAAACAATTATACAAGTCTCAGAAACTTGAACTGAAACAATAACAACAATAATTAACTCTTCAGATTTTGCATATTTGTGTGTCTAGCGTCTAAAATACCGATACTTTCAAACTTACAGAAGGATCAACATGTTGCTTTTTAATATCTTTGAACTTCGACTTTGTTTAACACGTTATCAAGTAAAAAATCAAATTTGAGCGACACATCCTTGCGGTCAAAACACATGATTTGCTCTAATATGTCCGTATTTTCCAAGCTATAGACGCTTGTCACTTGAAATTTCGTATCGTAAAATTTGCAAGAAGAACCCATTCTCGCATTTCTTTGCATTTGAGTTTCTGTGTCGCAATCATATAGTGGCGTAATTTTTTCCTAAGTCAAAGCTACGCGACTGTACAATTTGAGGTTTTATGAAATCTTTCACCGCTTTGATTTGAAAATGTTTAATTGGAAGCACTTATTTTAATAATAAGGTTGGGTGTTTACCTTGTAGATAGTAGAATCTAAAGTCAAAAACACGCTGATTATTGAATAACAAAAAAGATTTTGAGACATTTTTGTTGAGTCATGATCAAATACACCTGGGACAAGACAGGAAGTCATTTATAAAATTAATTCAAAAATTATAATTTAAATTAATAATTTTAACAATTTTCAATTCAAAAAATTTAATTCAATTTATTAATTTTAACAATTTTCAATTTAAAAAATTTAATTTCAATAATTTTATTTTAAACAAATTATTAATTCTAACAATTTTTAATTCAAAAAATTTAATTCAATTTATTAATTTTAACAATTTTCAATTTAAAAAATTTAATTTCAATAATTTGAATTTAAACAATTTAAATTTTTTAATTTTATAAACGACTTCCTGTCTTGTCCCAGGTGTATTTGATCATGACTCAACAAAAATGTCTCAAAATCTTTTTTGTTATTCAATAATCAGCGTGTTTTTGACTTTAGATTCTACTATCTTGGGAAAGACACTTTACGCTTTCTCATTGCGACCAGGTAGTCTACCCGTTGCGGTGGCTCAGCTTGATCTTGCGATAAGAACTCAAGAAGCGATGCTCTGTGTTGGTGTGGTTAGACAAATACCGTGCCTGGTTCATACAAACAAATCAAAAATTTGATAACTTTTAACTAAAAATTCTTATTTTTTTATAATGTACAACAAAAACTAATCCAAAAAAACTCGTTGGATACTTTAACTTTTTATAAACTTTGTCTTTATGTCAGAGTGATTTAATCAAAATATTGAAAATCGTCTGTTTATTCTGAATACTGCTTTTACCTTAAAAATTTTTGAGAAATTTGCTGGTCTTTGTAGAAATGATTTAATCAGAGACATTCGAAACCTTCCAACTTCAACATAAAAATTAAAAATTTTGTAAAATTATTGTATCAATTAAAATGTAGGGACTTCGTTTTGGAGTGGTGTAAAATCATATCGATCAAATTGTTTAAAAACAACACTAGATTTTTTTCTTCGGGAACAATTGAGAGACGTACTGCGATTTCAGCTTTCAATCTCAGGTAAAAATTGAAGGTGTCTGCTATGCATCGAGTCCTGTAAAACTTCTGCGGCAATGGAAATCTTTAATCTTAATAGATTTATTTTTTGGATGAAATTGAATAGATATCTGTAATGGTAAAAGTTTTTAACCCCGGTCAAATATACTGTAGCTTTACTCCTTCGGGGTGAAATCAGAGATGTCTGAGGTACGTCAAGCTTCTAACCTCAAAAGTTTAAGGTTTCAAAGATCAAAATTTTTTTGTACAAGGATTGTGGAAGAAATAAAGAAACCCAGACGTGTGAGAAGCAAGTTACCTATAATTATGCAACGCTTGAAAATAGACTTATGTCGCAAATTTGGGATTCATCGAGTGAATAGAAATAATAAAAAACTCGCTTTTTCGTCTTGTTCAACACAAAAAATATACCAATGTTGATTTATTACAATAAAAACACTGCAAACAAAACACAACTTTGAATAAAGAACGCTTAGATTTTCGGGAGCATTTTTTCAGCGTTTCATTCGCTTTGCCACGCCAGTCCTTGTTCGTCGGTTTCGCACAGCGGATAAACAGTCACAAAAGTCGCTTGTGACCTTGGGAGTTGGATGTCAAGATTTATCATTTTAATAACCAGCGAATTGTAGTTGTTGAGAAGATACAAAAAACGTCGAAGTCAGGTTTTCCATTTTGAAGCGTAGCTGATAGATGTCTACTGCCACCTCCTGTTGAATTTCTGCTTTTTTTTTCTGAATTTCACAATTAAAACATTATAGTAAACTTAGAGTGAATAGGTCATAACAGTTAACGTGTTTGAGTATTGATGGTGTAATTTAAGATCGATAGACTCTCACTTTTTTATCGATTTTTACGTCACAGATGTTACATCGAGTGAGAAATTCGCTACATTGAAAACAAACACCCAAATGTTTGCACGGTTTAAAGACCACATCCCTTTCTTCTTTCTTGCATCTTTTACATTTTCCTTCTTCTTCCACAATTTTTCTTGCTTCTGCCAGAGTCATTTGTCGATCTACAGGGGCATCCAACAACGCTTGAAGAAAATCTTCAAAGTCATAAAAATTATTGTCGTGTTCTTCATATCTTTGAGTTAAAACGCGTCTGATTTTCGCCTCCCCAAATCCTAGCGTTTTCAGAATTCTCACATTTTCTCCATGATCCATTTCATTGTTTATTGATTGCAATATTTTCAATTTTCTGGAATCAGTAAAAGCCGGAGAAGTCTGAAGTTCTGGTTGAGGTTTCAGATATTTCATCAAATTACCAACGAGTTGAACTGAAGCGGGATTTGTTATAATCGGACGTTTCAAATCACGGTATTTTTTAACTTCGTTTTTGACAAATTCAACCCCTCTCTTTTTTAAAATGTATTCACACAACGGATACCATTTTGCATGTTCCTGAAAAGGATCATCAGTCGGTTCCCAATTTTTTAAACCACCGTTGCAGTAAAAACACTTGACTCTATCTCGATCACCGAGGTAGTAAAAACCAGCGTCAGCAAATTCACGACAGGTCGCTTTAATTCGTGCACCTGGCCAATTGATCGATTCGGTAAAAGTTTCCAATCGGTCAGCGTACTTTTTTAGATGCCCGTTTCTGGGAAATAGACATTGAAACTTCGGATTTTTGCTTGAGGTAGTAGAACTAACGGGTAGTGCAACGGAGTCACAGCAATCACCCATGATGATAGAATAAGAAAAATGTGTGACTACAGGTGAATTTACATACTAGTTAAGAGTGCGAATAAAAAAACGCTTAGTGTGATGCAGGCTTTAAATCTTGGGTAAAAAAAAAAAAAAGATTTACGGGGTTCGGGGTGAAAATTGAAGGTGTCTGCAATGTATTAAGCCCTGTAAAACTGAACACGTCCGCGATTATGAAAGTTTTTATTCTTGATAGATTTTGGGATGAAATGCTGGACGTATGTAATAAGGTGACTTTGGTCAAATACAGCTTTACTTCTTCGAGGTGAAATCCAACACTTCAAGGTACAATAACACCGGAAAAATTAAAATTATTCTGCGGCGATTTAAGTTTTTAATCTCGGTCTAGTAGATTTAATTTCAGGTTATACAAGCGTCAAGGAAACACATAACGTCCCTTGGGTTTTATATTTCGCTTGCAAGCCATACCTTCAAGACAGACGCAATATAAACTTTTTGCTGAAAAGAAGTCCCAAATATAATAAAAGCTACGCAGCTTATAAAACTTTAAAATTTCCAAAATATAACGACTTCGTTGGTACTCGGTCAAACCCTAAATTGAAATACGAGTAATCTATAAATTTTTTTCTGAAAACTGATTTTCAGGTGAGCCACGCTCTAATCTCGTTGATAATCTGGGTTCGACTCTTGCACAAGATATTCATTGAATGATTGAACTTTAGATTTTCCTTTGAAAAAACACCTTGCAGTGGTTCAAACCTCAGGTAAGTCAAAGATGAAAATGCTTGTGAGTTTTGGTGAGATTTTCAAGAATAACCTATGTTTGTAACATACTTTGAAACTAGCCAAAGATCACTAAGCTCTTTTCAAACAACTGTGTAAAAAATTTGCGCATAGGTTTAGGTATTCCCTTTGGGAAATTAACAAAAGACAGTTTTTGTAGATTGCATACCATCAGATAACTTAAAATAACAACCGAGTTAAAGCTGAAAAGTGTGAGGTAGACCTCTTTGAGTATTTCGAATCTTGGAAATGGCAAAAAAAGACACTTGGGTTTTAAGCAAAAGAGATTTAACACTGGGTTTGAATCTTAGGTAAAACTAAATGTGAAGGATATTTGGATTCGAACTTAGAAAAAACTTTAAAAAAGAAGTAGCTTTGAAGACTATTTGCATTCGACTTTCAGGCGAGTCCTACTATTGCGTTGGTAATTACTATTTGGGTTGGAATTTAAGACACAAGTTCTGTTGCGCCATGCTCGTCCCATATTCGAAAAGTTGAAAAAAAAATAACAAAAAAGGTAGCGATTCACAGCTAAACCTTAGATAGATTACCTCATGTAAACAGCTGTCGCGATTTCGACACGGCAGCGAAAATTCAGCGCGACAGGAATCGTTTCAAGTTACACAAAACTTATTCCCAAACGTACAAAAATAGACTTCATAGCATTAACTAGATAACCTTTTTTAGAAACCGTCTTCTCTGTTAATCCACTTTTAACTGACTACTTTGAAGCCAGGCACCTGCGGTGGTTTCAAACCACCTACGGTGGTTCGGTACTCAGGTAAGACACTCTTCAAACTTTAGACTTGAAGCCAGGCACCTGCGGTGGTTCGGTACTCAGGTAAGATACTAAAGATCTTTACACTTGAAGCCGAGCACCTGCGGTGATTTAACAAACCACCTGCGGTGGTTCGGTACTCGAGCACTCTTCAGGTCAACACTAAGTTTACGTTCTTATAATCACAATAAACTTAGAGTTAAGACTAGATCTTGGGTTATTCACTTTTAACCGGCTACTTTGAACTTAAAGCAAATCACCTGCGGTGGCTTGACAAACCACCTGCGGTGGTTCGGTACTCAGGCACTCTTCAGGTTTTAGACTTGAAGCCAGGCACCTGCGGTGATTTAACAAGTCACCTGCGGTGGTTCGGTACTCAGGCAGGATCAAGTTTCAAACAATTAGCTAGGGTTGGGATTAAGAGTACCACAATCCCGCATTGAAACAATGCAGGATTTAATTCTGCATTTCGAAAATCCCGCAATTGGATAATCCCACATCCCGCAAACCTCCCATCCCGCAATCCCGCAAAGCCCCCCCATCCCGCAAACGTACATGAAATCAGCCAAAATATACTACTAGCGTTAATGCGGGTTACGTCCAGGATGTAAGAAAATGCCGGCAAGGTCCAACGCTTGCTTTTCGCTTTGCAAGTGTAACTAGCCATACGTTGGTCTACCATATCAGTTCCTCCTTTAGTGAAGTCATACAGCTTATAAATAGCTGGTTTTTACTTTTCATCGTCTTTTGTAGTTCTAAGAATGGGCTGCATTGTAGAAAGAAGCAAGACATTCGTCTTTCCCGAACTTTTAGTGTTAACTACATATGAATGTAGAGAAAGTTTGCTTTCCTCTGCCACCGAAAAACATTCGTACGTAAAGGGTTCTCGATTCGCCAGTTCCTTAACTTCAACTGGAATGCCTTTTCGATTAGCCTTGATTGTGCAGATGCAAGCGATGTTGTGTGATAACAGCCACTGTACTAAAGGTATACTTGTATATAAGCAATCAAACAAAATGTTTCTTTCTTGCAGGTCCACGTTTTGTTGAAGTTTGGTAATAAGATATTTTACAATGTTTTCAGTTCCTGTCACGTATTAACTTGTTGGATTTCCGGAAGGTTTCCGCAGTACGGTGCAGCAATAAATGTGTAGCTGTAATTGACGGCATTTACTGATTTGAAAAGCATTCCATATTTTGCCGGCTAATTTTGAATAAATTGCTAAAATCCTATTTGATTTCTCATTGGATATAAAGTTCCATCCAAAGATAAATATTCGCTAGGAATAATTTGAGAGGAACAATTGTGGCAAAATATTTCAAAGACTTCGCGTACTGCAGCAAAGCGATTATTAGGCCATCGCTGGGATCTCGTAGAAAAATCATCAAACGAAAACAGTGTTTTTGAAGTTGACTTGAAAGACTCCCGTGATTTTTGATTGCGCGTGTTTGTGTGTTCACAATGATTCGCATAATTTTATGAGAAAAAAATAGCTTCCACGCTTTCAAAGAGTCCAACGCTTGTTTTGCATCACCAAACGGGCCAGGCTGTTCAAGTATGACGGAATGTCTTGATTGACTGCCAATAAACGATGGCTTCGTGTTAGACCATGTGACTGACTTAGTATGATTTTTTGTTTATCCAAACCAGCAGTGTAGAGTTTTTGAGTTTTGACTTCAGCAATTTCATTATAATTCGCCGTAGACAGTGCCGATTCTAAATCATGAACTAATCTTTTACTGCGATGCGATGCTTTGTTTCTGGGAGCGGAAATGACTTTTTCAGTTTCAGAATTATCACTAGTTTCCAGTTCTAAGTCGGATAACAGTAGCAGGGGCAAATTACCCTCACTTTCACCGTCAGAATGAAATTTTTCGTCTTCAATTTCATCGTCTAAATCCCGCAAAACTTTTGAGCTGCTTCTTCAGCAGTGTAGTGTTTTCTGGACATGCTGATATTGATTTTCGACAACAAAACTAAGTTTGTTTGTTTTTATGTCACCTTATACTGTAGAGATCACTAAACAACAACAAAGACACAATATAACAAAAAGACTAAGCTTAGAAAACAATATACCAAAACCGAATAAAAAAGCTTCTGCGCCAAAAATATTGAAATGCTTGTTACAAACGGTAGAGTCTTTCTAACCCGGTCTTGTGAAATGAATCAGTTTGCCAAATCCTTTCTCGTTAAACCTTATTCCTTAAATTTGAATATCTGTCAAGACTTGCCAATCCGAACCGTATTGTGTTTTCTGCCGGGCAACGATGCGTAGTATTATAGCCAACTTCAATACCGTATAGGAGAGCTATGCCAAACTCTCCCAATCCCTTATTCCTCCTCACAACTGAGCACTTAATTTTCTTGGTTTTTATTGGAATTTATTATTATATTGAATTAAAGAAAAATACAAAAAAAATAAAATAAAATAACGAAGTAGTCTCAAAATACGATGCAAGGGCCAATTCAGGGCCTTTCCTCCAATCTATAAGACTGTTTCCTCACAGTCAATAGTCAAATCCATCAACAAGAACGAATAGGAAGGGTAAGGGATCGCAAAACGCAATTGACCCAAGTTAAGCAGCATTTAACACGCCTCACCAAAAACTGATACTGTTCATTTCACTCATTTTTGTCACTACTACTCAGTTTTCAGGCCCAGAGCAGGTTTAAATAGTTCCAAGTAGTGGAAAACACGTGGTATCGCCTATTGTCTAGCATCAAAGGCCAGAAATTAACAAACAAACGTTGTCAGCTGCTACTTCTACAGTCGTCTCAGAACAAATAATGCACAAAAGAACATTCTTACAACGATTCTAAATACAGTCTAATTAGTCTTTGAAGGTCTTTGAAGATGCGCCTTTGAAGATGAGCTAATTAGAAGTTATTTTTAACAAAGGACAATAATTACTCTTTAATTTAACTTAAACACCGATTAGACAATGACAAATAATCTTTTCAATTTAAGTCACAAGATTGCGAAATCCAGTAATTGATCAGACACAAATGCACAAACAAAGATGTAAAATTGGGTTTTCAGTCATTAGTTGAAAGCGGGGCAGATTATTTTTAATGATTTTAACATAGCGGCCCCTATGAAATTCAGTAGGTAAATAATTTCATACAATTTTATAACACACAAAATCAGAGTTAAAAAATAATTTGCCTTACTCTGCATTGTCGGTTGAAAAAAGATTCACATTGTACATGAGAAAAAGAAATGCTAGTATTATTATTCACACAAAACAAAAAACACAATAAAAATAAACAGAATAAACGTCACACAAGTATATTATGCAAAACATAATCAAGTTTCAAAAGCAAAGATTTTAGAGTAAATTTAATTGTTTGAATTAGCCTGTTGGACAGGAGCAATACGTGAAATGTCACGGTATATATGCTCTACTTTGTAAGAGTTCGTTTTAGAATCATATTCTGTCACAGCGATTTTCGCTCTCCTAACGATAGGATTTCCATTACGCATTTGGAGGAAAACCTTTGCCACTCTTCCTACACGATACTTTTTCCTTTCGGAAATATCCGCAGAGTCACCAACTGAAACGAGGTCCCCAATTTGTAAGTTTTTGGAGATCTCTCTCCATTTATTTCTCCCTTGCAATGTGGGTAGATAAAAGGCCACCCAGTTTTTCCAAAAACGATCGACCAGGGCCACATTGAACCTGTAATTCCGTCTTAAATGGTCCCGGTCATGTGCCCTCCCCCCAGGGGTGTAAGGGTCAAAAGCCGGAGTGAGAAGTGAGGCCGGGGTCACAACAGCAAAGTCCCTAGGATCATCACTTAAGGCCGTGAGTGGACGCTCATTTACCACCCGGACAGCATTGCTACAAAAAGTGATTAGCTCCATTAAGCTCGGTTTGTGAGTAGCTGTTTCTAAAGTTCTCTGCAAAATGCGTTTAACCTGTTTTACCATCGACTCCCAAGTTCCACCCTGTGCCGGGGCGTATTTGGGTATGAACTCCCATCGTATGCCTTTTTCCCGCAATGAGTTCCTTACCTCGGGGAATTTTAATAAGTCTGGGAGTACCTTGGATGCTGCCTGGAAAGAAGAACCGTTGTCCCAAAAAATAACCTCAGCTTTTCCCCGGACATCATTAAACTTACTGAAAGCCAACAGGAAGTCCTTAAGTGAGAGGGAGGTGACAACTTCCACGTGAACAGATCTCGAAGACATGCACGTGAACAGCAAACCCCATGCTTTTTTAGTGCTTCGCCCCTCTACATAATTCACATGACCAAAGTAATCCAAACCGCACACTGCAAAAGCCTTATGACCGGCCGTAGTCCTCTCAACAGGCAAATCAGCCATCAATTGCCTAACTGGTTTCGCCTTTTCTAACGAGCACCGCCCACACTGACTCAAATAACGCTTAACAGCAGCATTATCATTTACAATCCAAAATTTTTTCCGAGTAGTTAACAGGGTGTGCTGAACGCCAACGTGACAACTATTGACATGATACTGTAACACCACTAAACGAGTTACAGCACACTCAGATGGCAGAATGAGAGGGTGTTTCATGTTCTCAGTAAGCTCAGGTGAATTGCTTAACCGACCTTTAACACGAACTAGACCCTCACTGTCAACACATGGCCGAAATCGGTTCAAAGCACGTAATTCTTTTAGCCACTTTTTAGGTTGACCAGAGTTTTGCCGACTACACTTTTCAATTGCCTCTGTCAAACTTTCAGGTGAATCACTTCTCATCAAACTCAACGCCTAACCGTAAAACTTTCTCTGTACAAAACCAACAATTCTGTTTAACGCCATTTCAAGATTGCAAGTATCTAATCTAGGTGGTACAAACTCACGATTTTTTACTTTACATCTAATGTAATCAACAAACGCAGCCAAATATGCAACTCGCTTGGTCAAAACATAGAGAGATGGCGAGCTTTCAATCAATTTGTCTAACTGGCTATTATCGGGAAAATAAAGCTCTTCCGATTCTTGGCCGCACGCCACTCGATTTACCGAAACACTAGGGCCTTCAATCACAGGTTTATTCACATTTTGTTTCAAGAAGTCTGGTCCCTCATACCACAACCTACGTGCCTCCGGTTTTTTAACACTATCTGGATGGGAAGCGACATCAGCAGGGTTCAAACTCGTGGGGCAGTACTTCCAGTCCGTGGGTTCAGAAAGCAACAAGATTTTTTCCACGCGTCGTGAAATAAATCTGTCCAAGCGCAAATCCTTGTTATTTATTCACTGCAACACGTTACGAGAATCGCACCAAAAATACCTTTCACATCCAGGTAATCCTAATGCCTCAAACGCCTGTCTAGACAACTCGGTTGCAGTCAGAGCGGCTACCAACTCTTTGCGTGCAATAGGCCAAGATTCTTGATGCCTCAAAACCACTTTACTCCTTCCAAACACAATTGACACCGAAGCAACTCCGTTTACCAGCCTTCGAAGATACACTACAGAGCCATAAGAAGAATTCGAAGCATCCGAAAAGCTGTGCAACTGATAAATTAAGTGATTCTTGGGTGACACAGGAATAAGATCTTCAAAGTAATACCTAGCCAAAGATACGTCTAACAAGGTATCTAACAACTGAAACCACGCTTTCCACTCTTTAACGATAGACTCTGGTACCGTGAAATGGGGTTACTTTGAACAGTTTTGAACTTCAAAATGTCCTAGCTTTCTCATCTCTTATCTAATCTTAACAAAATTGCGGTATGTTTGGGGGAAGACGCAACTAATCATATTGCATGCATATGACAAATTAGAAATTATATTTTCCTGTGTTTTTTTTTAAACCTTGCTGTTCAAAGTAACCCCGCTTTCGGGGTTACTTTGAACACCAACGTTTTTTAAATAATTGTTCAGGTTTATTTGGCTGCAGTACAACATTGAACACCAGAATGAGTTTTAAAAAAGTTTATATGAAACGAATGCCCATAAAAAGATACAATACAGTAAATGGAAGTGTGACAGTACCGGTACAATAAAAAAATATATTAATGTTAGTGTTTTCAGACGAAAAAGATAGATTCAAACACAAAAGTACCGGTATGTAAAACGAAAATCAAATGAATCAGTAGATCAAAATCATTGCAGGTCAGGGTGGTCAGCTATTACAGTGGACTGTGTTAATGGCACTGGTTTACTATTTTCCCCATTCTTCTTCAAGATCAGGAAACCGGTAGAACCCCCTGTTGTTGAGTGGAATTTCTTTTTCTTTCATTTTTTCTACATCTTCCCAGTTGTAAGCGAAAAAGTCCTTTTTTTGTGGCCACCTCCAACCATTTTTTTTGCATTTTGTCAGCGCAGATACAAGTGGCACATCTTTTTCGATCGAGATCACTTTGCCAGGAAATTTTTGCCCTTCATATTTAACCGTAACAAAGTCTCCAACAGAAATGTTTTCTCCTTTTGCCATTAAGTTATCCGGATTATCGAAACCAGTACCAGTAGCAGAATTCTCAGCAGACTCAACGCTTTCAGTACCGGTAGACGCTTCTTCTTCATCCTGCAAGTTCATCGCTTCATCTGCAACATCTTTTTCTGCACGGGTAATGGCAACCTTTGGTGAATTGCTAACATCAGTGATGTCCTCAGCACTAACGCTTTTGCCTGGTGTGATGTTCAACTTTTTTCGTCTCTTCTTCATCCTTGGTTCGTCAACTCCTCTCATTGCCCTTAGCATTCCCACAACTACTTCCGAAACACTGGCATGCATGTGTTCACTTGCTTCTTGAACTTCTGCGTAGTCCGGCAGCTGATCCAAGACACTTTTAGGATTAAACGGATGAATTCCACACTTCGCAAAACCACTCTCCAGGTTTTTGGAATAGGAGGTGCCTTCTGGAAATATTGTATTATGTAGCTTAGCTAGTAAAGCAGGAAACGCTTCCTTGGTTAAGATCTTTGAATTTTTCTTGCCACCACTCCTCCAGTCATTTAAGATTTTTCTCCAGCTTTTTTAAGAGGGCCGTAAAATGCCACATCAAGTGGTTGGAGCATGTGTGTGGAAGCCGGAGGTAAGCACAAGAATGCAATGTTGTGTTCTGCGGCAAGTTTCATGACCTTGTCAGTAAAGTGGCTGCTTAGGTTATCACCTATAATTGCCTTTCTTCCTGGAAGGCGTTTGGCATGTGGAACAAACACCGATTCAAACCAGTCAGTGAAGCAGCACGTATCAAACCATCCACTTTTGCTTCGGTTGAATCGGGTGTTTTTTGGTCCTCCTTCGGTCCACGTCGACCACAAGTTTTCGGCCTTATAGACGACATAGCAAGGCAATATTTGCCCCACAGCGGAGCCACAATACATGACTGATATAGCGGTTTTGGAGCTGTTTTTTATTCTTTCGGGGTGCTTAATACCTCTTTTGAAGATGCATTTTTTGACTCCCGGATCATCGGACAAATTTGTCTCGTCATAATTGAAGATTCTGTCGGGGGGGATGAAGGCATTTCCATCAGTAAGGGATGTCTTCAAATGCTCAAAATATGAGGCTACTTCATCTGCACTCAAACTTGCCCTGGTTCTTTTGATGTTTTGGCACAATCGAGAAACTAGCTGCGATTTATGTCGCTTCATAAATGACATTGACCATTCTTTTGATGGAAAATTATTCTTAAATTGCGGTAATTGTAGGCAAGCATCCTCATATCCATATCATCAAATGGAAATCCCCATTCTGCAACGACTTTGATGTGGGAAACAAACACTTCTTCTTCTTCTTCTTGGCTGAAGACCGAAGGGTGTCCAGGGCGCTGACCATGTTTTTCATCAAGTCGATGGCTTAAAGTTCCTACTGGAATTTTATATTTTGCGCTAGCTTTTCGAAGAGAAATTTTTTTGGCACGAATATCTTTGACCGCTTCATTTAAACTTTCTTGGGTGTAAGATTTGTAAGTTCGCGATCCAGGTCTTTTGGTATGAACCCTTGGCATAGTTCTCGATCACTGCGATGTTTTTTCTGAAATAATTTGCAAAATATTAGTAAATCATGGACTAATTAAAGTGACACAAGTCGGTATCATACAACAAACATGTCTTTATTTGGAAAAATGACTCTTTACAGAAAACTGTTGAATGGGGGGTTACTTTGAACTAGTTCAAAGTAACCCCCATTTTTTCTCCAGGGGGGTCAGTTTAAATTAAACTTGTTTTTACATAAATATAAATGCCACCACCAAACTTCATTGACATATTTTGAACAAGGGGTAGTAGAGCTATAATTTACTGAACGTAATTGGTTTTACTGCTCACACTTTTTTAGCTATCAACAAAAGTATACCTACCTTCAAAAAATGCACTTTTTGAAATAGTTCTTCTTTTCAAATGTTTGTCTTCAAGTTGCAGATGCAGGATAACTTAAACAATTTTTTTGATTCACAAAAAGGTAAAATAAAAGATTGAAGCTGATATTGATCAATTTTAATATATAATCTAGAATGTAAAACAAGAAAAAGCAAAATATGTAAAAGTGTTCAAAGTAACTACGCTGTTCAAAGTAACCCCATTTCACGGTACTACATCATCCCAACCATACTTTTCAATGGCCAAGCGCTGTAAAATCAACCTTGCTTTAACAAAAAAGGGGGAGAAAATTCCAAGAGGATCAAAGGCCTTACCCAACTGGCTCAACATTGATCTACGGGTGTATTTATCCAAAGGTTTCAAAGAGCGAACCATCCTTATACGATCTTCTCCAGTCTCCCAAACACAACCAAGCGCTTTAGCATCAGGTAAATCATTTCCGTTATCCAATGATAAATCAAGTTCGCGCATGTTAGAAACCAAAATTTCTTTATCCAACTCTGCCAAAATCGGAACTGAATCGCGATAAGCACTCCATTTAACCAACTTAAAACCACGACTGTCAAATAACTCTATGGCCTCGTGAGCAATAGTTTTAGCCTCGTCCAAACTATCAACACTAAAGATTAAGTCATCCATGTAAATGTTTTTGCGGATAGTGTCTCGGGTTAGGTCGGATGCTCCGGTAGCATTGTCCTCCAGAGTCTTCTGAATTGCAAAGCTTGCAATAAAAGGACTGCTTTTCACCCCACGGATGACGGGTGAACCGAAACTTCACAAGTTTACCCTGACTAATGTCGATATTATCAAACCACAAGATTCGGAACAGATCGCGTTGATCTTCGGGTAAACCAATTTGAAAGAAGCATTTTGTCAAATCAGCCATCATGCCAAACTTTCCTAGCCTAAATCTCGTTAAAATATCAGCCAAAGAATTCAATAAATCCGGTCCAGTTTCTATAAATTCATTTACACAAACACCATCGAACTCTGCTCTCCCATCATAAACAATGCGTTTTTTAGCCTGTGAAGTCACAAAATATGGAAGATACCACACTGGCTTCTTCACCTTGTCACCATCGTAAACAAGCTCAATGTAATTCGAATCCTGTAGCTCACTGAACGACTGAGTCAGAAAAACACGTAAGTCATCATCTTTCATAGCTTTCTTTCTTAGGATCTCCAAACGATTTTGGGCCAAAGCTAGATTATTGGGCAACGCCTCAACACCTTCCTTCAACGGAACTGGTATCTCAAATCTAGAATCATTCACAATCACATTTGACTCGACCAACTGCCTAGCCTCTTTATCACTCCGGGAGCAATCTATTTCGGCATCCTGTGACGTGACGTTTTTCAAAGCCTGCTCTAGTTCACGAATCCGATTATCTCGTGCCATTATTTTTGGACATTCTGTAACACCTGCCGTCATGTTGACACATGCTTGAACTCGACAAACTTTTATTGGACTCTCTTCCAATGGACTTCTACCACCACAACCAAGCCATCTTAAGGGAGCCAAAATAGCATTTGGGTCACTGCGTAAAGCAACTACTCTTTCTTCCAGCACAGTCATTAAAAAAGCATTATCATTCCCAATCAACAAGTCTACCGTTTTGTTTTCCGGCAATTCAAAAAGCTCTACATCCTTAAAGTGCGCAAATGTACTCATATCCTGTCTATGTGGCAACGTATTCATATCATCATACCATGGACTGTGAGTCACCACATTACTCAAAGCAAACGTTTCATCTGAAAACAAGGGCTGCAAATTGAACCTAACCAAATCTGAATGCGTCAACGTAGCTCCGTTCATAGTTTCAATTTTAAAGAACGCCTGATCATAAGGTTCCCATTTCTCGACCAACTTATTCGAAATTATTGTCAACTGAAAACCTCCATTTTGCTGGCAGTAAACATGTTTAGACTTGCCGGTCTGCGGGCTTATGACCCTAGCGGCTAAATGCGATTAAGTGCCGCTTTAGTCGAACCAATTTTCGCACTCCGAACTGGAAAAGAAGGACCTTGAGCAGCACTAGGGTTTCTGTCGTCATTTTCCTCCCTATCAACACGCTCATTATTCCCAAAACTCTTAGGTACAGTGGGAGCAAAGTACTCATGCAACATGAAAAAATGTTTACAAATATCACTACCTTGACATCTGCGACAATCACATCTTTGCGTACAATCTTTAACCAAATGAGCACCGAGAAAATTGAAACACCGATGAGCCTTAAACACCACATTCTTGCGCTCTGGTGGGTTCATTCTCCTAAACCTTTGACAATTAGCGACTTTGCGACGACTATGCAGTCTTTCCATTACATATACGAAACACTGTCGAGCTACGCTAACCAAATTATTTTTAGAGTCTGAGAAAGGTTTAGCTCTAGCAGGAATCATGTTGCCGTTCTGAAAATTTCCATCATTATTCCTACGACCATTACTATCAAATTGTGCCGAAGTCTTTTTGACATTAAACGAAGGATTTCCACTACTCTTTGCACTGGGTTTCGAAGCTCGCTCAGATTTTTCGTCAGCCATCAGTTGAACACCAAAATCTGATGACTTACTCTCCTCCTCGCGTTCGACAAATTCCAGTAGGCTGGCAAAGGTAGGGTCACCCGTGCTACCAAATCGATCACTTAAAAAATCCAAAAACCTTTGTTTTGCATAAGTCGGAAGCCTACGTGCGAGATCAACCACCAAACGACCCTCTAACAATTCAGGCTTTTTATAGGAATGCGCAAATACAAAACACTGTGTCAATTCATCCTTAAATGTCTTCCAAGCAGCCGCCAAAGTGGAAGTCATTTTAGGGCCGTTTCTTATCTGCCTTATTTCGGGTTCATTAACAAAGCCACCTCGAACACCAAATCTTTGCGACAACCGATCGAAAGCCATGCTAATCTTTGCCTCATCATCAAACCCAGGGGTATCAGAAATAACTACCGCAATAGTTGGGCCGCAGCCCGAACACACGCCGCACGCAACAGTGGCAGTTTACGATCTGGGTATGGACATCGTTCCATCAGGTTCATTATTTGATTTTTAAACATGACATGGGGCATATTAGACCCATCATAGCCGATTAACAGTGCCTCATCCAAAAAATCTTTACGCGAACTAGGGGGTTCAAGGGGGTGACCTAATTCCTGTTTTTCCTGAGTCTGACTCTGATTTGCATGTCTCAGATCCTGGCTCCTTGACATGCCCATGCCTTCCTGAGCAATATTTCAAAACGGGTTAGGGGTAATCCTCTCTAAACCAGGTGGACATGAAACGCATCCTCCATTTCTTTGTCCCGAATCAACCTTATCCTTAATCCCGAACTTAACAGGTGCCTTTGCCACTTGGGTCCCTGGTTCACTCTTACCCGCCTCTAGTAAGGTTTGACTAGTGCAGCCTCGCTGCAACCGTTCTACTACAGAACTGGGCCCAGATTCAAAGGAATTTACGTGCAATGAAGGTTCCCGAGCGGCCCCATTAGCTAGCGCCAATTTTGTGGTTTCTTTTTCCTTAGGTTTGTTTTATGGCTCTTCTGGTTCAGCAGCGGCCCCCAATGTCTTCCCCGGTTTTACTACGTTGGAAGTGTGACCGCCCAAGTTAAAATTTAAAAACCCAGAGCCCAGCCGTTGTTCCACCTCTGCTTTGATGGATCGGGATGCCTTACTGGACTTAGATTTTTCGGAGCTCCTTACAGAATACCGACTCCCCATGGACTGTTGCTTGCGCAACTTGGCCTGAATTTCTGCCTGTTTTTTGAAAAGTTTAACTTCGTCCCTAGCCCTGGCCAGTGCATTTTGCCGTTCCATTTCCTCAGCATCTAATTGAGGTTGCCTTTCTGCCGCATCAGCCTCAGCTTGCCGTCGCCTTTTCGCCTCATCAGCCTCAGCTTGCCGTCGCCTTTCCGCAGCTTCAGCCTCAGCTTGCCGTCGCCTTTCCGCAGCTTCAGCCTCAGCTTGCCGCTCCATCTCGTGCAGCTCTACTTCTGCTTGAAGATGAGCCAGCTCCAGCTGATCGTCAATTATTTCTGAGGCTAAAAAACTATACCTAGATATTGTGGTTCGAGAACTTTTTCCCAGCTGAATTTCCGGTGGCCCCTTCTCTATAGACTTCGAGAGTTCAGCAGCCCGAGCCTTGCAATGCCTCACCAGGGATTCAAACTCGGCCCCAACCCTCTCCTCGGGTCCCAAGGATTGCCCCGTCTCCTTTAACTCTTGTGCCGTTTTCAAAAAATCTCGAACCTCCCAATCTAGATTTTTAACCTCATTTTCCTCAAAAAGAAGAATTTCTTCTTCGGTTTCGAAAGCTAGGAGCCGATCAGTGCAGGCCTGTATCCTTTTTTGAAGGTCCCGCCGCCGTAATCGTGCTTAGCCTTTGAAGGTCTTTGAAGATGCGCCTTTGAAGATGAGCTAATTAGAAGTTATTTTTAACAAAGGACAATAATTACTCATTAATTTAACTTAAACACCGATTAGACAATGACAAATAATCTTTTCAATTTAAGTCACAAGATTGCGAAATCCAGTAATTGATCAGACACAAATGCACAAACAAAGATGTAAAATTGGGTTTTCAGTCATTAGTTGAAAGCGGAGCAGATTATTTTTAATGATTTTAATAATGTTATGAAGCAGAAAGTTTTTTTTATTGAAATGAGCAAATCCGTAACCATGTAGTTTAGTATAGCAACATTGTTTTAGTTTTTCCCATCATCTAAGAGCTAAATTTTACATTACTATTTTATTGCATTACATATCGGCACGCACCGGATTGAACTAAGAAGTACAATGGACCTAAACCATTTTTCTTGTACTTGAGTTTTGTTGGCACACAATCTAGGAAGTTTTGGCTTTACAAACATAACTGGGGCTTCTGTTTCGATAGTTTTGGTAAAAAATAATATATAATATTCTATCCTAAATCCCAATCCTAATTTTACCCTAACTTTTATCCTTAACGTTAATCAAAGAAATAAAAGTAGCAAATGACAAAATGACTCCCACTCTCTATTCTATTCATTTTACGGGCGCACGTAACGTAACATTAGCCACTTCGTAGAGGCACCATACGCTATCACAAAGGAGGTTATGGCTCACTTATTTTATGCTCAGGGGCATTAGTCAGCTTTACATCAAAACTTTTTTAAATTTACCTCGCAAATAAGGTTTCGTTTCAAGAAAAGTCTGCAAACTAAATTGAATCTCTTTTTTTCTGCATATGCAAAAAAGTATCGTTGATATTGTCAAGTTATATGCACCTTTATTATCAGTCAACTGGAATTTAAAAAATCTTAGCTCTCTTTCTATCTACTCTAAGTTAGATGCTCTCAACAAAAAAGTTGTGCAATAATTTTTCAAGTGTTACGAAACGTGTTTCGGGCAATCTGTATGACAATTAGGTTCACTATAATTTTTTTGTGGCTGGTTTATGATGAATGTTTAAAAACATTTCATTTTCTAATTGACAGGTCGTGATTGCTGAAGTGCCTCAATTGCGATGATATCTAAAATTTTTTTTTAAACTTTATTCTGAACATACGCATGTATGCAAGATAATAAAAGTAATAATAATAATTTATAATAATATAATTATCAAAATAGTTTTCAATGGCGTCGGAGCTATCGTTTCCACTCTTTGACATATGGGTAGCCTTGAAAAAGGCTGTTTTAGATTGAACAGAATAGGCTGTAAGGAATTGATGTTGGTTGCTTCCAGAACTGATAAATGGAATGAAGATTTTGTTGTAGCCAAAATGGAAAATTGGGCATCGTTGAAATGTTTGGCACATTCTTTATTCTCTAATAAATGCTGTCCGATTGCAGAATCACAGTAGACACTAGGGGTGCAAGTGATTTTGCATTCTCGATTAGGCAGACTTTTCGTTAGTCTTTTGTCACTTCTTATGCATCTCGGAATGTGTTGATTAATTCTGTCTTGCAATCTTTGGGAAATTCCATCCACGTACCGACAGTCACAGCGGCACACGTATTGATATACGACCATACTTTGTTGAAGGGAGGGTAGAACATCTTTATGGATTTTATCTATGGTTGGCTTGCCAAAAGTCCAGAAAAAAGATGTCCCTCTTCGAGCAATTTAATCTATGGTTGGCTCATGGCAACACGCTTTGGCAAAATATTTGGCAGCTGTTATTGATCCAGTTTTACAGCTTTACTCAAACAATTGCATAACAGACTCATTCACTTTTGCTAAAGAAATGCAAAATCTTCAAATGCATCCAAAAGAAACGTTCCTCTGCTCATTCGACATTCGTAGTTTGTTTACTAATGTTCATTTAGCGGAAACAAATCAAATTTGTGCGGATTCATTGTATGGCGGTGAGCTCATACCTCCAAACTACCCTGAGGAAATCTTCGTGGAATTAATGAACACTGCCACTAAATCGGTGGAATTTAGCTTTAACAACAACATGTACAAGCAAATTGATGGCGTGGCGATGGATAGTCCACTAAGTGTTGCTTTAGCCAATATATTTGTTGGATACCATGAGAGTAAGCTGTTTGAGTCCACAACCAAGCCATTCTTTTATCACCGATATGTGGATGACACTTTTGCCATTTTTGAATTGAAGGATGAATGCACTTCTTTTCTTGACGCCCTGAATTCAATGCGTTCGGCATTAAAGTTTACATTTGAAAAAGAAGAAAATGATCAGCTCCCATTTTTAGATGTTTTTGTGGAGAAAAGCAATGAGGGATTTTTAACTTCTGTTTTCAGAAAACCCGCTTTAACTGGACAGTACTTTCGTTGGGATTCGTTTGGGCCTACAAAACGTAAAACCAACTTAATTGAAACACTTGTGCATCGAGCATTGATGATTTGTTCAAAAAGTAAACTGCAGCACGAACTAGAAAACATTAGCTCGATTCTACGGAATAATGGATACCCAGAAAGCATTATTTAAAGCACCATATCTAAGAAAATTGCGCTTTTTAACCGTAAACCAAAAGAAGGACCGCAAAAGTGTCTAGTTTATTTGAAGCTCCCTTGGATTGGCAAAATTTCTTTGAATTTTGAAAAGCAAACCATGATTGCTATCAACCGATGTTACCAAGCTGTTGAACCTCGCATTGTTTTTACAACGAGAAAAATTTTGCCTGCAATCCATAAAAATGTTCTACCCTTCCTTCAACAAAGTATGGTCGTATATCAATACGTGTGCCGCTGTAACTGTCGGTACGTGGATGGAATTTCCCAAAGATTGCAAGACAGAATTAATCAACACATTCCGAGATGCATAAGAAGTGACAAAAGACTAACGAAAAGTCTGCCTAATCGAGAATGCAAAATCACTTGCACCCCTAGTGACTACTGTGATTCTGCAATCGGACAGCATTTATTAGAGAATAAAGAATGTGCCAAACATTTCAACGATGCCCAATTTTCCATTTTGGCTACAGCAAAAAAATCTTCATTCCATTTATCAGTTCTGGAAGCAACCAACATCAAGTCCTTACAGCCTATTCTCTGCCGTCAAAAAGAATTCGTTTATTCACTCCAAATTTCACATTAATTTTTTTTCTCACTTTTCCGACGAAACCGAAACAATATTTTTCCACTAATCAAATTGCCTAAATGACCAATTTTGACCAATCAGAGAACGACAAAAAATTTTCTATATTTTCTATACTTTTGCATTAACTTAATACAATTTTAGGTGATTTTTGCAGCATTTTACGTCATAATAGCAACCCATTGTCATTTCAATGTAGTCAACCTCTATATATATCACTGCATTTTAGTTTTTCTTCATTCCAGCGTAGATTCATGAAAAGAGCTGGACGAAAACGTTCAATCTAAAACAGCCTTTTTCAAGGCTACCCATATGTCAAAGAGTGGGAATGATAGCTCCGACGCCATTGAAAGCTATTTGGAAGTTCTGTACTACTAACAAGCTTTCAAATAATATAATTATGCTCTGGAATACAGCTTCACTTTGTTCATTTCTAGCTATTCAGGGAACTGTTATCTAAATATTCTCCTCATCATTCTTTTACTGAAGTGCTTTTTAGCTTCATTGCAATCTGAAAACACCACAAGCGCAGACCAGCACTGCCATTGATCACAAAAATCTTTTCGAGTTATCACGCAAAACTACTAATAAAAACAACAACTTGGAAAAATCGCTAGATGTGGGTTTTATTCTTTTATCCTGCATATAAAAGCGGTAATTAGTGGAGGTGGAAATTCTTAGTTTGTACGGCACCGTACCAGCAAAATAAGCACACTGACTCGAAATAATGCTATTAGTGTTACAATGCAATAACGCTTAGTTACCCAAGATTTTTGCGTTTCTGAAAACAAGAGTTAGTTTCGAACCGATAAATACCGTTAGTCGACAATAGCAAGCAACAGCTTTAACCGCCGCTTTAATCTAAAATGGCGAGCTTTTTTTGCCAAAATTGTGTTTATTAATTTTGGTCCCATTTGTGCATATTCTAGCCACCTGGCAATATTTTCCAAAACAGACTAAAGACGCCGAAATACGTCACGATAAAAACATATATTAAAAATTTCTGTCATTTTTGAAAAAAAAAAAAGATACAGAGGCTAAAATCAGGTAAAGCAATTATTTCAGCAAAAAATCACAAGAGTAAAAAAGCTGCTGTATGTTTAGTTTGAGATCATTGCGAGCTGAGATTTTCGTCGCCAATCTACCATTTTCATAGATGAAAAAAAGCATCACAAAAAATTTTTGACCCAAAACGTTTTTGGTTTGCGTATGAATTTATTAAATGTTATCAAACGCAATTGGCCACCTTTCGATTAGCAGTAGCATTGATTTATATCGAAAAGCAATTTTGTGAAAAAATGTTTTATCTTTGAAAAAAACACTTCTGCAGTAAATAAAATAAAATAAAAACTTCGCAAATTTATGTCAGGCTGAATCACGCATTGCTGCAAATAATTTATTCATGATATAAATTGGCTGGAAATAGACTACGTAATTGCAATTATTTAAATATTAAAAAAAATATATCACTACAGTTGTTTTTTATCGTTGTTTGGCAATTTTCATCCTTACGCGCTACATTGGGCAATGGCTAATAGAATGCCTCATTGTTTATTTTGTTTTAATGTCATCAAATAGCATTAGGTTACTTCAATCCGTGTCACTAAACTTGTTAATGCATTTATGATCTCAAAGCGAGTTTCACTCAATTTCAAATTTTTCGATTTTAGTATATCGACTGTAGGACTTTAGTACTAAGCGCAAACCAGATCATTCTTCTTTTTCTTTTGTAACATTAGTTTGTTCAATTTTAGTTTGCGGAGAAATCAATGCATTGCAAACCACAGATAACTCTATTTATTTGAAATTAGCGTGACATCAAAACAAAGCATCCTAATAAACGTAAGTTCCCTCAAGCGTAGTAGTTTTGCGTTCGCAACGCAGTCACGCTAATTATTGTAACCCATCTAATCTTGAATACTAATTTACTCTAATCTGCTTAATCTCTACCACATAATTATAATAAGTGTGAAATTAAATTCAAAAATATTGGAAAAAACCCATATTTTACCCTTGAAGCCCTAAAGTTGCGCAAACAAAAACCGCACCATCGCAACTGGCAAAAACTAATGGGAAGAGTCAAAAAAATTCAAGCTTTTATAGCATATCAGATTTAAGTAATTACTATTTGAGACGAGTGTGGGCTTCAGAAGCCCTATCGTTGAGTAATAAAGGGTTACGCAAATTACTCTCTGGTGACAAAAACTCCGAAAACACTAAACCTAGAAGCTTGAACTTTAGACAGATGATTAGTCTACATATGAAGTTTTTGGAGGCGCTACGTCTCGTGGTTTGGGGCAAATGCACTCAAAGCTTGATATAGCGAAGTTGATTTACTGATTTTAGTTAGTGCGCGGGCATGCTGCTGTGGCCGAATTGTTAGAGGCGCCAGTAGCCTACGTGAAACCTAAGACTTGGGTTTAATTGTCTAGTTCACCATCGCTTTTATCAAAATAAAATTATATTGAATCCAGCACATTTTTTTTTCGATTAGGACAAAATCACTTCTAATATTGTGTGTTTTGACACTACATAAATCAGAGAGTATCGAGTTTCATTCTCTGTGAAGACGCCCCGAAAATTAGTTTTTTAACACCTCAAGCTAGGGCGCTAGTTTTTTGTTGCTATCAGTAGAAATTTTAAAGACAAAACTATTTTGACATAGTTTGGGGGTATTCACTTACGCGCGCGTCCTGCCGTGGCCGAATAATTAAAGGTGCCAGTGCTTGAAACCTATGACCTGGGTTCAATTATCTAGTTGACCATCGCTTTTATCAAATCAAAATTATATTGAATCTAGCATTTTTTTTTCGATTAAAACAAAATTGCTTAAATATTTTTTGTTTTGACACTAGATATGATCAGAAGGTACCAGATTTCATTCTCTGTGAAGACGCCCCAAAAATCACTTTCTTCACACCATAAGCCTAGCGCGCTAGTTTTTTGTTGCAATCAGTAAAATTTTAAATACAAAAATATTTTGACAAAATTTGGGGGTACTAACCCCCCGAAACCCCCAAACGGACTCCCAAAAATCAATTTTTTGACGGCTTAAGCTAGGGTGGTACTTTTTGGATATCAGAATCCAACAACAAGACGAAAACCTTGACAAAGCTTAGGGGTACTAGCCCCCCAGAAAACCTCCGAAAGGACCCAATACATCTTTTTTTTTTGAACGGCTAAGCTAAGGTGCTATTTTTTTGTATCAGTAATATTTATTTGAAAAATGTTTTGACAAATCACTTTCTTAACACCATCAGCTAGCGCGCTCGTTTTTTTGTTTTTTTTTTGCTATCAGTAGAAATTGAAAAGACAAAAATATTTTGACATGATTTGAGAGTACCGATCTCTGGAAACCCCCAAATGGACCCTTCAAAATCAATTTTTTTGACGGCTTAGGCTAGAGTGCTACTTTTTTTGATATCAGGAGATAATAAACAGACAAATACATGGACGTAGTTTGGAGTACCATTCTCCCGGGGACCCCCCCAAATATCAATTTTTTGAACGGCTTAATTTCGGCAGCCAGTTTTTTTGATATTAGTAGATATTTAGGAAAAAATATTTTGACGTGGTTTGGGGGTACCACCTCCCCCGGGGATCCTTGCAAAATGGCCCCCCTAAATATCAATTTTTTTTGACCGACTTAATTTAAGGTGCCAGTGTTTTTTTGATGTCAGCAGATGTTTAAGAGACAAATATTTTGATGTGTTTTGGGGATACCACCACCCTGGTAACCCCCCAAAAATCAATTTTTTAATTGGCTCAAGCTAGGGCAATAGTAATATTTTCATATCACCTCATACATCAAAGACAAATATTTTGACATAGTTTGGGGGTGCCAGCTCCAGGGTACTCTCCCAAAATGGACCCCCCAAAAATTAATTTTTTGAACGGCTCAAACTAGGGTGCCAGTCTTTTTAATATCAACCGAAACTTAACAAATATTTCGACTTAGTTTGGGGGTGCCACCCATCCCTAAATGGGCCCCCCGAAGTGAACCACCAAAAACTAATTTTTTGAATGGCTTAGGCTAGAGTTTTTTTTTTTTTGATATCACAAAATACTAAAGAGACAAATACTTGGACATATTTTGAGGGTGCCACTCCCCGGAAATCCCCAAATGAACCTCACAAAAATCAATTTTTGAACCACTTAATTTAAGGCTCCAGTTTTTTTATATCCCTTTGTATTTAGGCGACAAAATATTTGACATAGTTTGGGGATACCACCTCTACGACACCTTCCCAAATGGACCCCCAAAAATCAATTATTTTGCACGGCTTGAACTAGAACGTTAGTTTTTTTAATATCAGTAGATATTTAAGAAACAAACTTTTTTACATACTCTGGGGGTACCAAACATCTATCCAAACAATCACTTTTTGAAAGCAAAACCTATCACAAAAATTCTGAAACCACTACAGCTAGAAGCTTGAACTTTGGATATTTGAGAAGTTCATATATGAGATTATGCACCTGCATTTTTGGAGTTGCGACGTCTCGTGGTTTGTGGCAGATGCCCAAAAAACGGAAAAGAACTTAAACACATGTTTCAATAATCGATTTTGTCATGCATACACATGTGCTGCTGTGGCCTAATGCTTAAAGGCGCAAGCGTACGAAACCATCGTGATTGAATAGACCCGGGTTCAATCATCTACTTGTCCATCGGTTTTCTAATTCCAAAATCATATTGACATTAGTTATGATCGGAGGGTATTCGGTTTCATTCTCCATAAAATCTCTCCAAAATCCATCTTTTTTAGGGCTTAAGCTAGGAGGCTAGTTTTTTGATATCAGTAGATATTTAACAAACAAATACTTGGACATAGTTTGGGGGTACCTACCCCCCAGAAATCCCCAAAAGTCACATCTTGAACAACTTAAGCTAAGGCTCGAGTTTATATTGATATCAGAAGATACATAAGAAATAAAAATATTGACATAGTTTGGGGTACCACCCCTTCAAAACTTTCCCAAATGGACCCCCAAAATCAATTATTTAGAACGGTTTGAGCTAGGGCGCGCAGTTTTTTGGATATTAGTAGATATTTAAGAGACAGTTTTTTACATAGTTTGGGGGTACCATCCCCAAATGAACCTCCCCAAAAATCACTTTTTGAAAGCTAAATTTAACAGTTGATTTTAGTCAACTGGGCTCATGTGCTATGGTGGCATAATGGTTGAAAACGCTAGTGTTTGAAACTGTCGTGATTGAACATAGCTGGGTTCAAATACTTAGTCGAACATCGGTTATACCCAAACCACAAACGATTTAAAATCAACATTTATTTTTTTCATGAGACAAAATCACTTTGTTTGCATTGCATACGATTAAGTTTTACAGAAATATCAGTAACCTTCAGAGTATGAAGGGGAGAATGATGGTAAAATGGAACTGGCAGAAGTCCCGTATTATTTTCCTCCGAGACAATGTACAACTAGTTTACATAAGGATAGTTTGATTAAAAACATTCAAAATCTTAAATTTTCTTTGACATGAAAGCAATTTTATCTGAAACATCGAAAGCTTACTTAAAATCTTCAAGTTTTTTGGAGTATTCCTGTTTACATAAAGCTAATTTTATACAAATGTTTAAAATCTTACGTTGCCTTATCTTAAAAATTGCTTTTACCTTAAAAAACTTACCTATTATCCTAAAGTTTTTAACCATTTCTTGATTTCGAAGAACAAGTTGGTCAAAAAGACTAAAAAGTTCTCAATTTCTTCGCGTTGAATAAAAATTTTATCTAAAAAGTCGAAAAAATTATAGGGATAAATTTAATAAACTATCTTAAAACCTTACAATTTCTTTGTCTTGAGTGAAAATTGCAACAAAAAATAATCTAAACACTTACTCGCCTGAAACTTGAACATTTTATAAACTTCGTCGTTATGTCAGAGTGACTTGATCAAAATATTGAAAATCGTGTGTTTCTTTATTCTGAATACTGCTTTTACCTTGGACGTTTCAGAAATTTTCTTGTTTTTGTTAAAATGATTTGATAAAAGACATTCAAAGCCTTGCATTCAAAGTTTTTATTCTTGATAGATTTACGGAATGAAGTTAGAAGACACCTATCTAATGATGTAAGTTTTTAACCTCGGTGAAATAAAGCTTTACTCCTTCGAAGTGAAATCAAAAACGTCTGAAGGTCGATCAGACTGGAAAATTCAAGATAGTCTGTGGCAATGCAAGTTTTAACCTCAGTCAAATAGATTTAGTCCCTTTGCGTTCAAAAGGTGGATGTTAGCGGCAATTTCAGCTTTCAATCTAGGCCAACAAATTTATCTCCTTTGGGATGACATGGTAGACGCCTGCGGCGATTTACATTATCAATACGGCGTTCTACACAATACAGTCGTAAAGAAAACATGTAACTTCCCTCGTGTTTTATATTTCGCTTGCACGTCAAACCTTCACGTCAGATATATCATCTTTCCTCTTTGCTGAAAATAACTCCCAACACACACACAAAAAAAAAAACAACTATACAGTTTATACAACTTTTAAACTTTCAAAATGTTGAAAGCGACTTCATTGTAACATTCACATTCAAATCTCACACTGATATACAAGTAATCTATAAAATTTTTCTTTGAAAACCGGTGACGGATTCTTAGGTGAGCCAGAGTCTACTCTCTATGGTAATTTAATATCTGTGTTCGACTCTCAGACAAGACAATCATTGAATTATTGAACTTTAGATTTTTCTTTGAAAAATCACCTTGCAGGGCTCAAACTTCAGGTACGTCAGAGATAAAAACACTGGTTAGTTTTACTAAGATTTTCAAAAATTACCAGTGTAAAATTTATAAAATACTTTGAAACTCACCAGAGATCACTGAGTTCTTTTCAAGCAACCGTGCGAAAAATTTGTGCATAGATTTTAGGATATTCCCTTTGGAAAACTAACCAAACGCAGGTCTCATAGCTTGCACACGATCAAATACTAGACAACTTCAAATATAGGCAACTATCAGAAAATCAAGTTAAAGTAGTATTATGTGAGGTAAACCTCTTGGAAAATATCGAATCTTAGACAAGGCAAAAAAAGACACTCGGGTTTTAAATAAAAGGGATTTGGCACTGGGTTTGAATCTTGAGCAAGACGAAATTTTTAGGACATCTGGGTTCAAACTTAGCCAAACATTGAAATACAAGTGGCTTTGAAAACCATTTGTGTTCGACTTTCAAGTGAGTCCTACTATTGCTTTGTTAATTGTAATTGACATCTGGATTCAAGTTTTAGACAATTCAAAACAGACATCAGGGTACGACTTTTAAGACAAGTCAAAAAGAAAACCTGCTTTCGTATCATAGACAAGTCCAGGGGTGTCAACGGTTATGCTATTTAAACTTACGTTTAAAATAGTGACATCATAAAATTACGCCAACTATCCAAAAATTCAGCCTTTATACAACTCGACTTTTACGTCTATACTTTTGTTACAACTTATAAGTCCAAAACAGTGACGTCATAAAATTACGCTGTTTCTTGCCCATAAACACAGAAACGTTTCATAGAACGTTTAATATTACTAGTATTAATGATTTGACGTGATGCGAATTAATAATTTGACCTGATGCGAAATATTGCGTTTCGCAAAACTTTTACAATCGGTGCGTTAGTTGTGATGTCAATCGCTATGCATATTGCATTATCGCAATTCTTGCTTAATTTAGCTGACAAACTACAAACTGTTTAGTAAGTAATATCTTTGAAGAATATTGCAAAACTTAAATGTAATGCAATAGCAACTATTTTCCAAACGAAAATGTGACGTTAGGTGCGGTTGCGGTAGCACGCCGGCATTAGCAAAGACTGCACGTGGTCACTTTTACCTTGGCCGAAAAGTTCTTTAGTAATTGTTGTACACTGCGTTATGTTGAGTCTTGTTTGGCAGTAACGGATAGGTTTGTCATGAGAAGTATTCCAGACCCTCACCTCGGTCCGAGTCCTGCTTCCTCTGAAGCTACCAATACTCCTTCAACTTCCTTATCTGCCAATGCTTCTGGTACCCCTGTTTATCTTAACCTTCTGGTTCCTTCACGTCCAAACTTGACTTTATTTCCAAAAAGACTAAAATAACCACTGCTTTTGTCCCGGATGGTTTGGAACCCATACCTGTACCAACCGATGAATTAAACTTAGCTTAAGAGTTGCTAAAAGCTTTCTCATTTCTAAAGCAAAACTGCCCAGCACATAAGCGTAGCCAGGGAAGGCCCGGAGCCCCCCCAATAAAATGTCAGTAATGACAAAAATGTTACAAAAAAGTCTATTGCTTCTTCAGTTTCAGTTTCTTCTAGCATTTTTCGCTTACAACAGTAATTAGCAATAATATTGACTACCAGACCCCCTCAATTTACTTTTTGCCAATCAATTTAAATGTATATATAACAAACCAGAATTTGAGAGGTTTTGTTCTAAAATTTCTTATCATTGGCCCTCATCTAACCTTTTTGTGAAGTAATGCAATAACTAGGGCCGGATATACCATAATATGGCACAATACCAGCTAAGGACCCCGTCGATGGGATTTTTTTTTGTCTCTTTCTATATTTGGCAAGAAGATGTTGTGAAAATCTATAAAGTGCCAAGAAGTCCATATAGCGTAAATCAGGCCCTTGCAATGACATGGTTCGTAGGCGTAACCATCTATTATACCATTCTTAAATAACAATCCACCTCGCCCGGCCCGGCGCCACGGGGGGGCATTTCGGGGTCGTGCCCCCCCAAATGACTGCTTGTGCCCCCCCAAACGAAAATTGTGCCCCCCCAAGCGAGGACTGTGCCCCGAAGAAATTAACTGGCTCGGGGCTATTGGAGTGCAAATCGAGGCCTAAGATTCCCAAATTGGTGTTTACCGCCCGTAATTTTGTAATTTTTGTGGACTCACACCGTATTTCATAAAAGTTTTGGGACAAAGACCTTTTTTTTTTTTTTGGTCATCACTAAAGAATTCGTGAAAAATTGAAAGAATTCTGCGACAACTAGAATTTGTCAAAATTTTGGAACTGAAGACCTTTTTTTGGTCTTCACCTTGTTCGTTTGATTCACACTAGAATGAATTTCTCGTGCCCCCGTGCCGCTCTCAAATTCACATAAATAAACTTCTCGTGCCCCCAAAAATTTATCTCTGCCCCCCCAGTCACGCTATCCTTGCGCCGGGTCTGCACCTTGCCAGTTTTTACGCGCAAGAATACTTTTGAAAAAAATTACAATAGCTAGGGGAAATGCTCATAGAACAAATTATTGAATTTGAATTGAAGTGGCTAGAGCCCCTAGGTCGTATTCATGTACTCCAGCACCTGATTATTGTTATAATAAAGCAAAACTTACTCAGGAAAATCTTTGTGCAGATTATTATTTACTGCTAAAATATTGCAGGAAGCAGTGTACGTTGCTTTCCCATACCTGGTCCAAATCACTTACAAAATTTAACCTCAAAATCCAAGATATTAAACGTGTTTTGAACTTAAATTGCAAGCTAAAGAAGGATTGAACAATTTAATTTTTTTAGTTGGTTTTCAAATGTTAAAAATTTAGAGTTCTTTCAAATGGCTCTAAACACGTGCGAGTTGTGATCCACTGGCATTAAAACAGCTAGTTTTCCCAAAATATCGCTCAGCGGCTGGGGCTTTGTCCCCTGACCCTCTAGCCTCAATCGGCTGGGGCTCCGGCCTCAGTCGGCTGGGGGATTTGCCCCCAGACCCCCGTCTGTTATACGTTTGAGTTACACTAGTTTGCTCAAAACGACTGCCATTTTACACATTTACACTTTTTGGGGGATTGAGCTCTCTCGCGAAACCAAAATCCTGGTTATCTGGCAAACACAGGCCACGGCTTCTGATCTTTCAATCTACAATATCTTTGTCCGACAAAAAGTTTTTCTTTTAAAAGTTTCTGATGACGTTATTGCATGTGGTTTGTTGTTTGGCCCCCCTTAATCAAAAATCCTGGCTACGCCTATGGCCCAGCGCGCTCGTATTGTAGAACAAGGCAGTAATTTTTTGGCCCCTCTGAAAGAAACTTTTAACCCCTAGAACAACGCTCTGGTTGCGGCTCTCGTTATACACTAAACTTACATTTGTAAAACGTTGGTTTGGCACTCAAGCAAATCATGCATTAAATGCTTACCTATTAAATTGAATTGAAGACTTGAAGTCAGGAAGCTGCCAGTTCAATTCTTCGGCAAGCCTGACACACTTAGTAAAACCATCTAAACTTTCGTCTTTAACCACCAAAGGTGGTTCGATTCTTAGACAAAGCAGGCATTTGGGTTCGACTTCAAGACAAAAATGAACCTTGTGTTCGGTTCAAAGACAAAAGGAAAACCCGAGTTCGAATCTAAGACAATTCAAAGTTTTTTCGGTTTCCAATTTTCGTGTTCCGTGTTCCGGTTTCCGTGTTCCGGGGAGTTCCGATATCCGGAGCCACCGTGCCACCCTAAAGTGCCACTCTACAATTTACCCGAAATACCACATACATAACGACAACCTTGTTCCAATGTTCCCATTATGGGCGAAAATATTTAATCCGTTTGTCTGCGTAGAATTGGCAACCCTGCGTTTCGAACTTTCGTGACATCGGAAAATAATTCTCTGTAAAAAGCACAGAGCAAATACAACTGGAAACATTCTTTATAAGATGAGTACAATCTTGAAACGTAAGCAATAAAAGAATGTTTTTAGTTGTGTTGGCTCTGTGCCGTTTACTAGGAAATATTCGCCGATTCTGCCATTTTGCTTAGAAAAGAATGATTTTGCAAGATTTTGTGCAGAATAAGCATAGCAATGTTCGATTATCGAAAGAAATTTTGCAAATCGATGATTTTTTGCAGAATAAGGAACTTGATGCTCGATTACCGAGTTTTTATTTTGCAAGAAATTTTTGAAGTTATTCTTTTTTTGATGTCACGAAAGTTCGAAACGCAGAGCTGCCAATGGTACGGAGTCAAGCGGACTAAATTTATTTTCGCGGATAAAGGGAACAGTGCAACAAGGTTTGTAGAACAAGGCACGGACGTCTTTATTACCTCAAGTATAGTTTTTGTTTCTTCAAATAAAACGATCTCGAACATTATCTCTTTGACAGCTGAAAAGGATTCTCGGATGAACTTGTACATCTTTTACAAGAGCTTGAACCAATACCAGACAACTACGGCCAGTTCTAGAAAATCGTCAGAACTGCGTGGCGAAATATTTCTAAGGATGCTACGCAAACTACATTCCAGGGCCAGCTCTAAATACTTGTCAAACGTGTTCCACATACAAACATATGGACAAAAGCGATCTTTTTTAGAGGGGAAAAGGTTATTGATGCCATGTCAGAACTGCGTCAATCCACCTGGCATCTGTAGAAGGCATGCACTGTATATGGCTAGAAATAGTCGTAAAGCATGGAATCTTATTAGAAAACTGAATATTCATAACACAAAGCCAACTCAACAACACTGCAACATTATCAGGTTTGGTCGTTTGGAAGTTGATGCCGTTTAAAAGCAAAGACAAATCGATATCGATAATTCACACAAAAAGCAAAGAATTGTCGATAGCCGATATCAAAAGCAGGGGTGAAAATCTTTGTTGAGCATTGGGGGGGGGGGGGGTAATTTGCAATTTTAGCCCAATTTTGTCCTATTTTCACCATTGGGGGCTGAACCTCGACCACCATTTTTTTCAGGAGAGCAAATTAAGTGAAGAGCAAAAAAAAGGTCTTCACCAAAAATGAAACACTTTTTTTCCCGAATTCAGGTGAAGACCAAAAAAAAGTCTTCACCAAAAATGGAACCAGGCGCGTAGCAAGAAATTCGCAATGGAAAGCGGCTAATTTTTGGGTTTGGGGGCGGAGCTTCCAGCCGCCGAAGGCCAGTGGGGGCTGGGGGCGGAGCCTCCAGCGCTCGAAAATTTTGCATTTTTTTGCAAAAATAGCTTAATTTTAGGGCTATTTTAATAAAAAATAGTGCTTTTAAAACGTGGCATAGAAATCGGCAGCGTAACATGATTCAACTAGTTGCATTAATGGGCTACGAGGGAGGTGGCTAATGATACCATTGTAGTTTTCTTTATTTGCATGCTGGTAAATCACAAAATTCTGTTATTCAATAAAACTCACTCGGACTAATGTATTTCGTTTATATTTTATAAAGAAAAATAATTGGGGGGGGGCTAACGGAAAGATAATTGAGAGAAGTGATGGGTAATTAACTAATACTGAATAGACCCCCCTCCCTTCCCCCATATTTCTGAGTTTATAATATATTTGTTGATAAAACTTCTGTTTGGCATTTTTACATTTGCGATCAAATTTGATTGCTTATTTTGGGGCATTTTTCGAAGTTTTTATTGATTTGTTACTTTTATTTTTGACAAATTAGCCCCCCCTAAATATATGTTTTAAAAGACGCTTTAAATCACTTTTTAGTCCATTCCAACACAAACAACAGTCTCAGTAAAGATAAAAACATGGTATTTTCCTTATTCTGCCTTTTGGTTGACAGACCAATGGGGAAAGGGCTATAGCCACTCCCCGCTTACGTTACTGAATGGAACACTTTTTTTCCCCGAATTCAGGTGGAGACCTGCACTCAGATGCACACCAGAGTCAAGTTATTGGAGGGGGTGCAGATGTAGACCATACTCAAATTATTGGGGGGATACAGTCAAATTATTGGGGGGAATTTATTCCCCCATCCCCCCGGGTTTCGGCACCCCTGATCAAAAACAAAAAGCAAAGACTAAAGATTACTAGTCAAATCCCAAAAAAATTTTTATTCGATTTTTCATTTGGTTGCAGTTAAGTTTTTGCTGCATTGACCAATAAATAAAACTTATGAGTGGAAAAACTATAATTACTGTACTATAGAAGATTTAAGATTGATGATATGAAGGTGCACCAAAAAAATGTAACGATTTTGATAGGGTGTAAAAAATTAATTTCGGCGAGCACAGACTTTTCCCTTTTTGGTTTTGTAGTCAACTAGGTTGGATTTGTGAATCTGTTTCTATTTTTTGTATATTTTAGATTTTATACAAGTTGTGTAGTAATACATCAAAACATAGCGTACAGAATGTACACGATAGCCGAGGTGGAGTCGAGGACACAAGGCTCGAGGCCAAGGCCAAGGACACGAAAAAATTCGAGGCCAAGGCCAGCTTTTCCGAGGACAGAGCCTCTCGAGGCCAAAGACAGGAATGCTCGAGGCCAAGAACCAAGGACACAGCCGCAAGTGTTCTCCAAAAAAAAAGATCTTCAAAAATTTTTTCAGGCAATCTCCAATTTATAGGCGTAGCCAGAATTTTTGATTGGGGAGGTCTAAACCACAAATTACATGCAATGACGTCATCAAAACTTTGCCTGTTGGCACTTAACCAGGATTTTGCAAAGGGAGAGAACTTAAACTAATATAGGTGAAAAGTGCAAATACGTAACTTTGGAGACGTTTTGAGAAAGCCAGTGTAACTCAAACGTTTCACAGACGGGGGGTCTGGGGAATTGAGACTCCCAGCTGGCTCAATCACATTTGGTTGAGTGATGAAGCACACTTTTATCTCAATGGGGCGGTAAATAACCACAACAACGTGTTTTGGGGCGAAAGTAGCCCAGAAGAAATTGGTGAAAAGCACCTCAAAGGTCCGAATGTCACTGCATTTGTGGCCTTCAGTACAGAGCACGGTTTACAGGGACGTTACTAGTTCAAAGAAAATGGGCGCACCGTTACCATCAACAGTGTGCGTTATATCGCTATTTTTGACCAGTTTTAGGTTGACCTGACTCAGAAACTAACTCAAGTACAGTTGGGACTGGCTTGGTTCATGTAGGATGGCGCTAGACCTCACACAGATCATGCATCATTGAAGCAACTAAGGGTTTTTTTTTTCAAGAATCGTCGCAGATCAGATCAGATCATGACTGGGCCGCCACCGTCCAGATCTAAATCCACTTGATTTCTGGTCCTAGGGAGCAGCAAAAGGGAAGATTTGTGTCAACAGACCTCAAACGCTAACTGATCTTAAGCAGAATGTGGCAGATTATGCACCTAAAGTAATCAACGACACAGGGAAAAAAGTGGGCCAAAATTTCTGCATGCGCGTGAAAGCATGTTTCAACAAAAATGGGTGTCATATTAACATGTGGACTACAAGAAGTTTGTTTGAAGTTCAGATACGATCCAATCTCTTTGACTAAATACAGGGTGGGCCGTAAATAACGCACCAAAGCATATAAAACAATTCTGATAATTATAACAAAAGGGTGGGCCGAGCATTTTGAGCATTTGTGATTGTACCAGCGTGTACGTGTTTCTCTGTTCATTTGTTAAGTCTTTCTTTAATAAAAACGTGTGTTATTATTATCAATATTGTTTAATATGCTTTGGTGCGTTATTTACGGCCCACCCTGTATATCTCGAGTTTTAAGTTTGCTGTGTAAAAAATGTGCAAACGAAAGCAAATTAAAGAAGTTACATTTTTTTTTTTGGAGCACCCAGTACTTAAAAATTATAAACAAGCTGTATTCATAATTGTTCCTAGATTGTATAGTGGTAGCTCTTCTCAGTTTTTCTCAGCGTGGATAGGCTAACTAATGATGTAAGCTTAGGCAGACTAAACAAGAACAAAAGTAAAATAAAAATACTCTACCAATCAATCGATAACATGTAAGCAAAAAGCGTAGAAAAAGCAATAATCGATAAAAAAATTGAAAGCAAAGAGTCTGCGATAATCGATAACAGGAAAGCAAAGAATGTAGTATCGATTACCGATAACTAATCGATATTTCCAACCCTAAATATTAGTGCCAACAAAATTGCACACCGGTTGTTTTTAACCTTAACCTTAACTTGGTGAGGTGGCAGTAGACTTAGATGACCTATCGGTCCTTCGCTGTCTCCTCACCAAGTGACTAAATATCGCTTTGACTCTGCAAGTTTGTGTGTTGGTTTTAAAGGAATTGCATGTTTTGATGCGTTGGTGATAGACATAGAGGAAGTTGCAGTTTTTTCTTGTGATATGATGTCACTTGATAAATAAATAAATATGATGATGATAATGATGACTTTTGAAGGGCAAAACATCACACCCTATCAAACAGCTGAAGCCTAATGTCAAAACCGATGACTTCAATTTTCACTTTACCAATCTTCTCTCTCGTCAGATATTAAAATGTTGCATCTGTACTCTCAAGAACGGGAAAGCAACTGGGTTGGATAGTATACTAACGGAAGAATTGAAACATTTTGGCTCTAAAGCATTAAATTGGTTGCTCCAGCTTTATCATAACTGTTTGGCTACGATGAGGATACCTAAAATATGGTAAAGATCGAGAATTATTGCGTTACTGAAGTCTGGCAAAGACCTTCCCCTTGCTGGAAATTATGGCGCAATATCGCTTCTGAGTGTCGCCATCGTTGAGACTTGGCTAGAGCACAACTTTAATCTCTGGAATAGCCCACGTCGACTTAAACCAGAGAACGACTAAGACGTTAATTGGCGTACCAGTATCTAAAACGGCAGTTGAAAGTTCCTCTAGCTTCTTCAATCGCAGAAAGCAGCACACCAATCTTAAATTAAGAACTTCTATTTAATTTAAAACACAATCAATTCTCACTAAGCAAAACCGCTCCACTAAAACTTACCGCGATCGCCCAATTCAGATCATACACTATAAGGCTACACAAGCCAACCATAGATACACAAACTCGGCAAAACAGCCTATGAAACTAATGTCTTAACTTATCGCACTCGTAGAATATTAGAATGAATGGAAATAAAACTACCCGCCCATTTATACTAAGGCTACAGCTCTTGAATGTTCCAGAGAAATCCCTGTATGTCGCAATAGAAGAAGTATACAAACTTTTGATAGCAAATTGCAACATAATTATGACGTCACAAAGTTCAAGTCCAAAAATAGCAATTAAGAGTGGTAAACAATCACATAACCAAGGATGGCAGTACGGTACGGTACGTTCAGAATTTGCGTACTACGTACCTCTCACTTTGAAACGTACCGTACCAGCGTACCGTACTTCTGTTCAATTTTTGAAGCGTACCGTACCCGTACCATTACAAAAAAGGCGTCACTAGCCTATAAATCAGCGAACTCAATCCACACATTTAGCGTCGGTTTTAGCAGTTTTTTGCCTTTGTTTACAAAAAGCCAGCGTATAGTGCGAAAGTCTGGGGTTTTTAATTGAAAGAGCGTACCGCACCCGCCCCTCTACAAAAAAGGCGTACCGTACCAACATACCGTACCCGTGCCATTACAAAAAAAATGTACCGTACCAACGTACCGTACTTTTTAGCAAAAATTGAGGTGTACCGTACTGCCATCCTTGCAAACAATGCGATAACTGTAGAAGATCGTAGAATATACTTGAAAGTAATTATCTCGAACATTCCAAATCAAAAAGGCTGCAAATCTAATAAAGCAGTCACGTTTACGTTAAAGGAGAGCAAATACTCATAACTCTTGCATTCAAAATTAATAATTATTATACAGTATGTGACATTGAACCACATTTCCAAACTGATGAAGCAACTTCTACGTCTCTCTCTCCATTGGTTAAGATCAGAGGTGGAGTCCTCAAGGACGTCCTTGGCCTCGAGGACACAGTTTGAAGTCCTTGGCCTTGGCCTCGAAGCCTCAAGTCCTCGAAAATTGCCCTGTCCTCGGCTCGAGTACAGCACTATTTTTGAAACGTTGAAATTTCGTTGGAAAACACCAAAAACCTTGCGGAAAATCTGCAAAGATCTTTTTTTTGGTTTCCTCAAGTAGTGATTGCCTGAAAAAAAATTTTTGAAGACCTTTTTTTTTGGAGTACACTTGCGTCTGTGTCCTTGGTTCTTGGCCTTGACCTCGAGAGGGTCTGTCCTCGGCATTGGCCTTGAAATTCTTTCGTGTCCTTGGCCTTGGCCTCGAGCCTTGTGTCCTCGACTCCACCTCTAATTAAGACAATCTTATCAACCAACAAGCTGAATTTCGACCCGGTAAATCAAAACCTGGCCAGCTTTTAAATCTATCGTAACTCGACATATCGAGGATGGATTCCAGGAAAAAAGATCATCGGTGCAGTAATCGCAGATTTAAAGATCCTACAAATCACCAAGATCCTACAAATGACCAAAGACCTTTTGCTTACCAAGTTTTTGGGTGTTATGCTTAAAAACCGAAAATTCTTTGTTGAGTTTAACAATAAGAAAAGTCGTGTTCAATTACGGAGAAATGATTTACCACAAAGAAACGTGCTTGCTCCTTTTTTGTATAACCGCTACACGAATAATCAACCGCAAGACCTGCAGACCAAACGATTTATCTACACTGAGGATTTATGCATCATTTGCTAAGATACTTGTTTGGACCAAGTAGAGGAGACCTTAAGCAATGCACTTAACTAGCTGAAAAAGTACTATAGTACCAATAACCTGAGAGCCAATCCATTGAAAACTTAGGTTTGTGTCTTTCATCTTAAAAATAGGTATGTCAAAAAGAAGCTTTAACATCGTTTGGGATGAACAGCAGCTCCAGCACTGTGATAATCCAGTGTATCTTGGAGTTGCATTTGACCTGAGCTTGACATTTAAACAGCATGTCACCAACAATAAAGCTCTAGAGTCTACACGTAATAACGTCTTGAGAAAGCTTTAACAACATCAGCATGGAATGCGTCACCACATATTCTGCGCAATACTGGCTCAGATTTGTCTTTCTCAGCGGCTGAGTATGCTTCTCCTATGCTTCTTCAACCCATGCAAGTCACCGGGATCCAGTCTTAAATGAAAGCTGCCACTTGATTAACTGGTTGCCTCAACCCAACCAACACTCGCAATTTTCATCCACTTATTCATGTATTAACCCTCTAGAGACACACAGAGAAGCGGTCTGCAGCAACAATGCTGAAGACAAGCATGTAATACCCCTCAAATGTTGTTTAATTACAAGCCCGCCGCACCAAGATTAAAATTTTTAAAAAGCTTTCTGTATAGGGTAGATCTTCTAGAAGGGAAGATTATAACTTAGAGAGAGGAAGCAAGAAAAAGAAAGTTGAAAAGTTGCCATCAAGCAATCCTTTAAATATCAAACCAGATGAAAGCCTGCCTCTTGGATCAAAATTAGAGCAAAAAATGTGGCGCTGCCTTAACAGCCTTTGCTCTGGCGTGCCAACAACAAAAGTAAAACTGAAAAAATGGGGCTTCACCCTGACCCATCCACCAGCGCAATCTGAAAGTGTGGAGAAGATCTAGGGCAAGCATTTATTGACCAAATAATTAAAAAATGACAAAAAAAAACAAAAAACTGACTTTATTTACCTGACAAATTTTGGAATAAATAAATGATATTTCGTGAGAATTAGTATTAAAACAAACATTTAATAAACAAAAGCACGCAAATTCTCTATACGAAAGTCTCATAACAAGTCTATTTGCTGCTGCAAAATAAGCCAAGTGTTGTGGTATAACATTGCAAGCCAATCACCCGGTGGAGCAATTAAGGTGTAAAATCATGTAGTGTTTCTCAGCTTTGAACTTTCTGTCCTACGCCAAGAGTTTTTCACCATGGAAAAGCCACAGCTTACAGAAGCAGTAGTAGGCTAAGAATTTCGAAGCAAATCGTAAGCAGCTGGTAAAATATCTTGTCTTTCATGCTTATTGTCTTAGATATGTCATTGTTTTGCATTCTTTTTTTGATGCATCGATTGATGTTGCAAGTCTTCTTTGAAGTCAAGCTCTTAGATTGCTTCCACTGCTTCTTTGAGGGCACTTTAATGGTTTCTATAAGCTTAACTAGACATTTAAATAGGTCTTTCATTTTGAGAAATTGATCAGCTAAACATGGTGTTTGAAAGCTATATTTTGCTTGAGTTACCAAAACAACAGACCCTTCAAAATTTTCCACAAACGCTTTCACCTCAGGTAAAATCTTTACGTAATATAAAGCAGCATTTAACCAGCTTCCCCCATCTTGTAAAAACAGGCTGAGGCGGATGACCTATAGTAGCAAACAGGCGGGTAGCCAGAATTTCGCAAGGGGGGGGGGCTGTTTTGGAAGTTTGATTCAGCCGTAAACGAACTTGGCCCAAATTTTCATTAATCTTGAATTGGATTGAGGCAATTTTTCAGTAAAAAAAATCTCCAAAAAAAAAACAAAAAGTTCTTTGCCGAAATTCAAACGCTCTTTCGGGCCGGAATCAGAAATTCAAGGGATTTTTCCGGCCAAAAGCAAGTGATCTCCAAAAAAAAAAAGCCTTCGCCAAAATTCAAACGATTTTTCTGGCCAGAATCTGAAATTCAAGGTTTTTTTCCGGCCAAAAACTAGTGATCTCCAAAAAAAAGTTCTTTGCCGAAATTCAAACGCTCTTTCTGGCCGGAATCAGAAATTCAAGGTTTTTTTCCGGCCAAAAACAGGTGATCTCCAAAAAAAAACAAAAAAAAAAGATCTTCACCGACTTTGGATGGGCTCCAGTACCAAAAACTCCACTATTCTGGTTCAAATGACGGCAAGTCCTTCACAGATTCGGCTCCCAAATCCCTTTGGGGGGGCAGTTTTCATTTTTTGAGCAAAAATCGGCCTCAAAAGCATTAAAAACGTTTTTTTTTGCATACTTTTCAGGCCAATGGAAGGGCTCGATCCCCCATGGCTACGCTACTGGTAGCAAATTTGGCTTGTCTGGGTTTGGTTTTAACTGTTACGTATTTGAGTTTTGCAATCACTTGATCAACATCTTGGAAGTTAGATCTGACTTTCAAAACACAATTGTACAATAAATGTGCGACGCATGTCAAGAGAAACAGCTTAGAATACAGCGATTTTAGTAATGCACCTGCAGCTACCATATAGTTTGCAGCGTCAGACAATGATAGATAGAAAGAGTTTCTGTTAGTTCCAAGGGTTCAAACAACATCGTCAACTGCTTGAGCAATGCTGTTGCTATTTGGCGCACATGTTAGAGATTGACAGTCGCACAAGTAACTGACGTGAGGTGTTTCAAAGCTTCCAACTAAAATATTTAAATGCGGTGTGCCAGACAGAGTGCTCTCATCAACAACCAGAAGATAATTTGTTTGTCATGAATAGCATTTCGTATCCGCTGTAGATCATCTGCGCTTAATTTCAGCACTGTTCATCTACAAGTAGTTTCAAATGGCAAACTTTGACCAATGTCACAAAAAAGTTTTTTGATGTGCTTATTGTTAAGCTTGTATACAAAGGAATGTCAAAAGATAAAAACGATCACTACTTCCATTAAATCAGTGTCACTGCTCTTTAAAAATGTTTGCAGAGTGTGGGGGATGAGTTGCTCAGATCTGCTGCCTAACGGTTTTTGGTGTTTGGACGTTTTTCGATGACTATCAACAAAACAGTGTTTGACACAAGAAACCGCCGTACAGTTGCATAAATTGCAATATAATTCGTTGTTGGGACTTTTCATTAGTTCTTCAGAGAATTCTTTAAGAATGTAATGAATCTTATAAGCATTGGTAGCTTTAACTTTTGGCATGATTTAAAAATCTAAAACGCAATTTAAAGCCAATTTTAAATAATTTTGCTGATTGTTTTTGCGTCACCGTTTTGACAATTGTATTCAAAGTAAACTGTTGTCAGGTTGGCTAAATTAAACAAAACCCGAGGAGGGACGGTTACTACCTCCCTTACAAATCAAGAATAAAAAAAAATGCTTAATTAAGTTCTGTTGGTAAAGTACTGGGATAACAATGCCTGTATTTTGCGTCGCATAAACCAAAGCCGACTAAGATTGGCAGTTCCAGCATTGACACGCAGTCGGATAGGTTTTTAACATAGTCTTAGTAAACTTGCACACTGCACCTGCGTGAATATACTATTCACTTTCTTTTCTTTTCCTTAACAGGTTAAATAATGAAAAGGTACTTATAACTAATCTTCTTTTGGTAAGCCAGGACTATAAACAGTTGTTATATAAAATGCATTTCATTTCCACTTGGGTGCCGTATGGTTTATATTCCTTTTTGTCTACTTCTAAAACTGTATGTTGTTGTAACTCTTTCTTCTCAAAGTTTTTGAAGCTATGTTGGTGGTTAGAATATTGCTAGTTTTATACAATTTTAGATATTTTTGAAATAGTTTATGATAATACATCAAAGTAGTTTCACAACTTTAGTTCCAGTCAAAAAAAGGTTCATTATTTGCAGATATTTCAAAAATGGCCGATTATTTTTTTGAAAATCACAACAAAAGTTCAATGGCTGGGGTTTGTGTCTCAGACTCTTACCTGTTACCGGTAGCATAGCCAGGGGGGGGCGGGGGGGGGGGGGCTCGAGCCCCCCCCATTGACTTGTGAAGTATGCAAAATCGCATGTTTTTTGTGCTTTTGAGGCCGATTTTATGTGAAAAATGGAAAATAGCCCCCCCCATTCGAAAACAGACCCCCCTCAAACGTCTGAATTTGCGAATTTGGACGAAATATCAGTCTCAATTTTGGCGAAGACCTTTTTTTTTTTTTGGAGACCACCTAATTTTGGGCGGAAAAAACCTTTGAATTTCGGATTTCGGCCGAAAAATCACTCTGAATTTTGGCGAAGACCTTTTTTTTTTTTTTTTGGAGATCACCCAATTTTGCGCGGAAAAATGCTTTGAATTTCCGAGCTTTCCGAGACATTTCGTCTCAAGTTTTGGACAAACCGTCTGAAACTGATTCAAGATCAATGAAAATTCGAGTCAAGGTCGTTTGCACGCTTCTTACTCTTTCAAAATAGCCCCCCCCTTTTCCAAATCCTGGCTACGCGCCTGCCTGTTACGTTCACGAGCGGCTTTATTCCTGTCTGTTGCGCAAAAAAAATGAACATTTCTTTATACGCTCGTATGCTTTGTTTGATATTGAATAAAAACACACACATATCTTTATACCTACAATCACACATAGGCGTAGCCAGGGAAGGGGGCCCAAGGGGCCCGGCCTCCCCCCAATTGAAATGCCACCAACGATAAAAGTGTGACAAAAAAGCCTATTGTTTCTTCATTTTCAGTTTCTATTAGCATTTTTTGCCTAAAACATGTACGCGTACTGTAGTAATCATATGGCACACTTTTTTGGTCGTTAACATGATATTCTGCAGGAAGAGGCTGCGAAATTCCCTAAGTGCCAGGGGCACCGCGCAATGTAAATCCGGCCCAGGTTAGTAGCATAGGGGTAGCCAGGGGGGGCCCAGGAGGCCCGGCCCCCTCCCAATCAAAATACCACTGACGACAAAAAATTATAACAACATAGCCTAACGATGTTTAGTTGCATTTTTTTTTTCAGTAATTACGCACATAACAGTAATTAACTATAATATTAATGACAACTAGGAAGTCCCGGGGCCCCTAACTAACAACCAGGGGCCCTTACTAACAACTAAGGGGCCCTGGGGCCCTAAACTGACAGCCAGGGAGCCCCAGGACCCCTAACTGAAAACCAGGAGGCCATAACTGAAAACCAGGGGGCCCAGGGTCCCTAACTAACAACCAAGGAGCCCTTAACGAACAACCAAGGGGCCCCCTAACTAACAACTAGGGAGCCCTGGGCCCCTAACCGACAACCAGGGGGCCCCTAATTGACAAACAGAGAGCCTTGGGGCTTTTAACTGATAACCAGGGGCCCCAGGCTCTCTGACTTACAACCAGGGGACTCTGGGTCCCCTAACCGACAACGAAGGGCCCCCGAGGCCCCTAACTGACAACTAGGGGGCCCGGAGCCCATAACCTACAACCAGGAGGCCCGGGTCCCCTAACCAACAACCAGGGGGACCGGGGCCCCTAACCAACAACCACGGGGCCCCGAAATCTCTAACTGATGACCAAGGGACCCCGGGGCCCCTAATTCCCGGCCAGAGAGCCCCAGGGCCCCTATCCAACAACCAGGGGGCCCCGGGGCCCTTAACCGATAACCAGGGGGCTCCACGGCTCCCCTAACTGATGACCAGGGGCTCCGGGTCCCCCAACCAACAACCAGGGGGCCCTGGAGTCCTTAACTGACTACCAGAGGGCCCCAGGGCCCTAACTCACGACCAGGGATCCCCAGGGCCCCTAATTAACAACCAGGGGGCCCGGGGCTCCTAGCCGACAGCCAAGAGGCCCCAGGGCCTCTAACTGGCAACCAGGGAGCCCCAGGTCCCCAACTGACAACCAAGGTTCCCGGGCCAGGGGCCCCTTAATTCAAATTTCTAACAATTTATATGCAAAACCTAGCTGTGAGAAATCTAAAAGTTTTTACCTAAAAGTTGCCACCCCAGGCCCTTGTTTAACGTTATTATAAACGTAATGCTATAACACAGGCGGTAATGCAAACCCCCCAATTGAAATACTACCAATGATAAATACAATGAGAGCATAGCCAGTACGTTGTCCCTGTCCGGAATTGCAGTTTTTTTAATTTAGGATTTAAGCGTACAAAAGTAAGCAATAATAATAAGGACCACATGTCCACGTTATGATAATGTCGTGCAATTCTTGGACGTTTCAAAAAACTGTCAAGTGACTTGACTTGAGTCCTCCTCGTTTTGGAAAAAAAGTTATTTTAATTTTGATTTAAATGTTTTTTTTAAGAAAAAACTTATTAGAGGAGCGATCTTGTCTCAAAATCATTGGCGTAGCCAGGGGGTAGCCGAGGGACCCGGGCCCCCTCAATCAAAATGCCACCAATCACAAAAATTTGTCAAAAAGCCTTGTTTCTTCATTTTCAGTTTCTTTTAGCATCTTTGCGTACATCAGTACACGCGTACAACAGTAATTACCAATAAATAATATTGACGACTAGGTGGCCCGGCGCACCCCCTTAATTAAATTTTTTCCGACCAATTTAAACGTATAACCAGGGTGAAATCAAGAGTTTTTGTCCTAAAAGTTGCTGATTCAGGCCCTCATCTAAAATTTTTGTGAACTTAATGCAATAACCAGCCCCGTATTTGCCACATGGCACAGTGCCAGGGCCCTGCCCTCAGATAGGACGACTTTTTTCGGTCTTCATTTGTGTTTGGCAGGAAGATGCTACAAAAATCCCTTAAGTGCCAGGGGCCCTGCGCAATGTAAATCCGGCCCGGGAATAACATGTTTAGTAAGCGTAATCATCTATTGCACCATTTTTCAATAACGATTCACCTCCACCTCGCCAGTTTTTTCGCACAAAATGCTTTTAAAAAAATAGCTAGGGAAAATGCTCATTAAACAAACTACTGAATTTCAATTAAAGGGGCCTGAGCCCTTTGGCCGTACATGTACTCCTATCACTGGTAAACTTCATGACTAAACAAAAATCTCTAAAGAAAACCTTCAAGAGGATTATTATTTACTGCTAAAGTATTGCAGGAGGCAATTACTTTCCCCTATAAACCAAATTACTTACAATTAAAATTTTACACCATAATGCAATATTTTAAAGGTGTTTTGGAATTTAATTACAAAAGGAGGATTGAACAACTAAATTTTTTCAATTGGCTTTGAAATGTTAAAAATCTGGTTCTTTGAAATGGCTTTGAACTCGTACGAAATGAAATCCAATCGGATTTAAATAGCTTTTTTTTCCAAAAACTTACAAAAGTCGCCCAGCGGCTAGGGGCTTTGCCCTTAGACCCCCATAGCTACCGGCGGCTGAGGGCTCCACCCCCAGACCCCCGTCTGTGATACGTTTAATACACTAGCTTACTCAACACGTCTCCTAAGTTAGACATTTACACTTTTTAACTATTAATTTTCGCCCTCTTCCTTTATCAAAATCCTGGTAAAGAGACAACAGACCACGACTTCAGCTTTTCCATTCTGCGATATCTTTGCCCCCACAAAAAGTTCTTTTTTCGAAAATTTCTGATGACGTCATTGCATGTGATTTGCGGTTTGGGCCCACCCATTCAAAAAACCTGGCTACGCCTATGGTTAGTAGGTGGGTAGGCGCAATAAATACATGGTTGGTAGGCGTAATTATTCATTGTACCATTTTTGAATAACAATTCACCTCCATCACCTCGCCAGTTTTTATACGAAAAAATACTTTTGAAAAAATTAGCTGGGGGAAATGCTCATTGATTAAATTTTTGAATTTAAATTGAGGCAATGTACTTTACTTCCCTCCACCCGGGCAAAATCACTCAAAAAGATCAACAACAAAATGCAAGATTTTAAACTTGTTTTGGACTTAAATTGCTAGTGAAAGGAAGATTGAACGATTTAATTTCTTCAACTGGCTTTAAAATGTTAAAAGTCTAGTTCTTTCAAATGGCTATGAACACGAGGGAAATGTGGTCTAGCTGGGTTAAAATAGTTTTTTTTTTCAAAAAATTACAAAAACTTGCCCAACGGCTGGGGACTTCATCCACAGACCCAGTCTGTGATACGTTTGAGTTACGTTAGTTTACTCAACACGTCTCCTACTTTAGACATTTTCACTTTTTAACTTTTTGGTTTGAATCCTCTCCTTTTAGCGAATCCTGGTTCAATGCCAAACCAGGCCACGGCTTATGATCTTCCATTCTACCACAGGTGGGCAGCACAAGTCATAAAAGTTGCGCCGAAGCGCACGCGCAACTGCAGCTCTAAAAATCTTGCTCGGCAACCGCAGGCGCACGAGCTAGTGTGACGTTTTGAAAAGTATAATTCTAATTGACTCACTGCTCAAACCTCATTAGCTTACGGTACGAAACCAATATTTAAAACAAATTATGCACGCTACCAAATTAGTGAACAAAAAATTATTAATCTCCTTTAAAAAATACAAGCATTTGTAAATGCTCATCGCTTAACCTCTTTGGGCGAAGAACATCTTTATACCTAATGAAAAAATACTCTCAGCAACCGCACTTAAAGGAACCGGTATGTTAAAAAATTTCACACATAAAATCTGCAGGAGGCGGTAAGCGAACGACTTCGGAGTTACTGTTTTTTTTTCTAATGGCTCTTCAAGGAAATCCTTTACAAGCTTTAATACCTATATATTTTGTGCTTCTTGGGCAATTATATGACACTCTTTAATCAATGGAGCGCGCTAAAAAATCATTCTGTTTTTTGTTTAAAAAAATTGAACGATCTAAGTATTACTTATAAGAGCTATACCGATGCTGTAATTCCTGCTTGTGATTACTTTCAAGTTTTTTTGAGCTGGCAAAAAAGTTGTAATTAATAGTTTTTGTTGTATCTTGTTTTTGAATTACGGTAAAAAAGGACAGTTACGAGTAACGCGTTTAATGCACAAAGCAAGTTTAAGATTTTTTGAAAACGAGTAGCTTACTTCTAGAAACGCAATTACAAAGATAATTTTTCTGTTTGAATTTTGATTTTACTACCATTTTTTGACTTACTCAATTGGAAACAGTTTTTTGAAAAATCAGCAAAAATTATTTTAGAGAGAAACGTGTCAGCGAAAGAAAATCCTTGTTGAAAATCCAATAGAAGTATTACAAGCAGTAGACGAATAAACTTCCCGTGACGAGTCTTTCATAAACTTTCCTCGTCAAAGGCTAGCCAAGGGGGGTCAAGCGGCCAGTCCCCTTTAATTGAAATGCCACTAGTGATAAAAAATAATAACCAGAGATGGAGTCCTCGAGGATATATTTTGAAGTCCTTAGCCTCGAAGGTCAAGTCCTTGGCCTTGGCCTCGAAGCCTCAAGTCCTCGAACATTGCCCTGTCCTCGGCTCGAGGACAGCACTATTTTTTGTACCGTTAAAATCTTGTTGGAAAACCCAAAAACCTCGCGGAAAATTTACGAAGACCTTTTTTTGTTTTCCGCAATTGGAGATCGCCTGAAAAAATTATTTATTATTATTATTAATGGGCAGCGGTGCAAGCGAATCTGCTACCGTTTGGTAAAGTTCACCTACACATTCTGTAGGCCTCATTTAGGCCCATTGCAACTGTAGCTGCTATGTTATTGTTGTTTTGTTTGGTTACTGGTCGAACTCAGAAAGCCTTCCAGCTTTCTTTAAGTACGTGGCCAGCATGTTAATGTTACATTTCGTTACCACATTGTGAACAGTGGTTTTGGTGATTCCAAAATATTTAGCACGAATATTTTGGTAAAGCTTGCAATTACCTACATGATGATTTGGTGTTTCATCTTCTAGGCTACATGATGGACACATAGAAGCTTCAGCACGACCTGCAGAGTTCTTGTGTCGCTGTAGATTGCAGTGCCCAGTTTAAACTTGCACTAATCTATTTAATTGAGGCCTCTTAAGGTTAAGGAGACGTATTGTTAGTCGAGAAGACGTCCAACCTACAGACTCCTTCATCTTCAAGCAGTTTTTTCGTTTATTTTACATAGATTTCCATCCATATGTGAACCAGTCCTTAACCGTGCCAGCACAGCTGGCATATGGGACTGTAATAAAAGGTTCAGGAGCATGCATTTTTGGTTTAGATTCTGATTTGTTGATTTGGCTACATAGTCTGCCACTTCGTTACCATGTACCCCTGAATGTCCAGGAATCCAAGCAATACTGACGTGGTTTTGTTTACCAAAATGATTTAGGTTTCTAATGCAGTTGATGTTGCAGTGCACTTTATGAGTGCTTTGATTGCTGCTTGACTATCAACCAGCACGACAATACTTTGATTGTGCATTTTTTTGAAAACCAGGTTCTTCGCTACTTTTGAAATAGTTTAGACTTCTTCCTGAAACACAGCACTGTAAATTCCAAGGTGGAAAAATGCTTGCTTTGGGGAGTTGTTTGTGTATTCTTCATAAAAACCCGTACCTGCTCTCCCATCTAGTTTTGAGCCATCGGTGTAAACCTTCACAGTGTTATGAAATAGAACGCTTTCAGATCTGATTACGTTTTTTTTATCCATAATTTGATATTCGAAATTTTTCTCGAATATCTTTGTTTTCTTTATACGGTCAGCTGGCATTTGCAGCAGAGGTAAGAATCTTCTAGCCTCATTGCATACATCAACATGGCTTTTCGCTTTCCCAAAGGAACCAACTCGGTTGACATGCCAGAGCCCACTAACAGTGATTCGGTACGACCCTCGTACTTCCTCAGCCAATAAGAATTCCTCAATGGGAGCCATGTTGAGCAATATTTCCAGAGCACCAGTAGGGGTGCCAGGAAAAGCTGATAAAATTATCAGGCAAGCAAGTCTCTGCACCCTTGTGATTTTCCTCACTAGACAGTTTTTGTTGAGACCGCCAGCCCAGGACACACATGCATACGACATGATTGGACCTATCATAGCTGTGTATATCCATTTCATCATAAATGGTTTTATTCCCCACGTTTTACCCACAATTTGTCTACATTGCATTAAAGCTGTAGTTGCTTTCCAGGTAATTCGGGTGATATGTGGTTTCCAAGTTATCTTGCTGTCCAGAGTAACACCTAACAGCTTTGCTTCCTTGGAAAGTTCAAGTTTTAAACCATTCATTGACAAGGAATCCAAATCTGAATTCTGTTTGTGAGTGGACGGTACAATTTCGGTTTTTTTGCTGCTAAAATGTAGCTCTTGTTCCGAAGCCCAGTTTGCAGCAATATTTATTGTTTTCTGGGCGATCGTTTTGATCCAAAACATATCATCACCAGTGACCAACACTGCCTGATCATTGGCTAAGGCTTGAACATAGAAGCCCCTGCTACGTAACTCTAGCACCAGTAAAAATTTGTTTGAAAACCTTTTTTTTCTGAAAAAAAAAAATTTTTTTTTGAGAACACTTGCGCTTGTGTCCTCGGTCCTTGGCCTCAAGAGGGTCTGTCTTCGGAAGGGCTGTCTTTGGCCTTGGCCTCGGATTTTTTTGTGTCCTTGGCCTTGGCCTCGAGCTTTGTGTCCTCGACTTCATCTCTGATAATAATAACAGATCAAATTAGTTCAGTTCAGTTTATGCTATACTGATTAACCAACAAACGATCGCTCATGCAAACGAAAATAGAAATAGAAAATATTAGTCAATCAGTAAGGGAGACTGCAAGCGAACCTTTCGGTTTTCAAGTCAAGCAGCCACCGATAGTCAAAATAACGTTGTAATCAACTTAGAGCAAATGAACATATATACGCTACTGCCAGCAAAGTCAAGTCATCCTTATCAAATTTAATTGAAAAAGATAAGCAATATTTTTAGTGTCTTAGTATTGATTTAAAAGGTATTTTTTATAATTGCGTTCAAAAAAACTTAAAGCTTTTGTTTTTAATGTCTGAAGGAAGGTCATTCCAACAAAGCTTTATGTTTTTTTGGTTTCAGTTTCTTTAAGCATTTCGGCGTATAACACTATTTACGTGTACAACAGAATATTATTTATATTGGCGACCAAGTGGTCTGGGCCTCCTCGAATCAAATTTTTGCAATTCAATTTAAAAGTATACGAACCGTATTCATGACAAAACAAAAATCTTCTAAGCAAACAGTCGAGTGATTATTTACTGCTAAAATATTGCAGGAGGCAATGTAACTTGCTTCTCCCACCTGGGCCAAGTCACAAAATTTAACCCCATATTCACGATTTTAAACGCGTTTTGGACTTGATCTGTAAGTAAATAGAAGACTCACCAATTTGATTTTTTCACTTGGCTTTCAAATGTTAAAAATTTAGTTATTTCAAATGGCTCTAAAAACGTGCGAAATGTGATCAAAATGGCATTAAAACAGCTATTTTCTTCCAAAAAGATTAGAAAAAATCTCCCAGCGGCGGTCCCGAGACCCCCGTGTCTGTGATAAGTTTGAGTTAAACTAGTATGCACACCATATCTCCCAATTTAGACAATTTCATAAATCTTAATTTTGGGTTCAAGTCCTTTCTTCTTAGCAATATCCAGGTTACGCGCCAACTTAGGCCCCGGCTTCTGACTCTCCATTCTACGGTATCTTTGTCCCATAAAAAGTCACTTTTTTCAAAACATTTGATGAAGTCATTGCGTGTGATATGCATTTTGGCCCCCCTTCCCCCCAATCAAAAATCCTGGCTACGCCAATGTACCGCGTCAATGTTTTTTCTTAACTTTAATCACATTTGATTGAAAAACAATCCTTCATAATCGCATTTGCATTGCGCTTGCGCGATTTTGCTCAGCGTCAGCGCAACCGGTTGAAAATAATTGCGGCGCAAGCGCTATGGCAAGTAATATAGTTGCGCCGTAAGCTTATTACGTCGCAATTATTGCGGCGCAAGTGCCCACCTCTGCATTCTACAACATCTTTGCCCCACAAAAAAGTTTCTGACGAAAATTTCTGATGACGTCATTGCATGTGATTTGTGGTTTGCTCCCCCCCCCCCAATCAAAAATCCTGGCTACGCCTATGCAACCACACTTAACACTCGTATATTTAGCAGCATCACATTGGGGTCCTTGAGCAAGTTTGTATTCCTCGCCTCTCGAAGACTTTTTGATCAATACTGTCCTGCTCAACACACATGCCTGCATTAAATAAACTACTGCCTTTAATTATATTTTGAGTGTTGTTTTGCTGCCAAAACACACAGGCAGAATCATCTTTAAAAGGTTCAAGACTTTTCACAACCAAATTGAGCTTCAAACATCACTCAAACTCTGGACCTCTCACATCACGAAGATTTTGCCAAAATTGACGGAGATCTTCAGAAAACAAAAAATAATCGTGTAAATATTTGTGAATTTATTCGCTCAAAAAAAGCAGAGCATCTTTACAGACTTTTACTACGTCTTTTTTGCGAAGATTTTTGTTCCTACGAAGAGCATAGCATGTGTCCCTAGTTGCGCAACACCACAACCACATACAGAAAAACTATATTTAAACAAACAAAACTACATTGCGAGATAGATTCCATTTAACTGTAACCGCATTGATTAAAATGAAAACATTGGAAAATAAGATAATTATAATGAAACTTTTTTATGTACAAAATAAACCTGCTTTGCAAAAAAAAATCTTGATATTTTCGTAAAATCAAACAGTAGCGCGTTTCACTCTGGAACAAAAAGTATGTGATTTAAATCTCGATCTGGTCAATTGAGCAGTGTTTCCAATGAATTGCCACTGCCGCAATAGTTTTTTGAAAGCTGTGTAGCCCACAAACGCAATGACGCGAAGACGGACCCCGCTAACTCATTGCACACTTCAGCGTTAATTTAACGATTATAGTGAAAGATGCAATAGATATCGGATCAACTCAATGATAAAATCTTTCTTGTTTCAGATTGTAAATCCTTTCGCAATCCCAGTACAGGCTCTCGATTCATTCAAACAATCGTTGAAGTTCTTCGAGCTTATAAAAACGGTAAGACAATATCTTCGAGCTTATAAAGACAATAAATAAGATAATATAACCCATCAAAAAAAAGTGTAATGACCAACTCAAAACCAATTTTTGTAAACATTAAGTGAAATTGGTATCGAATTCACGCGTCCTGTCGCTAGCTCCTCTAGCTTACGAGATTCTCAGGGCAACACTTTGTCGACTTGCATAAAATCGTGCAAAATTTCAATTTTCTAGTGCAAGACTATGTTAACTACAGTAGATAACATAATCTTGCCCAACAAGTGTTAGTTAACACTGTATTGCACAAAATTTATGTGATAATGACGTTAACAGTTTTTAAGGGTAACAATATCTGTAGCATTAGAGCCACAGACTCTTTTTGTTGTTCTCTGCTTATTTCACGTTCAATGTTGCTGTCAACTAACTGCAATTAACTGAAATATTTTGATGCTTTGGTTCAATCCCGGTTGGTTCAAATCCGCCATGTATAATAGACTGGTCTGAAGGTGGCAGCTTGATTTGAAGACCGTAAAAGAGTCTCTCTTTTCTCTCGGACAAAGCCAAATAAAGATACAATTACAATTATCAAATGTACTATGAAGGTCTGATCACCACGACTGGTCTTAAATGCACGACTTACTGGAGCATGCAGCTAAATTTAACTCTTATAGATAAAAATCAACCCGAAATGGACCTTGTTTCCCTGATGACAAAAGTTGCGGAGTTTGTGTCGGAGAAAAAAAGCACCGGAGTCAGTCAGGTTGCCAAAAAATTATCAAAAGTGCAGATACCCTGCATCGTTTCTACGCTCAAAAAGCAAATCTTTTTGCCAAGAGAATGAGGATTTTGTTGTTTAATCTATTTTATTCAAGGGACACTCTCAGTTTTTTTCTTGATCAATCGTTTCAGCTAAAAGATTTTCATTTTAAATCAATCTGACTTTGAGTCAAAATTTCTCGCAAACGATTCCTGAAAATTTGGATTTTCTAAGGTTATCAAGATTTTCCCAATTTTAAGGTTTTCCGAAGTCACTTTCCAAAATCTGAGCATTTTTTGGCACAAATTTAACTAAAATGACGTCACAAGACGTTTTTGTGACGTAACTACTTTAACTTAATTAGTTTATACTGAATCGGAAGTTTCAAAACTGAAAACTTCCGATTCAGTATTAAAACCAACCTACGTACAAAATTCGAACCGCCGGTGACGTCATCGAAAATGACGTCACTTTTCGGAAATATGTCCGTGACGTCACAACGACGACGTCGTCAACTTAAAACCAAAAAACAAAACTAATTTTTCGAAAATATTTTGGTAAGCACCAACCCTCACGCCAAGTTTGGTGTTCTCATAACGTATGCTTAAGGAGTTATGTAAAGGGCATTCCCCCCAGTAAAATGCGTTGGTTAAATACTCCATGTAAAATAGGCCTAATGGAAATTTAGAAATTAAAATTACGCTTATAAAACTCGTCCACTTTTTGGACGCAATTTTGGTTCTTTTTTTTAATCTTTTAGTTACTGTTTTGATGACTAAATCAACGCATCGCCCATTCGTAGCTTTTTGGACGTTCGGTGACGTTGTTACTGTTTTTTTTATGAATTTTTTTAATACTACCTTCAAACTATTTTCTTTATTTTTCAAAATCGAACCACATAGGTAGCAAAATTTATAACCGGTACATACATTTATTTTTGCATGCAAAACAGACATTGTTTTGTCGCTGTATATTTTTTCTGGTGAATTGTTAATTAAATCTGTTAATTTTTGTGCTTTGGTTACAGCTAGAAATAAAACAATACTATTACTATTATAGTGTGTCCACTTTTAGAATGACATGAAAATAGCTACTTCTCTACCAGGTTGTCCATCACATCGTAGGGCTTCTGTGGCAGGAATGATCCATGGCACTTATTGTGCTGTCATCCAAAGAAACGAGCGGAGTAAATCCGGCCGCAACGTCGTTATAAGTACTGCTTAAATTACGAATTTAAATCAAATCAACTCTTTCATTATACTCGCTGTATTACGCCGAAGCATGTAACGAGTTTTTGGGGCCCATCTTCACGTTATTGCGCTCGAGCAACTCAGCTTTTTTGGAAATGTCGCAACGGTGGCGAACCGTTCGCAAAACCGTGTTCGATTTGACCGTTAGGTAATTTAATTCTCAGACCTCGCGCTCCAGAGACGAATGCTTTACCACTCGACTAATTTAATATTTAGCTTTTTTGTGTGTAATGTTTCGTTGCTGCCTTTAACTTGTAATTGCAAAGTCGCCCTAAATAATTAAATCGTGTTTATCAGGGAGTTTTTCTGTGCAACGAAGTTAAGAAAACTAATATAAGAAACCAGTTTAATAAACGGATTCGCTCCGCTTAAGCTTGTCGGTTTGACTTGGGGTTTGAACTCGAAGCCTTGTGACCGCAATATCAAACCACCAGTATTTAGACATCGCGTTAGTGCCACTGGAGATAGCCGCATGCTCATACAGAACTAAGCAAGGCTCTAAATAAAAGCTGTATGGTTAATAACAGAGGTGGAGTCAAGGACACAACGCTCGAAGCCAAGCACCGACTTTTCGAGAACAGACTTTCTCGAGGCTAAGGACAAGAATGGTCGAGGCCAAGAACCAAACAGACAATTTTTTTAAATTAGGGTTTGCGAACCGGGATCCCGGTTTTGGGAATTCCCGGGATTTGGTGACTTTTTTGATTTTCCTTTTCCGGTTTTTAATTAAAAATTTCCGGTTTTGTCAGCTAGTATCGCAGTGGAACTTGAGAAAACAAGTTGCAATTATTTTTGTAATGCATTAAAATTGATCGTGTTTATTCGCACTGAGGCGACACAATATTTCTCTTTCTCTTTTTAACAATTGTTCAACTGCTAGGCGTTAATTGCTGGGATAACTCATAATCAGTTTGCAGTAGCGTAGCCAGGGGAGGACGGGGGGGGCTCGAGCTCCCCCCATTGGCTTGTGAAGTATGCAAAATTGCACGTTTTTGGTGCTTTTGAGGCCGATTTTATGTGAAAAATTGAAAATAGCCCCCCCATAGGAAAACAGCCCCCCCTCAAACGTTTGAATTTCCGATTTCGGCCGAAAAATCAGTCTCAATTTCGGTGAAGACCTTTTTTTTTTTTGGAGACCACCTGAATTTGGGCGGAAAAAAGTTTGAATTTCCGATTTCGGCCAAAAAATCACTCTCAATTTCGGTAAAGACCTTTTTTTTTTTGGAGACCACTTGAATTTGGGCGGAAAAAACGCTTGAATTTCCGATTTCGGCCGAAAAATCAATCTCAATTTCGGTGAAGACCTTTTTTTTTTTCTTTTTTTTTTTTAGGAGACCACCTGTTTTTGGGCGCAAAAAACCTTTCAATTTCTGATCTTTCCGAGAAATTTTGTCTCAATTTTCGGACAAACCGTGTGAAACTGATTCAAGAACAATGAAAATTCGGGTCAAGGTCGTTTGCACTTTTCTCACTCTTTCAAAAAAGCCCCCCCTCCCTTTTCCAAATCCTGGCTACGCGCCTGCTTGTTTGAGCCAGCTTATTATACAGTACACATTGCCCAATTAAGAGCTGGTAGCTGAAGGTTTGCGTCAGCATCATTTAGTTATGAAACGCATAAATCAGTCTAAAGTTTGGAAACATTTTACTCGTAATGTTAGTGCTACTTGTACTCATTGCTTATAAACAAAATCGTGTAAAGGTAGTGTGACTAATGGTCTTTTTTGACACTTGAAAAGCAAGCACAAACTTAGCTTAGAAAGCGAAGAAGATCAACTTTGCAAAGTATTTTAAGAAGTAAAGTTTGCGAACTTGCAGCAGTAGATGCAGTCGCGTATAGCCATGATTTCGCAAAAGGGGGGGGGGGGGGGGCTTTTTTGGAAGTTTGATACAACCGTAAACGAACTTGACCCAAATTTTCATCGGTCTTTAATTAGATTGAGGCGGTTTTTCAGTCAAAATTTAGTGATCTCCAAAAACAAAAGTTGCCGAATTTCAAAGGATGTTTCCGGCTGAAAACAACTGATCTCCAAAAACAAAAACAAAAAAAAGATCTTCGCCGTAATTCAAAGAGTTTTTCCGACCGAAAACAGGTGATCCCCCCCCAAAAAAAAGGTCTTCACTGACTTTGGGTTAGCTTTAGAACTAGAAAACTCCACTATTCTGGTCCAAATAACGGCAAGTCCTTCACAACTTTGGCTCCCAAATCCCGATGGGGGAGCTGTTTTCATTTCTGGAGCAAAAATCGGCCTCAAAAGCACTAAAAACGTGCTATTTTGCATACTTTTCAGGCCGATGGGGGAGACTCAAGCCCCCGCCCCCCCCCCCCCCCCCTGGCTACGCTACTGGGTTGATGGTTTTTCTATCCATACTATAATAGGCAACACTAAGTTTATTCGTGAGTCTAGTTGTGCCAAAGGCTTTACGCAGTCATTATATGAAACAAAGTTTAAACAAACTTGATGCACTTGTTGTTTGTACGTTTGTTGTTTTTTTGTATTTTTGTGTAGCAATGTCTATTGCATAATCCCGTTTTTTTCCCGGGATCAGGTATAACATTTCCCGATTTCACGGATTTCTTTCAAAACTGGGAAATTGGAAACCCTATTCTAAATTATGGTCGGCAAATTTTTCATAATTTTTGAACTCAAAAGTGCTTAAGATATTGCATTTCGTTAAGTTTTTGATGATAAGTCAAAAATAGTGTTTTTAAAAATAATTGTGAATGTTATCTTAAAGTTTTACACGTTAGCAGCTGATGTTGATTAGCGTATACTGTAACGATATCGTGGTAATGAAACAAGTCCATATCCCGCGAATGGGAACATAGCTAAATTATAAACGGAGAGATGGTCAATTTTAATGCCTTAGATTTATCAGCTAGGGCCCCGGTGCAAACGTCCACTGATTAAGGATCCTAACCAGTGCCGTCGCCAAAGCAAACTAAGTGAGGGGGCACAAAGCCAAAAGTGGGGGGGCACCAACAATTTAAATGGGCCCCCTACAATAATATTTAAATGGACCCCAATTTAAATGAGCTCCCGACAATAATATTGATCCAGGGGGCCCGAGCCCCTCAATTTAATGTTTGCCAACCAATTTAAACGTATACCGTGAGTAAAAGCAAGGGTTTTTATCTCAAAAGTGGAAAACTGAGGCCCTGATCTAACCTTTTTATGAACGTAATGCAATAACCAGGAACGGATTTAACATAAGGCACAGTGCCAGGGGCCCCGCGCTCAGATAAGACTTCTTTTTGGGTCTTCACCTGTATTTGGCAGAAAAATATTGCAAAAATCTGAAAGTGCTAGGAGCCCAACTCCACGTAAATCCTACCCGGGCAATAGCATGGTTTGTAGGCGTAACTTTCTACTGTACATTTTTCAATAACAATTCTTTTCCGCCTCGCCAGTTTTTATGCAACAAAATACTGTTGAAAAAAATTAGTTACGGTAAGGGGAATGCTCAATGAAGAAATTTTAAATTGAAAGGCCTGGGCCCTTTGGTCGTATATGTACTCCTATAACTGGTTGTTTTCATGACAAAACAATAATCTCTAAGAAAAATATTCGACTGGATTGTTATTTACTGCTTAAATATTGCAGGAGGCAATGTACTTTACTTCTTCCCCTACCTAGACCAAATCACTTACAAAATTTAACCCCAAAATGCAAGATTTTAAACGTGGTTTGGACTTAAATTACAAGTAAAAGGAGGACTGAACAACTTAAGTTTTTCAAATGGCTTTCATATGTTAAAAATGCAGTACTTTCAAATGGCTCTGAATAAATTCGAAATGTGATCCAATGGTATTAAAATAGCTTTTTTTCTAAAAAATTAAGAAAAATCGCCCAGCGGCTGGGGGCTTCGCCCCCAGACCTCTAAAGCCTCCGGCCCCCAGTCTATAGCCTCAGACCCCATCTGCGACACGTTGAAATTACAGTACGCTTCTTTAGTCAAACACGTCTCCCAATTTTAGACATTTTCTCATTTTAACTATTGGTTTAAGCCCTCCTTCAACGAGCTCCTAGTTACGTGCCAACACCAGGCCACGGCTTCTGATCTTCCATTCTGTGATATGTTTGCCCAACAAAAAAATTTCTTTTTCAAAGTTTTTGATGACGTTATTGCATATGATTTGTGGTTTGCTCCCCCCCCCCAATCAAAAATCCTGCTTAAGCTTATGGCCACCAAAATAGACTAAACTTTTGCACATCAAAACTGATAATTTACGCCTACAAATTATGAGCTATATTAAAAATTTTGTATTTATGTCTGAAAAAAGACACACATAAGGCCAGCAGCGTTTCTTAGCTCTTTTCGTATGCGTCCATATACCGTATTTGACGGCATATAGGACGCTCTTTTTTCCAAAATTTTGGCTCAAAAAATTGCAATGCGTCTTACATGGCGTAGGTATAGTTCGAAACTTCCAGTAGGCCTAGGCTAATCTTCTCTCTGACACTCACTAGCCCAGCTTACACTTAGCACTTCTACATGTCCTAAACTCCATGCATCCTTATAGTATTGCTGGTATTATTGCATTATTACCGGTATTTTAAAAATGTTAGTAAAAATGAAAGCAATTTACCACAACCAAAATGAAAACAATTAAAAATGAATTAGTAAACATGAAAGCTAAATTGCTTTTATGCAGCTATGTTTCTGCTTGTGTAGATTCTGCTAGACTATTTCCAAAGAAAAATGTTAGTAAAAATGAAAGCAATTTACCAAAACCAAAATGAAAACAATTAGAAATAAATTAGTAAACATGAAAGCTAAATTGCTTTTATGCAGCTATGTTTCTGCTTGTGTAGATTCTGCTAGACTATTTTCAACAATATATATCCTTAACTACTCTAAAAACCTTTTTTTCCTAAATCGGACGTGCTAAAATGGGGTGCGTCAATATGGTAATCGCTTGAAAAATCAGTCAGTGGCAGTAAATGCGATCACAAGCGCGACCAGATGTTGCTCTGCACCAACGTCCTGCCACCTCAACGTGGTGGTGCAGTCCCCTCCCCAATGGGGATGGGTCGAAATGGCAGGACAGATCTCCCGAGGGGCTCGACCGAAAGGTCGCCCCCATTGTCTCGGACTGTTTTTTCGCTGGGCCGCCCGTTGACCGGTCACAACTGGGCGGCTCCTCTACTTCTTATTGACCGGACCCCCTTTCGGCGTCTCCTTATCCTGGCATTGCTCCTCATTAGTGGCAATGTCCACCCTAACCCAGGCCCCATCAGCAACCATCCTCACCCCAGGTACCCCTGCTCCATCTGCCATCTAGATGTGGGCAGAGACTCTCTTCAATGCTCTGCTTGCCTTAAGTGGGTGCATTTTCTTTGCTCCTCCCTCACCCGTGCTGACTTTCGCACAATCTGTGCAACTGGCACTTCAGTCGGCTGGCGATGCCCAGCGTGCCATCCCCAAATCACAACTGGCTCCCCCACTCAAACCAGTCTCCATGCAACGCCGCCTGCGTCCCCTCCACCCCCTCCCCCAGGGTTCCCCCCACTACCGCCTGGCTTTTACCAATCACGTCCACCTCGGGGCCCCCCACGTTACCCTTGCTCCATTTGCTCCCTCGAGGTTGGTAAGGATTCTTTAAAGTGCTCCACCTGCTCCAAGTGGGTGCACTTCTCCTGCTCCTCTCTGACCCGGGCTGACTTTCGCAAAATCTGCGCAGCTGGCTCCCCCATGGGTTGGAATTGCCCTGTTTGTCTTAATGGGAACCTAGCCTCTCCCACCCTCCGGCCAGCGTCCCCCCGCCCCTTCTCTCCAGCTCCGCCCCCTCCCACACCCCCTCCACTTGCTTGCTCGGATCTCAGGGATTAATCTCTGCCTCTCCCCTCACATCCTCCCCTCCTTAACACCTACCCTCCTTCCGCCTTCACCCTACCTGCCTCATCACCACCGCCCACAGGTTCACAGTCGGCCCATACCTTGCCACCCCACTCTCAAGGAAATCCACGCCCCTCACAAACTCTTCGTATTCTTCAATGGAATGCCGGCGGTCTTCCTTCCTCCCGCCGTGCCGAACTGATCGCTTTTCTCTCTGGCAACCACTATGACCTCATTTTCCTCCAGGAAACTCGTCTTTCCTCAACCAAAAAGTTCCAAATCCCTGGTTATTATACCCTTCGCACGGACCGGACATTCGGTAGACAAGGCCCTGTTTCCTCCGGTACTCATAACACTGGTGGTGGTGTCCTCACTCTCATCCACTCTGACCTGGCTTTCTCTCCTGTTTCTGTCTCCTCTCTGTCTTCCCAGGACCCCTACTCAGACTACACCTGTGTTAAAGTCCTTCTCTCCAACCACTCTCCTCTTCAATTTCTTAACCTCTATTCCCCTCCCATCAGAAACACTCCTTCTGACTATCGCACCAGGACCTTTTGTCCTGACATCCTTCCTAACTCCCCTGACACTTTTATCCTCGGAGACTTCAATGCTCACCACCCAACATGGGACAGACTCATTCCCCCTAACCAGCTCGGAAATGACCTGTTTCGCTGGATTACTTCCTCCGGTCTGGAAATTCTGAACGACCCCGCCTCGCCCACGCTCCTTCACCATTCCACTGGGAGCCGTTCTTCCCCTGATATCTCGTTAGCTCCTGCGTCTCTCGCTCCCCACTGTGAATGGCGCACTCTCCCTGGCCTTGGCTCGGACCATCTCCCCATTGAAATTGTCCTCCCCCTCTCTCCAGTTCGTCACCCAAACACTCGTCCTCCCAAATTCAACTACAAAAAGGCCAGTTGGGATATTTACCAATCTTATATTGCTGAGCACCTTCCCTCTCTTGATTTTGACGCACTTAACATCCACCAGGCTGCCCACTCCTTTTCCCTCTTCTTAGTTGAAGCTGCCAAGGCCTCTATCCCTTTCGGCCGCCTTGGTCGTTCCCCCAAAGCCTGGTGGTCCCAGGAAGCGGAATCTGCAGTGCGGGAACGACGGAGGGCCCGCTCCGTAGCACACCGATCTGAGTCACACCGCCTCAGATACATAGACGCTTCTCGTAGGGCGTCCTCAGTCATTTCTAGAGCCAAATCTGCAACCTGGCAAGCCACGTGTTCTAACCTGTCTCCCAGTTCTGATCCTCGTGCTGTCTTCAGGCTTCTCAATGCCATCTCTGGCAAAAAGAACACCTCCCATGACCCTTCTTTTCCTGATTGCACTTCCCCTCTTGATACTGCCAACCACTACGCCTCTTATCTTCGCTCACATCTATCTCAAGCGACACCCCGTTCCACGCGCAGAGCTGAAAGACAGTTCATGAATGAACTCCGGAAAGCTAGCTGTGAGGATGCTTCTTCCCTCCACAATTCTTTCTGCTCTCCCTTCTCCTTGAATGAACTCTCCACTGCCATCAGTAATCTCTCCTCTTCCACTGCGTCTGGCCCTGACCAGATTGCCTACCCTTTACTAAAGCACCTGCCCGAACCAGCACAGCTCCTCCTTCTTTCTCTTTTTAACAGGTCCTGGCACTCTCACACCTTCCCTTCTTGTTGGAAACCTTCCACTATCATTCCCATTCACAAACCTGGAAAACCCACTTCCTCTCCGTCCTCTTTCCGCCCCATTTCCCTCACCTCCTGTATCTCCAAGCTTTTTGAGCGCTTAATTCTTTCTCGCCTAACTTTTCACCTTGAATCTAATCATCTCCTCTCTACTTGCCAGGCCGGCTTTCGTCCTGGTAGGTCATCCCTTGACCAAATTCTAACTCTGTCTCAATCAATCTGGGATGGCTTCCAAAAGAAAAAACCTCCAGACCGAACCATTTTGGCTTCTGTTGACTTCTCCAAGGCTTTCGACTCGGTCTGGCACTCTGCTCTTTTTCACAAACTCCTCTCGCTCAAACTCCCCCCTTGCTTCGTTCTCTGGGTGCGCTCCTTCCTTTCTGATCGTAGAGCTAAAGTCCAGGTTGGTGGTTCCCACAGCCGCTCCTTCCGCATCAGACGTGGGGTCCCACAGGGCTCGGTTCTTGGTCCAGTCCTCTTCATTCTGTTTGTTGATGACATCACTAAGGATTTACCTCGGGACGCCCATGCCTCCCTGTATGCTGATGATCTGGCCATCTGGTCCTCTTCCCCAGACCCGCTCAAAGCCACCTCTGTTGTCCAATCCTCCCTCGCCGTCCTTGAAACATGGTCCAACTTATGGAGACTTCCACTCAATCCAAAGAAGTGTGAGTCCTCCTTTTTCTCTACAGATCCCCATCAAGCCACTTTCCAACCCCGACTGAACCTCTTGGGCTTCCCTCTTTTGTTCAATCCCACACCTAAATTCCTTGGAGTAACCTTTGATCGGACTCTATCCTTTGGGGCCCATGTCCAATCCCTGTGTTCCAAATTCTACCCACGCCACAAAGCCCTTCGCTCAATTGCCACTGCCTCTTGGGGTCCCACAAAAGAATCTCTCTCCCTACTCTACAAAGCCTTTGTCCGTCCGGTGCTCACATATGCCTCTCCTGGATGGTTCCCGTTCCTCTGCAACACTGCAACCAATCATCTGGAAGTTCTACACAGAGCTGCATGCAGGGTCATTACTGGTTGCCTCTCTTCCACCCCCTCCTCACTACTCCTTCTCGAGGCCCAACTCCCCCCTCTAAAACTGACTCTGGAGCATCAGACCCTCTACTCCTTTGAACGTGCTCTGCGCCTTCCCCCCAACTTCTCCAGCCTTTATGCCTTGGCAATCAAAAACGTTCCCTGTCGACTAAAGAAGAAACCCTCCTGGAGATCATCTTGTTCTTCAGCCACACTACCACTCCCATCCCCACGTGAGTCTCTGATCACTTGCCCCCCTTTTCCACCATGGTCCACAATCCACTTCACTGTTTCCCCCTTCATTCCCGACTGCACAGGCAGCAGTACAGCCCGACTCCAAATTGCTTCAAACCGACTATCCTCCCTCCCCCCCTCTGATATCCAAGTATGGACTGACGGTTCTGTCCCCTCCCTTTTTGGTCCTGGTGGCGCTGGAGTCTATGCTACATGCTCCAAATGCAACACATCCCATTCCCTATCCTTTTCCTCTGGTCCAATTGCCTCCAGCTTCACAGCCGAAACCTTCGCCCTCAAGCAAGGTCTTGCTTGGTGTACTAGCCATTTCATGACCTGCAAATTCCATTCAGTTCTTTTCCTAACCAACTCTCAATCAGCCCTCTCTATCCTTTCTTCAGCCCCCACTTATCTCCTGCCTGAGTCCCAATGGAATGTTTGGTCCCTTGCCTCTTCCCTCTCCAAGATTACCACTTTGAGCTTCCAATGGGTCCCCGGACACGCAGGTCTCCCCGGAAATGAAAAAGCCGATTTACTTGCCAAAACTGGTGCCTCTCTGCCCACTAATGCGATCCCTAGCCCTCTCCTCCCAGTTATTGCCAAAGTCCGTTATTCCCAATACCGCAATTGGAGACGTCACATCTCTCACTCCCACCTGAACTTCCAAGTCCCCGAAGTCTCTTCGGAGGAACTTCTTCTTTCTCGCTCCATACGCAGTGAGCTCTCTCGTCTTCGCTGCCATGGTCACAGTCTTCTTTTATCTTCTTATCTTCACAGGATCAGTCGGAAGGAGAATTCTGATTGTAGTGCCTGTGGACACCCTCTACAGGACCTCAATCATCTCCTCCTCGATTGTCCTGCTTCTGAACCCCTTCGCAAATCTATCTTTGGCTCCTCTCTTTCTATTCTCGATCTATGGTCCAGACCTTGGGGTGTGGCCCGACTGTTGGGTCTCCGCGGAGTTCCTCCGCGCCCCCATCCCTCGGAAGGGGTCGGGTAGTACCACCACCACCACCACCACCAGATGTTGCTAAAAAGAAGGGAGCTTAAATCAAAAAAATTTTTTTCCACCAAAATCGTATAATTTAGGCCTCGTGCTGAACAAAGTAATGCAACTCAAGCGTACCACAAATGGGGTCTGGGGGCAACGTCCCCAGCCGTTGGGTGATTTTTGTGATTTTGCGGGAAAAAATAGCGATTTTAACGCCACTTCAATCACTTTTTGTACGTTTTTGAACCCATAATGAATAACCATATACAATAAATTGCTAAAATTAGAATTCATTAAAAGAATTAAATTGCGTAGCCCTTTTAGTCTCTCTACTACTTAAGATCAAGTCCAAAACACGTTTAAATGCTTGTATTTTGAGGTTAAGTTTTCTAAGTGACTTGGCTAAAGGGGGCGGAAGCCCCCTTCTCCCTGGTTACGCCACTGACTGCAACCTAAAAAAATTTGAGTGTGCTCTAAAAAAACAAAAACGATCAGTCTTTTAAAAAATGTTTTCACGTATTGTTTCAGGACATAATCATTAACGATGCACTGGTAACGATACTGTAGGCTTCAGCCCTATTCCGCGATACATCCGTAATGGCGTGTAAATAAGGTAGATTGTTGCCTTACATTTTTGTACAGCAGTAGTCAGTAGGTGGCCAGCAATTTCGCAAAGAATGTAGAAAACTTTAAACGAGAATTAGTTTAAACGTTTTTATTTCTTTTTCCATTGTTGCCTGTTGTCTTGTCGTTACGTGATGTTTCGAAAACGTATTCTGAGCAAACCAAAATGGGGGGGCACAAGCAGTCGTTTGGGGGGGGGGCACAAGCAGTCGTTTGGGGGGACACGGCTCCCTTGGCCCCACCCCATAGCAACGGCACTGATCCGAACGTTTTTAGTAGTTTCCAATACGCAAACCATATTGGGGCATAAAAATTGATCTTGAGAAAAAGTTTCACTAAGAATAAAAAAGCCAAAGCTGTCGTAAACATTCTATTGTAAAAAAAATAGACGTTTCGACTGATTTCTCAAGTCATCGTCAATCTTATTTAAAAAGAAAACATTTGAATAAGTTTGACAATGACTCAAGTAATTAGTCAAAACATCTCTTTTAATTTTTGTGAAGCAAACCATATTGTTTGATTAAACGATTTCTTTTCACGGAATCTTTGTTAATAATATTATCTAAAAATATTGTAAAAAATACAAGAAATTTATGTTTTTAAAATGAATTGAGGTATCGCATCGAGCATCTTTGTAAGCTCAAATTTTTGGCACTAAAAAACTTGGGGTTTTGGGTAGAGGGCAAAGTTCCCATGCCCCGCGTAAAATTATTTTAGTCATTTTTTTTTTTTGCGGAACAAATAGCACTTTTTTGACTAGAAGATTATACGCTTAGATTTTCCAAGCTCTTTGAAAAAAAATACCATAAATGTTAAGTTCGACAAACTTTAGTTTTTCCACATTTCCCAACTCTAATTTTTAACCAATTTTTTCTTTACATTTCAGTTTCTCACATCTAATGCCTATCAATGAATGATCGCGAAGGTTTCGGCCGCCAAAAAACACCTTGTTAAATTTAACAATTAACATAAGCTGCACCGCCAAGCGAAAGCTTCACTTTTAAAGTCATGCAAACAAAATTGAATTTACCATACGCCACTTTTAGAAACCAGCCATGCCAAGAGAGTTGTTGGAGATCGATTTTGGGAATTTAAAACACAAAACGAAACCATTGTTTCAAAACAAAAGATTTTAGGGAGCCAATTTCGATGATTTTAAAACACTGCTGAGTTTGAATAACAAGAAGAAGCTGTTTTGTCTGTCAGCCTTCAATTTGTTTCCTCACAATCGTTTTTATTCCATGGATGATAACTACATAGACTAACGTCTCTAGAAGTCAATTATTCACAGACCACAAAATTAACAGAATAACAACAAAAGACCCAAACTAAAAACACATACAGTACTTGCATTATTTTCAACTAATATTTTCACAGGATCAAGGGTGCCGATCTTTGTTGAGCATTGAGGGGGATAATTTGCAATTTTATCCCAATTTTGCCCCATTTTTAACATTGGGGGGTAAACCTCAACCACAATTTTGTTAAGGTGAGCAAATTAAGTGAAGACCAAAAAAAAGTCTTCACCAAAAAGGGAACAATTTTTCCCTTAATTCAGGTGAGGACCAAAAAAAGGAACACCAAAAATGGAACACTTTTTTTCCCCAAATTCCAGTGGACACCTACGCTCAGATGCAGGCCAGTGTCAAATTATTGGGGGGATTCAGATGTAGACCATACTCAAACTTTTGGGTGGATGCAGTCAAATTATTGGGGGGATTATATCCCCCCAACTTCCCCCCCCCCCCCCGGGTTTCGGCACCCCTGCACAGAATAGAGGAAAAGCCGCGTATAATCGCTAACAAAACCATTATTATAACTTATTACTTTTACTAGTCAATTTAAATAGATAGCCATGGATCTAAAGACAGTATTAAATTAATATTTTTAGGCCTTGCATAGTGAATTTAATAACTACGCAAAGTTAAAGATGCAGATAAAATTACCATCGTACATGCGTCAAATTGAGTCGATTTATAGCAAAAGCAGTAAGTTCAATCGCAATGTACACAGTACATATTTTTTATAATCTATTGAAGTAAAAAGTACTACCAAAACTTTTTTCATACTTTTGAACAAAAAGAAAAGCACAAAGTATGCAAGACAAATGCTAAAACTCACCAGAGCAATTTGGGCACTTTCAAGTGTTGGGAAGACTCGCGTTTGAGTCCGGACTCGAGTCGAACTCGAGGCCACTTTTAAAGGACTCGGACTCGTTTCCTTGAGACTCAGACTCAGAATCGGACTCGTGAAATTTGAGAGGACTCAAACTCGGATTTGGATTCGTCATTTTTGTTGAATGTCTTATTGTAATGTCTTATTACAGAGCTACTATATATCAACAAAGAATAGATGTGACAAGCAATGCATCATCTTTGACAGGGAGAGATTTCTAACCCAAATGAAAATGAAAATAATTGAATTTGGTTTTATATTTTGACAATCGCATTTTTTTAGCGTTTTGGTGTCATTGTTTTATCACGTTTGTTTCGATGGTGCCGGTAGGTAAAATGTGCTCAGGATATCGCATGGCTAAAAAATTCTTGGAAGGTATTCACTACTCAAGTATTCGCAGGCAGTGGAGGGAGATAATAAGTTTTGTCTGTGTTAAGTTATGTTAAATTTTACACCTGGTTCCTTAATATTACAATGGAGAATGAAAACCTAAAAAGAATCAGCTTGCATCCAAAAAATTGCTGATGTGACTGACAAAAATCACCGTATCCAGATGCTGAAATATGAAGTGTTTTTTGATTACTCAGCAGTGCAGTGCTGGTTAACTTTTTCTGTGTATGGGCTGGGGTTAGCCCTGAATTTTCTAAGGTTTTTGCAAAAAAAAATTCTTTCTGCAGGTGAGTTAGTTGGTTAAAACATGAACAGGTGTATTCAGCGAATTCAGCAAAAACTTATTCTTTCAGTTTTCATATTATTCATAAACCATAAAAACAAAAATTGCATAATGCATGCACTAAATTAAGTACAGATTATGACAAATGTATTTAAAACCGAGGTTCTTCTTCTGAAATAAAAATATCAATTCTAGCCTATTAGTTATGAAACGACAAAAGATACCAAACCATGGCGACAAGTGGCGCAATCAGGAGGGGCTAAAGAGCCTTCAGCCCCCCTTCGCAAATTCACTTAGAAATATAACCCCAAAATTCAAGGGTTTATATAACCCAACAAATCCAAAGCCCCCCCACCCCCAGCAAAATCTGGTTGCGCGCTTGATCGCGAACTTAATGATCCTCAACCCTTGTCCCTAAACTGATGAAAATTATGAAGGCCCTTCTATTTTTTAGCTTCAGCTGGTCGACTTTTGGCTTTAGGTTACTTCTAAAAGTAGTTAAACTACTGAAAAAAATGTACATAAACTTGGTTCCCTCAGTATTAATCGACTGTAATAATACTACACCACCAGTCTGCCCAGTTTCTGAAAAGATAATACTTTTTTGCACGCTTTCGTCGATTATCTGATTAATATGCAACTTAAAAGTTCTAATAAAGCTCTACTTTGTATTGGACGCTGTGACAAATCTACTGAAATAAGCTCTTTTGCTGGTTGAGCGGTAACGCGTTCGTCTCTGGAGCGGGAGGTCCGAGGTTTAAATCTTGGGCCAGTGAAATCGGACACACTGTTGCCAACGACTCGCCGCCGTTACGACATTTTTTCGAAAGGAACTGTGTTGCCCAGGCCGCAATGACGTGGAGATGGGCAGTGCCAACTCTTTGCACACTTCAGCGTAATATAACGAGCATAAAACAAAAATTGAAAAGGGAACAACGAGTATAATGAAAGATTTGATTTGTTTAAAATTATTTTCTTAATCTGATATCCCGAAAAATAATTAACTGCAGTGAAAAACAAGGCAGGAACTTTTTGAATAGCAACCCGTTTGAACAACCAACGCAAAAATCTACAGATTTCAAAAAAACAAGCACCCTAGCTTAAGCCATTCAAAAAATTGATTTTTGGGGGTCCCAGAGGTGGCACCCCCAAACTATGTCAAAATATTTGTCCGTTAAGTAGCTGCTGATATCATAAAAAACTAGCTCCCTAGCTTGAGCTGTTCAAAAATTTCATTTTTGGAGGGTCCATTTGGGGGATTCCCTGGGGAGATTGGTACCCCCAAACTACGTCAAATATTTGTGTGTTAAATATCTACTGATATCAAAAAACACTGTGACCCTAAGTTAAGCTGTTCAAAAAATTGATTTTGGGGGTCCATTTTGGGGGGTCCCCGTAGGGGTGGCACCCCTAAAGTATGTCAAAATATTTGTCTGTGAAGTATCTGCTGCTGATATCAAAAAAACTAGCACCCGAGTTTGAGTGGTTTTTATTTTGTTCATTTTCAAAAAATTCAGTTATTGGGCCCCATTTTGGGAGGGTTCCCAGGGGAGTGGCCCCAAAATATTTCGGAAGACAAAATTGCGTTTGCAACTCAACAACTTTACAAAAAACTTAGATTTCGATGTTTTGTGGTTTAGGAGAAGAGCGTACAAGATTTAGGAAGAAAAAAAGAAAAACAAAGGAAACCTTAGAGGGAATAAACGATTTTTCACTTGTGGTACTTAAAATAAACAAGTGAAAAAATCGCTGAACCCTTGCAGTAAGGATAGCCATAGGCTATCCCTACTACAAGGGTTCCCCTTGTGTGACCACGGAAATCATAACCGACAAGTTTAACGTCCTTCGTGGTCGTCCTTTTTCACTTGTTTATTTTAAGTACCACAAGTGAAAAATCGTTTATTCCCTACAAAGCCTCTTCCGCTGTGCAAGCCCTTAAGGTTTGTCCAGTGCGGCCAAGAGTCTTGTCCAGCTGGGAAATACCTTCAATTAAAGAATAAAAAGATTAAAATTGATTTACATTGAAAACAATTGTGACATGTTGTGTTCTGTTTGTTTCTCGTATTCATGTAATAAAAAAACCACAACAGCTGGGGAATAACTTTGTTAGAGAAGCTGAGGGCTGCCGATGACAGCTAAAAGCTGGAAACAGCGCTGTCCAGCTCTGTGCATCTTATGACTCGAGCTGCTTTGTAGCTGCAGGGTTGGTGGTTGATCTGGCCACCTAACTGCCAGTGGAAGTCGTTATAAGTTCCCAGGAGTCGACCACGAAGAACGTCAAACTTGTCGGTTAGTTCTTGGAAGTTGTGCAAAAAAGTTTTAATCAGGGAAGCTGTAGAATTAGGGAGGCCTAACTCACCGTGTAAGACAGTACCACTTGTACCAACTCATAATTTTTATCAGAAAAAAATAATAAACGAAAAAAAGACACAATAAAAGCACACGAACAAGTTTTGAACTATCATTTGTGTTCTGACCTGATTCTCAGTCTTTTTAATCAGTTTATAAATCGCTACTTTCACTGTGTAAGTTTTGATTTGAGAAAATCAAATTCATCGAATGTTCAATTAAGATCTTCAAATTCAAATTCATTGACTTAGCAAAAATTAAATTCAAATTCATTGACTTTGTTGAGTAAAAGTCGAATTCAAATTCAATCCAACCCTAGTTTATAGCATGTATCCATTGATATTGAGTAATGGATATGCTTATATCCATAGATGGGCAAGTTAATGCAAAACGTTAGCTTCGTTTACCACTTGTCCGTTAACAAACTTCACACCTCTGTTAACGTTAATCCGTTATTTTTAGCTTTAATTAACGGAAGTTATTAAAGTCCGTTAATCCGTTAACATTTTACGTATAATTTACATTTCGTTTTATTCACTCGCTTCTAGAACACATATTGACCCTGTTGAGCTGATTTTAAGAAAATATTTATTGCTATGGTGGTCTTTTTGTGTTTTGAAAGTTACATTTTACAGTCTAATCTAATTTCAATATAAAAACAAGTTCAAATGCACAACGAAGCTGCAAGATATTAACGATAAAAACCTTAACGGAAGTTAACAGAACTTAACGGAAGTTACTTTAGTCCGTTAAGAGGACTTAATGGAAGTTAATTTAGTCCGTTAACATGAAAAAAATTTTTAACGGATTAACGAGTTAGTGAAAAAGTTAGCTTCGTTATTAACGGATTAACGGACTTGTGCCCACCTATGCTTATATCATATCCGATCGTAAACTTCTGAACAGGGCAGAGCTTGACACTAAAAAGAGACAGACGGCCATTTAGTGAAAAAAGTTGCCCATGTACAGTACTTTAGTGAAAAAGTCTTCAACCATTTAGTAAAAAAAGTCGCCCACAACAACTTATACACTTTTACCAAACCAGATGCTTTTGCAGAAGAATTCTCGCTTAGTGCCTGAACTGATACCCATTGGTCGTGACGTTCTGCGTTTGTCTAAATGTGATTGGTTAGCGCGTGAGCGTAGTGCTACATGTTTTCTTATTTCGAAAAGCTGCGGCGTTTCACGTGATCTCTGGGAATACGTTACAGCTTACACGCTAATTTCAAAGCAAATAAGTTACAAGCGAACTTTCTAGCGCCAAAATGCTGAAAACTCAAATATTTTACTGCCTTTAGCGTGCGCCATATGACAAAATATGCATGTAAAGCGTTTCCCTTGATCAAGAAAGTAGGAATTTAATCAAAATATAAATAATTTGGAAAAGGTATGTTGCCAAATTAAGATAGTTCAGACGATTTTGTTGGGTGTTCAAAGAATATTCGGATGCCCCTCACCGATCATCACTAATACTTGATAAAGACCAGATTTTGAACGGAATAGTGCGAAGTTATCTTAAAAGTTGAAGCTTTTCTAGTAAGTTCAAACAATTTGGCTGGTGGTAAAGCAATTTCAATAAGCTTGTTTAGCAACTGCTATGGGGAAACTGAACTGCAGTTATAGTATAGAATCTTGCATTTTTACATCACTCGCAACTCAGATTTCTTGGCAGCAAACTAAACATTTTGCTTCTTATTGAGGATTTATGAGAAAATAGAATATGCTTAATCAGTGACACAGTTAGGGAAGACTAAAAGGGCTAAAGCTCTCTTGTTAACCAAGTCGCTGAAAAGATTTAAGCCAAATATACGATCTTTCATCTTTTAAACGTATTTTGCAAAACGACTTCGGGTGGATATTTCTAAGTAAAGAGTGCTGACGCAACGTCACACTAACAATTGATTTTTCAATGGCTTAACGCAGTGTTTCTCAACCATTTTTTTCTGCGACCCAAATTTGTTTAAACACACTATCTGCATGAACAGCTGCGACCCAACTAAGTAGTTACAAAAAAACAGAACACAAAAAAGCAGTACTTTTATTTCACAACATTTATCACCATTTCGCTTCAACAATTTTTAAAATCGTTACGCAACATCACTCAACGCTAAACGCAAGTTTCAAGTTTATCGGTAGTTTTAGCGTGAAGTTAATAAGCAGTAATACACGTAAGAAATTGCTCAATGAGTAAGAGACAACAACGCTATGGAAGCAGCGAAAGAGCGACGCTCATCTAGTCTGCTGCCATCATTAAGTTATGAAACTTTTGACACATTTTTTGAGGCAAAAAAACAACAAAACACACACATACGACTAATATTTAGAGCTGCAGCACATACAAACCTATACATACGACAAATATTTACAAAACAACACACATACAACTGAACACACATATTAAAATATATGTACAAGGCTGTAGATATGCAAAATGCAGATATTTGAGATAATTAAAAATTTAAAGTTTAAAAAATTTTTTGGTTTGAACTAGTCATTAGGGGTGATGAGAAAAATTCTAGTTTTGATATTTGTAAATTAGATAATTTTTGTAGTATTTAACAAATTTATGATATGGATATTGTTTTATATCAACCGGAATCGCATTCCAAAGTTTTGTGCCTCGGAACTAAATTCATATTCATATTCAAATTATTATTGACTTTGCGAAAGTTGATTTCAAAATGTCTGCCTGCTGTAGTGTTAACAGAAGGGAAAAAATAACACTTGGATGAGCTACTTCGAGTATTATAGGAATGGATTTCATTAACTGGAGTGAAATAATCTTCTGTAATGAATAAATTACGCACCTTGAATTTGTGATAGCGGCACATGAACTTTGCCAATTCTAATCCAGCAATGTCTGAGACTTTCAACATCTTTTCGGCATGATAAACTTGGTCTAATTTTACATAGTCGTTCCATTTAATACCAAACATAAGTCTTAAGATTTTATTTTGTTGTTTTTGTAAGGGTTCCATTATTGTTTTGCTGGAGTTGCCCCAACACAAGACTCCATATTGTAAGTAGCATTGCGCAAAGCAGTTGTAAACTAATTTTAAATGTCTACCTGAAACATAATTTCGAAGTTTTGCTATAATGCCAGCAGCTTGAGACATTTTCTTGGAAACATGTTCAAAATGTGTTTTCCACCTCAGATCGTCATCAAATATAATACCAAGGTATTTGTAAAAATAGCAGTTGCTGATTGGAACTTTATTTATCGTTACTTCAAAATCTGATTTAGCATTTTTGTCGTGTGAGATTATCATAAATTTGGTTTTTGTGTAGTTAGGAGTTAACTTGTTTGATTTGAGCCAATTGTCAATGTTAACTAATTAATCATTTACTCTTTTGTTAAGGGTGCATAAATTTTTGACAAACATAAATAAGGCAGTATTATGTGCATAGAGTCTGGCGTGAAAAGTAGTAGCGGAAGGAAGGTCATTTATGTAAAGTGAAAACAGCAAAGATCCAAGGGTAGATCCTTGCGGAACTCCACATTTAATTAATTGTGTGGAAGATAAGTCTTCTCAGATTTGAACATATTGTGATTATGTAAATAACTTTTTAACAAATCTCCAAAACTTCCTCTCAGGTCAAATTTGTGCAGTTTTTTTTTAAAGTATGTCATGATCAACTGAGTCAAATGCCTTGGACAAGTCTAAAAGTATTAAGCAAGTGTGGAGCTTTTGATCTTTTTGTGCCTGTAACTGGGTGTATACATCACATGCAGCATGTACCGTAGAGTAGTTATTCCTGAAGCCAAACTGTTTAACACTTAAAAGGTTAAATTTAGCCAAATATTTGTCAAGTCCATTGTATATTAATCTTTTGTAAATTTTTGGAAACGAAGATAAAACTGATATTGGTCTGTAATTCGTACTAATATGTTTAATTCCACCTTAATGAATTGGGGTTACTTTAGTTTGTTTTGAGCTTGTAGGATAGACTCCTGTGTATATAAACGTATTGAATGCTCTTCACCCAGACTGTTTCTATAGTTCTCTTTTAAAAATGTCAGAGCAGAAAATCCCATCTCATGTAAATATGAACTTGAAGAGATTATAATTTATAAGGCTTTTTCATAGAATATTAGATATTTGTTTGCTTAACTATGAATTAAAGATAATCAAAGTACTGAGGGCAAGGGCGTCGGCAGAAAAATTTTCAGGGAAGGCAAATAAGAATAGAGCCAGTATTAACTACTAAAAATGGAAGAATTTTGAAATTTGGGAGTTTTTAAAGAGAGTAAGTAAAAATCCAGGGGGGGCATGGCCTTCTCCTTGCCGAGGCCAATGACTGAGGGCTCTACTTGAGTCAGCAACTCATTTCTAAAGCTTTGGCGACCCACATTTAGGTCGCGACCCATGCTTTGAGAAACGCTGGCTTAACCTGACGGGGTGTTTTTTTAGAATCAGAAATGATAGTTAATATTTTTTGACATTGTTTGGGATTTCTACTTTTCTGGAATTTCCATAATCAGATATTTTTGAATAATTGCTGATTTGACGGTAGACGAGAAGTACTTTTGAGCGTCACAGCATTAGCTACGCGTCGGTCGTTCAGTGGGTTTGCTGGCAAACTCCCATCTAGTTATTATCCGTCTCTGTCTGATACGAAGCTGTGAACGACAATTCTTTGGTATGAGGTTGTCATCATAACTCGAAAACGTTGACAAAATAGCATAGTGTGATTAATTATAATATACTTTATTAGTCGTGCGTAACCGCATTTGTCGCTGGAGCAGGAAGTCAGAGGTTCGAATCTCGAGCCGGTCGAATCGGATACAGTGGTGCCAACGGCTCACCACCGTTGCGACATTTCTTCGAAAGGAGCTGTGTTGCCCACGCGTAATTAATACTGACGCGGAAATGGGCTCCGCAAATTCGTTAGCCGCTTTCGCGTGTAGTACAGCGAGTATTTGAAAGATTTGACTGATGAGAAATAATGAGTTATCAAAGCAAAATAAATAAATTAACATGAGCTTGCATCTAAGCTAAGCCTAGATGACTGCATAAATCGATCCAATGTGAATAAATTGTAATGAGAATTGAATATCATCTGATTAGTGAGCTTTATTTAACTAAAACTTGCAAAACAACATTGACAAACTAACGAACTCAAAAACACTGTTGATAAATTAAACCAACTCAAAAGCTGTGCAATGCAGTACTGACAAAGTATTGAAAATAATAATAACAAAAAACATGAGTAAAAAGATGCACGAGGTTTATGGGGCGCTGTTTGTGTACCCTAATTTGTGCAGTGTTTTTTTGCATATTTAATTAAATAGTCATTTTAATTAAATATACAAAAAAAACTAGTGCAAAAATAAATATGCAAAAATTTTTGTGCGGACTTTTTTTGACTGTTTATTTTTGCGATAAGAAAAAACTGCCGCAGAATAAACTGTTGCAAAAGTAAATCGTCAAAAAAACTGCGTGCAAAATAAACCGTTGCAAAAATAAATCGTCAAAAAAACTGCGCACAAAATAAAGCGTTGCAAAAATGCGCTGCAGACATTTTTGTATATTTGTTAGTGGAGCGTGGCAAAGCGCTCTCGGCTGCTCATAAAGCGCATTAAAGAACAGCCGATAGCGCATTAAAGAGCAGCCGAGAGCGCTTTACCACGCTCCACTAACAAATATACAAAAATGTCTGCAGCGCATTTTTGCAACGCTTTATTTTGTGCGCAGTTTTTTTGACGATTTATTTTTGCAACGGTTTATTTTGCGCGCAGTTTTTTTGACAATTTACTTTTGCAACAGTTTAATCTGCGGCAGTTTTTTCTTATCGCAAAAATAAACAGTCAAAAAAAGCCCGCACTATGGGGCGCCGTTTGTGTACCCTAATTTGTGCAATGTTTTTTTGCATATTTAATTAAATAGTCATTTTAATTAAATATACAAAAATAAATATACAAAAAAACCAAGTGCAAAAATAAATATGCAAAATTTTTTGAATATTTATTACATCATAATTTGCGCAACGTTTTTTTGCATATTTAATAAAATAGTCATTTTAATTAAACACACAAAAATATATGCCGCAGAATAAACCGTTGGAAAAGTAAATAGACAAAAAATTGTTACGCAAAAACTTTTTGCACAAAAATTTTTCACTCAAAAATTGTTGTTGCAAAAACAAATCCACAAAAATTTTTGTGGATTTATTTTTGCAACATCATTTTTTGCATCAAAATTTTTTGCATTACAATTGTTTGTGTCACAAATATTTGCACATTTATTTTTGATAGCAAAAAAAGAATACACGCCAAAATAAATGTGCAAAATTTTGTGACGCAAAAACTGTTGATGCAAAATTTCTTGTCGCAAAAAAACGCGTGCAAAAATAAATCATCAAAAATATTTGACTATTTAGTTCGTGTCCATAATGATGAAAGGTTGGAATTACGCGGGCGGGAAGGTACCGGCAAGGTATACAACTGGAACTTCAAGACGAAAGCTTCGGGCTTTACGGCAGTCTGAAGTAAGGTACTAACTCGCTTATGATACCTCTCGTTGGGCTGGAAAATAAAGATTCATTCACTCGTACCTTCCCGCCCGCATAATTCCAACCTTTCATCATTATGGACACGAACTAAATAGTCAAATATTTTTGACGATTTATTTTTGCACGCGTTTTTTTTTGCGACAAGAAATTTTGCATCAACAGTTTTTGCGTCACAAAATTTTGCACATTTATTTTGGCATGTATTCTTTTTTTGCTATCAAAAATAAATGTGCAAATATTTGTGACACAAACAATTGTAATGCAAAAAATTTTGATGCAAAAAATGATGTTGCAAAAATAAATCCACAAAAATTTTCGTGGATTTGTTTTTGCAACAACAATTTTTGTGTCAAAAATTTTTGCGCAAAAAGTTTTTGCGTAACAATTTTTGTCTATTTACTTTTCCAACGGTTTATTCTGCGTCATATATTTTTGTGTGTTTAATTAAAATAACTATTTAATTAAATATGCAAAAAAACGTTGCGCAAATTATGGTGTAATAAATATTCAAAAAATTTTGCATATTTATTTTTGCACTTGGTTTTTTTGTAAATTTATTTTTGTATATTTAATTAAAATGACTATTCAATTAAATATGCAAAAAAAACATTGCACAAATTTGGGTACACAAACGGCGCTCCATACCGCACAAAAAATTTTTTGCATATTTATTTTTGCACTAGTTTTTTTTTGTATATTTATTTTTGTATATTCAATTAAAATGACTATTTAATTAAATATGCAAAAAAACACTGCACAAATTAGGGTACACAAACGGCGCTCCATAGAGGTTATCTTCGTGCAAATCAACTACACAAGCGCAGATTTGCTACGGCGCTATGACGTCATCAGACAGTCAGAATTTAATTTATTTGCCAAATGTTCAACAACAACAACACAGAGAAAAAGAAAATTAAGGCCAGGAAACACCGAATCAACCTTTGCGGTTAACAAGTCTGGTGTTTTCTGAATACCACGTTTTCATAAGCTTTTGATTGTTAAGCACATTAAGCTAAAAGATCAATTCTGACTATAGTTACAAGAACGCTTTTTTCCAAAAAATTTCTCATAGGTTTGATTAAGCATGGTATGTTTCAATAAGCTGATTTTTCAGTTTTTATTTTAACATATACCAAGTAGCATTTTTAATGCAGGAACTACATTTGTCCATAATTTAGTGCCTTTAAACCTCAGTGGCGTTGCTAGGGATGGCGGCACCCGGGGCGGAATTTCGTGGTGTCACCCTTTTTCGGTCCAAAAATAGGTGAAGACCAAAAAAAAGGTCGTTGCCGTCAAGGCCCACTAATATGTGAATTCCAAAACAAAAAGAGAAAAAAAGGTCTTCGCCGCTAAATTGGTTGGCTTTCAGTTCGAATGAGGACGAAAAAAATATTTTCACCACAAATCGATTGAGATATGGCTTCACTTCATACTATGGTGTCACCCCAAAATAATGACACCCGGGGCGGTAATGACCCCCCCCCCCCCCAGCGACGCCACTGCTAAACCCTAATGCTTTTTGTCCATATGATGTTTTCGCACTAGGCAAATAGAATTATTACTTTACACAACACAACACCAATATCAAAAAGTATTTGCTTTCTTGTTCAAAAAGTTAATTTCCAGGGAGTTTTCACATGACATTCCCAAACAAAAGACAAAATATTTGTCTCAAAAATATCAACTAACGTTAAGAAACGAATCATCTAGACTCAAACTCTTCCAAATAATCACGCCTAAAGGAGGGGGCGATTTCCAGTGGGCGGAGGTGTTATGACCCAGCTGCAAATTCATTTTGAAACGAAATTTCGGAGTAAATCGAGAATTGCGCACTAGATTTGGAAAAAAAAATTGTTTAACGCCGAAAAAAGTCAGTGGACTGACGAGGACGAAAGCCAGCAATGTAACCGTGTGTAATACATTTTTTCTCCGCATCAGTGGTTTTCTAAAAATACCGCATTTAACGACTTGTGGACCGGTATTCGGGCTCTAAAACGGAAATCAAACCTTTAAACGCCGCTTCTAAAATCTTTAAACGCGACTTCAGTTTCACACTGTACTCAATTTCACCATTCACACTTTACACGAGTTAAAAGCAAAAGCGTGAAAAACGGAAGCGACGCGAGCGTAGGTTGTTCTAAAAACGACATGCGCCAGAAATAAAACGAGAGGCTTATAACAGGTTTTATGAATCCAGTAAGCAACTTGAATACCGTGAGATGGTACAGAATATAATTTACTTTCGTAACCAATACCAACGAAACATTTCCAAGTACTCTTGCAAGAAATTTAGGCGTAGTCAGTTAGACTCTACAACTTAGACGTTGAGATATTGCAACTTCTATGCAATTTCCGCGTTTAGATGATAATTGGAGCTTGGAGGAGGGAAGAGATTTGAGGGAAGTGATTGGGAATTATAATAAACTAATACTACATAGCTTCCCCTATTCCTGGGCTTAATTGTTTTTCGTTTTGATGAAACCTATGTTAAGCATTGTTCAACCAGCGATCAAATTTGATGACTTATTTTTGGTGATTTTTCGAAGTTTATTTTATTTGACAAATTAGACCATTTCCCCCTAAATAAATGTTTTAAAATATGTTTTAGCTCATTTTTGAGTCTATTTCGGAGTAAACGACAACCTCAAAAATGCTGAAAACAAAGTATTTTTCTTATTTAGCCTTTTGGTCGACAGGCCAATGGTGGGGGGACTACGCTACTGGAAGGCTCAGTGTTTTAACAAATGTAGATTGTAACGCGTTTTTATGAAAATGAGGTTTCAGCTACAAGTTGGGAAAACTGCAAAGCGTAAAAACATTTACTGTATAGGTTTATCTATTGATTCACAGTATTTATGTCTATCTCTTCTGCAGACCGCGAAAAATATAGGAGTATACTGCTCTAAATTATACTATCAAACATCAACTTTTCCAAACGTGTCTTACAAGGATTCTATTACAAACGTAATGAAAGCTTCAAATGAACAAAAACAGCTTCATGCCACTGTACAAGATGGCGAGGGAAAATCTAGACCAAGTTGTGATTTTCAACAACAAAACATTCGATGATGGTAAAAGATGCCAGAGTTGATTAAGTATAGATGTTAAGCAACTTATTGTGCCATGTTTATCTTTGCACACTTTTTTACATGGCTAGGAAACTAAAATCTAGAATCATAAGTCAACTAAGTCCAAACGACCCATTAAAAATAAGAATAGTGAATAACAAAATAACGGTACCGGTTTTCATTTGATGGTAGAAGTCCCTGGAATTTTAGTTAAGTAACAGGAAAGGGCTGAAGTCGGGAGTCCAATTTGGTAAATTTTTTTCCCGATTCCTCCGCCCTATATTTCAGACCATTTAGACCACAGACACAGGACAGACCGCGACGTTCAATCAATGAAAGGACTTCTGACGGAAATGGATTGGAGTAGAATGACGATGATGTCTACATTAATTAATATGATGATTCAGCAATCAAGGGGACGCTAACTTTTTGCTTGTGAGCAACAATTCGTACTTTTCATAATCAAACAATTGCAATCTTTTCTAAAGCTGTGGAGACTTAATCCAACTGTAATTCACGTCATATGTACTGTTAATGTTAGCTTACCAACACTTTTTTTTTACAAATTTTGTTTATTCAATGCAATGAAAATTAGTTTTGTTCAAATCATTTTAATTTTTCATTTAAAAGATTAATATCGCAAAGATTTTAACTTTTTGCGTCCACTTATGTCAAATTTGGGTGACAATATTTCACTAATTGATTTACAGTTGCCTTTAGGTGCCTATAAAGACTGTATAACAAGAGCACTTAAGTCAATTGGATGCGCAATTGCGCATAGAACTGAAGTGACTTTGCCTAAATACCTTAGAAACTAATAGTTTTTTATTAAACTATCTTTCATGTACCAACAATCTTTTCGCTGACAGCGAGTCAAAGAAATTGCAAACAGAGATTTTAAAAACTACGCTTGTTTCATGGCGGTGTTCTTGTCGCACGGAGAAAAAGGAAAAGTCCGAATGAAATCCGGAGTGATAGACATCCAAGACCACATATCCTTGCGCCCTTCCGCGGCAACAAGTGTTCATCGCTTTCAGGAAAACCCAAAATATTCATCATCCAAGTGAGCAACGCAGTTCAGAAGTTTCGAGCTGAAAATTATATAATCAACTTGCATCAGTGGAGTAATAAACCAATGACAATAAGATCAAGATTTATCCATGTATCCATTTACGGCTCAAGTCAAAAAACTGCTTCATTTAGGCCTAAATTCAATTTTGAACGTACCGATCCTTTGAGGACTGAGCGGAATACAATACCAAGATATTTCATAAACAAGATCAGAGATTTATAAACAATTCGTTTTCGAAGCGATCAACTGGAACAACATACATAATGATCATCGATGTTAGCTATAGGTTCAGATTTTACTGAAAGATCGCAGAATGCAAAAACACATCCGTTTTCTAAAAAATACTATTAAAGAAAATAAGAGGCATGACGTTATGAACTTAATCTGATACATCAGATTAATTATTGATAGCATTTAACAATGACTGCAAAAAGAGATATATAGAAAAGTTGTTTTTTTTTTTCGGCGAGAAGCAGAGTAATTTTTTTTGTTTTATGGATGTCACAATTGCTTTGTTTAAAGCCTATTTACTTAATGGAATAGACTGAGTATCGAACAATCACAATATTGATTCGAAGCACCTGAACTTGTTGGCGTTCAATCTAACGAACTCTTCTTTCATAATGTTTTAGGCATGCAGAGGTGGGCATGAGGAAGAAGCAGTAATACAATGTGATACAGATACGAAGTTCAACCTCCCAGAACATCAACATAAAAATAACAGCATAAACGATGAAGATGATCACGAAGATGGAGTAGCGACAGTTACTCCAGCCGGGGCCGACTTTTTGGTGTGCTATGGCACTGCCGAAGGTAGGTTAAATGATAATCACGTTGGTGACAAAACAAAAATATTGAAACAATATAGAGTACACATAAAACTTCGGGAACCCAATCGGCCGCTCTGATCGTCGTCAGCCTAATTGACCGCACCAAACAATCCGCTTGTAACTGCAACGCAATAAAAACTAACTAAAGAAACATTTTTAGCGTTTTCGACCACCAAAACATCATTTATTCGCACAATGAGCATACCCTTTCTCTATCTTTGTGTTAACCAGCCAGCACCGTTACAAATAGCTCGACTGAAAAAGTCTATTTGAATTAGATTTTTTTTCCAATGACGTCAACGCATTAAAACAATTGAGTAAGCTGTACAGGTTATTTACAGAACGAATAATTATATGATCAGGCTATAATTTGTGGCGTAACCAGGGGTATAATATATCTGTCCAACGGGCTAAACAGGGTTGAATGCCACACCCTCAGCCAAGTCATTTAGAATACCTAACCAAAATAATTAAGCGTGCTTTTGACGGTGTATTGAACTTGAACAGGAAGTAAGGAGGGCTGAAGGAGCTGTGTACCTTAATTCTGTCAAAGGGCTTCCAAATCTCTGAAAGTTAGTTTTCCAAATGGCTCTACAAACGTGCAAAATGTCATCCAAATAGCTATTTCTTTCTAAAAAAATTACTAAAATTGGCCAGTAAGCTCCCTCCTCTTTAGCAAAATGATTACGCACTTTTAATGTGCTTCGCCTGAATAGTTCTCCAACAATCCTGTTAAAATTTTAAAAATCTGAATATATTTCTTTAACAGGTGGTGTGTCATATCGGCACCCAGATACCGGTTCCTGGTTAATTGAAAACATGGTAACAGTGTTACAAGACTACAGTGAAAAAGTAAAAAGGAAGTCAAAATGGAAATCCATCTATTTATTAATTACATGTGTTTGAACTTCGAACTGACGGCAGGGCAAATTCGTTAATTTTAGTTGAACACGCATTTGTGATTAAGTTAACACCTGGGATGCAATATCAAAATTCACAGGCGACTATCTAATTAGGAAGATCCGCAACGTAAAAAATCATCAGGCAATTTTCCTGGGAAAACCATTTAATTCCGAATCTTACTGTTTAGAATTATGTACTGGAATATTGAAAAATGAATTAGGAAAAAAAATGGTGAAAGGCTCGTTTTGTCGTTTATACTGGACGCGAAGCAATTAAATTTTGACGTCATGGACAATTTGCGAAACGGTTTCAACCGATCGCAAACTTCGCGAGCGATTGCGTAGCTTCACTGAGACAATATTGTTGTGATTAGCCAATTTTGAGCAAATGACGTAAGCGACCATTAGCGAATGTTGCCAGCTTTCGCTTTGCGTACAGTGTAAACGCACCTTTAATTCAGAACTGCGGCATAAATTCGTAGATCTAACCATGCAACAAAACCGTCATATTTAAATCATTTTCTAAAAGAAGTACACTCTATTACTGTCTGCATTCAATAAACGATTCAAAAATCAACGGTTATTTGATAGTATGCCTGTGCGCCCTTATCCGTAAGCATTTTATGTTACAGGGTTGGATTTTGTGTTATTGTAGAAGAAATAGGAGATTTGGACTTTGCATCCCTAATGACAGTAGTCACAGAGAAAGCTGCCAGAAAACGATGCAACATAACAAGAAATCGAAAAAAGCAACTGCTGCTCCAAATCCCTTGCACTATGTCCACTCTTTGGAAAAAAATACTTTCCATTACTCACAAAAAATCAAATGGCACCAACTTATGATAAAGATTTTTCCGATGACGATGACGCACTCTTGTAAACTCTTCTCTTTTTTCCGCTTTGAACCGAAAGCGAATCAAGCAAAACTTTTCGAAAGCCGCCAACATAACCGTGCGAAATACATTTTTGCTCAGCGTCGATGGTTTTCCAAAAACACCACGTTTAACGGCAAACTTGTTGACCGGTATCCAGGCTCTAAAACGGAAATTACAAGAACCAAAGATTTTGTAAACCTTTAAAAATTTCACTTGGTACTCAATTACACCGTTCACATCAGTGAAAAACAGAAGTCTGAACAAAAAAAGGCGTGATGCGAGCGTCGGTTGTTCTAAAAACTACATGTGCCAGAAACACAATGAGACGCTCCTACACAGTTTTTTGAATAGAATAAGTAAGTTGAATACCGTGAGATGGTGCAGAATATTATTGAATTCGGTAACCAATACCGACCAAACATTTCTAAATATCCTTGCGAGAAATATAAGCGTAGTCAGTTAGACTCTAGAAGTTAGACGTTGAGATACTCCAACTTCTACGCGTTTCCGCCTTTGGATGATAATCAAAAGGGGGGAACGAGATTTGAGAGAAGTGATTGGGAATTGCAATAAACTAATACTGAATGGCTTCCCTTATTCCTGAGCTTAGTTTTTTTTTGATGAAACCTATATCAAACACTTTTCAACCAGCGATCAAATTTGATTGTTTATTGTTGGCGATTTTTCAAAGTTTGTTCAGATTCATATGTTTTAATTTTGACAAATTAGCCCCTTTGCCCCTAAATAAATGTTTTAAAACAAGCTTTAAATCATTTTTGAGTCTATTCTCGAGTTAAAGACAGCCTCAGAAGAGCTAAAAGCGTGAAGCGTGATATTTTCCTTATTTTGTATTTTGGTCGACAGACCAATGGTGGGGAGATACGCTACTGGAAGGCTCAGTGTTTCAACAAATGGAGATTGTAGACGCGGTTTTATGAAAATGAGGTTTCAGCTCAAGGTTGGGAAAACTGCAAAACGTGAACACTTACTGTATAGGTTTATCTATTGGTTTACAGTATTTCTATCTATCTCTACTGCAGACTGCAGAAAAATACAGGAGTATATTTTGCTAATATATACTATTAAAAAAATCATCTTATGCAAACGCGTCCAACAAGGATTCTATCACAAACGTAATGGAAGACGATAACGCGAAAACGAACAAAAACAGCTTCATGCCAATCTACAAGATGGTGAGGGAAAAATTAGGACATGTTGTGATTTTCAACAACAAACTATTCGATGATGGTAAAAGATGCCAGAGTTGATTAGGTATAGATGTTAAGCAACTTATTGTGCCATGTTTATCTTTGCACACTTTTTTACATGGCTAGGAAACCAAATTCTAGAATCATGTCGACTAAGTCCAAAAGACACATTCAAAAATAAGAATAGTTAATAACCAAACGACGGTACCGGTTTTTACTTGATGGTAGAAGTCCCTGGAATTTTAGCTAAGTAGCAGGAAAGAGCTAAAATTGGGAGTCCAATTTGGTTAATCTTTTAGCGACTCCGACGCCCTATATTTCAGACCATTTAGACCTCACACACGGGACAGACCGCGACGTTCAATCAATGAAAGGACTTCTGAAGGAAATGGGATTGGAGTAGAATGACCATAATTTCTACAACAATTATGATGATGATTCAGCAATTAAGGGGACGCTAACTTTTTGTTTGTGAGCAACAATTCGTATTTTTCATGATCAAACAATTGCAATCTTTTTTAAAGCTGTCGGGACTTAATCCAACTGTAATTCACATTATATATACGGTTAGTGGTAGCTTACCAACGCTTTTTTTTACAAATTTTAGTTTATTCGATGCAATGAAAATCATTTTCGTTCAAATTATTAAAGTTTTTCATTGAAAAAAAACTTCAGAGATTTTAACTTTTGTGTCTACTTGTGTCAAATTTGAGTGTCATTATTGCACAAATTGATTTACAGTTGCTCATTAAGACTGCATAATAAGAGCACTCAGGTCAATTGGATGCGCATAGAGCTGAAGTAACTTTGCCTAAATACCTTAGAAACTGATAGTTTTCTATTAAACTATTTTTCACCCAGCAACACTCTTTTTGCTGGCAGGGCGTCAAAGAAATTGCTAAGAAAGATTTTCAAAGCTCACGCTTTTTTCATGGCGGTGTTCTTGTCGCACGGAGAAAAAGGAAAAGTACGAATGAAATTCGGATTGATGGACATCCAACACCATATCCTTGCGCATTGCAGCGGACGCAAGCGTCTGTCGCTTTCAGGAAAACCCAAAATATTCATCATCCAAGCAACGCAGTTCAGCAGTGTTGAGCTGCAAATCATATCACCAACTTGCATCAGTGGCGTAATGAAGGTCAAGGCTTCAATCAATGACGATAAGGTCAAGGTTTATCGATGTATCTATTTAGGCTCTAGTATAAAAATTGCTTCATTGAGGCTTAAATTCAATTTTGAACTTACCGATCCTTTGAGGACTGAGCGGAATACAAAACCGAGCTATTTCATAAACAAGATCGGTGATTCAAAGACTATTCGTTTTCGAAGCGATCAACTGGAACAACATACATAATGATCATCGATGTTAGCAGTAGGTTCAGATTTTACTGAAAGATTGCAGAATGCAAAAACACATCCGTTTTCTCAAAGCACTATTACAGAAAATAAGAGGCATGATGTTATGAGCTTAATCTGATACATCAGATTAATTATTGATAGCATTTAACAATGACTACAAAAAAATTACAAAAAAGTTGCTTTTGTTCGGCGTGAGGCAGGGTAATTTTTTTTGTATGTCATGAATATCGCAATGACCTTGTTGAAGGGCTTTTTACTTCATTGGATAGACGGAGTATCGAACAATCACAATATTGATTCGAAGCACCTGAACTTGTTGGCGTTCAATCTACCGAACTCTTCTTTTATAATGTTTTAGGCATGCAGAGGTGGGCATGTGGAAGAAGCAGCAATACAATGTGATACAGATACGAAGTTCAACCTCCCGGAACATCAACATAAAAATAACTGCATAAACGATGAAGATGATCACGAAGATGGAGTAGCGACAGTTACTCCAGCCGGGGCCGACTTTTTGGTGTGCTATGGCACTGCCGAAGGTAGGTTGAATGATTATTGTGTTTTGTGACAAAACAAAAAAATTGAAACAATATAGAGTACACATTAAACTCCCGGCACCCAATCGGCCCCGCTTATCGTCCTCAGCCTAATCGACCGCACTAAACAATCCGGTTGTAATTGCAACACAATAAAGTCTAACAAGAGAAACAATTTTAGCGTTTTCGACCACCAAAACATCATTTATTCGCACAATGAGCATGCCCTTTCTCCATCTCTGTGTTATCCAGCCAGCACCGTAACAAATAGCTCGAGTGAAAAAGTCTATTCGAATTAGATTTTTTTTCCAATGACGTCAACGCATTAAAACAATTGATTACGCTGTACAGGTTATTTACAGAACGAATAATTATATGATTAGGCTATAATTTGTGGCGTAACGTGAGGTATAATATATCTGTCCAACGGGCTAAAGTGGGTTGAATGCCACACCCTCAGCCAAGTCATTTAGAATACCTAACCAAAATAATTAAGCGTGCTTTTGAAAGTGTATTGAACTTGAACAGGAAGTAAGGAGGGCTAAAGGGGCTGTGTAACTTAATTCTGTCAAAGGGATTCAAAATCTCTGAAAGATAGTTTTCCAAATGGCTCTACAAACGTGCAAAATGCCATCCAAATAGCTATTTCTTTCTAAAAAAATTACTAAAATTGGCCAGTGGTTGAAGAATTTGCTCCCCAGACCCCTGTCCGACGTCCGTGAAACGCAGGCAAATTTCAGTTTTGAGGTTAAGCTCCCTCCTCTTTAACAAAATGATTACGCACTTTTAATGTGCTTCGCCTGAATAGTTCTCCAACAATCATGTTAAAATTTTAAAAATCTGAATATATTTCTTTAACAGGTCGTGTGTTATATTGGCACCCAGATACTGGTACCTGGTTTATTGAAAACATGGCAACAGTGTTACGAGATTACCGTGAAAAAGTAAAAAGTCAAAATCGAAGTCCATCTATTTATTAATTTCATGTGTTTTAACTTCGAACTGACTTCATGACAAATTCGTTAATTTTAGTTGAACACGCATTTGTGATTAAGTTAACACCTGGGATGCAATATCAAAATTCACATGCGTTTATCTAATTAGGAAGGTCCGCAACTTAAAAAAAACGTAAGGCAATTTTCTTGGGAAAGCCATTTAATTCAAACAAGTCAATTTTACTCTTAAGAATTATGTACCGGAATATTGAAAAATAAATTAAAAAAAAATATGGTTAAAGGCTCGTTTATACTGGACGCGAAGCAACTAAAATTTGACGTCATGGACAACTTGCGAATGGTTTCAACCGATCGCAAACTTTGCGAGCGGTTTCTTATCTTCACTCAGACAATATTGTTGTTGTGGTTAGCCTATTTCAAGCAAACGACGTATAGTAAGCAACCACTAGCGAAGATTGCCAACTTTCGCTTCACATACAGTGTAAACGCACCTTCAATTTAGAACTGCGGCATAAATTCGTAGATCTAACCATGCAACAAACCCGTCATATTTAAATCATTTTCTAAAAGAAGTACACTCTATTACTGTCTGCATTCATTAAACGAGTCAAGAATTAACGGTTATTTGGTAGTATGCCTGTGCGCCCTTATCCGTAAGCATTTTATGTTACAGGTTTGGATTTTGTGTTATTTTAGGAAAAATAGAAGATTTGGACTTTGCATCCCTAATGACAGTAGTCACAGAGAAAGCTGCCAGAAAACGATGCAACATAACAAGAAATCCAAAAAAAAACTGCTGCTCCAAATCCTTTGCACTGTGTCCACTCTTCGAAAACAAATTTAGTTTCCATTACTAACAAAAAATCAAATGACACCAACTTATGATGAAGATTTTTCCGATGAAGATCACGCACTCTTGTAAACTTTGTTCCTTTTTTTGCTTGAACCGAAAGCAAATCAAGCAAAACTTTTCGAAAGCCGCCAACATAACCGTGCGAAATACATTTTTGCTCAACGTCGATGGTTTTCCAAAACACCGCGTTTAACGGCAAACTTGTTGACCGGTATTCGGGCTCTAAAACGGAAATCACAAGAACCAAAGATTTTGTAAACCTTTAAACGTCGCCTCAATTTCACATCGTACTCAATTACACCGTTCACACCAGTTAAAAGTAGAAGTCTGAACGAAAAAGGACGTGATGCGAGCGTCGGTTGTTCTAAAAACTACATGTGCCAGAAAAACAATGAAACGCTTCTACAGCTTTTTGAATAGAGTAAGCAAGTTGAATACCGTGAGATGGTACAGAATATTATTGAATTCGGTAACCAATACCGACCAAATATTTCCAAATACCCTTGCGAGAAATATAAGCATAGTCAGTTAGACTCTAGAAGTTAGACGTTGAGATACTCCAACTTCTACGCGTGTCCGCCTTTGGATGATAATTAGAGGGGGGAACGAGATTTGAGAGAAGTGATTGGGAATTATAATAAACTAATACTTAATGGCTTCCCCTATTCCTGAGCTTAGTTTTTTTTTTTGATGAAACCTATATTAAGCATTTTTCAACCAGCCATCAAATTTGATTGTTTAATTTTGGCAATTTTTCAAAGTTTGTTCTGATTTATATGTTTTAATTTTGACAAATTAGCCCCTTTGCCCTAAATAAATGTTTTAAATCAAGCTTTAAATCATTTTTTGAGTCTATTCCGGAGTTAAAGACAGCCTCAGAAAAGCTAAAAGCGTGAAGCGTGATATTTTCCTTATTTTGTAGTTAGGTCGACAGGCCAATGGTGGGGAGATACGTTGGGGGGAATTTAGGGGGGGCATTGTGCCCTGGCCCACCCCTTTGGGTCTCCAGGATTGCAAAATTGGATATCAAAGGAAGCAAAATTGAGGCATGGTCCCCCCCCCCCTTTGCAAGTAGGGCATAAGGTTTGATCACACAAAGGGGATGTTTTATGCGTTACATTTAAGCTTTGGGTGAAAATTCGGACTAAATTTGAGTGAAGACCTTTTTTTTTTTGCTCTTCACCTAATTTTGGGCAAAAATTCGGACTAAATTTGCAGAGGTGAAGTCGAGGACACAAAGCTCGAGGCCAAGGCCAGGGACACAAAAAATCTTTTCCGAGGACAGCCTTTCCGGGATAGACCCTCTCGAGGCCAAGGACAGGAATGCTCGAGGCCAAGGCAAGGACCAAAGACACAATGCAAGTGTTCTAAAAAAAAGGTTTTGAAAAAAGTTTTTCAGGCGATTTCCAATTCATTGGCGTACCCATAATTTTTGATCAGGGGAGGCCTAAACCACAAATCACATGCAATGACGTCATCAAAATTTTTCCAAAAAGGAAGTTTTTGTGGGACAAAGATATCGTAGGATGGAAGATCTGAAATCGTTGCCTGCTGGCACGTAACTAGTATTTTGCAAAAGGGGAGGGCTTAAGCTAATAGTTGAAAAGTGCAAATATGTAGCTTTGGAAACGTGTTGAGAAAGCTAGTGTAACTCAAAGGTAGCACAGCCGCCGGAGGCTTTGGGAGTCTGGGGGCGAAGCCCCCAGCCTCTGGGCGATTTTTTGGTAAAAAAAGCTATTTTAATGCCATTGAATCACAATTTGCAAGTGTTCAGAGCCATTTGAAAGCACTAGATTTTTGGCATTTGAAAGCCAATCGAAAAAATTAAATTGTTAAATTCCCATTTTCCTTGCAATTTAAGTCCAAAACACGTTTTAAATCTAGCATTTGAGTTAAATTTCAATTGTAAGTGTTTTGGTCCGGGAAGGGGGAAGTAAGGTGCATTGTCTCTCTCAACATTTTAGCAGTAAATAATAATCCACTCGAAGATTTTCCTTTAAGACTTTTGTTTTGTCATGAAAATAACCAGTTATAGGAGTACATGTTTGGCGTGAGGCCCAGGCCCCCTCAAATGACGTTCAATGATTTGTTCAAACAGCATTTTCCATGGCTAATTTTTTTAAGGATCTTGTGGGTAAAAACCGGCGAGGTTGGAGGTGCTTCACTGAATTGTTATGGAAAAATGGTACAATAGATCGTTACGCCTACTAACCATGTTATTGCCGAGCCTTATTTACATCGCACTGGGCCCCGGGCACTTTAGAGATTTTCGCGACATCTTTTTACCAAATATAGGTGAAGACCAAAAAAAAGTCTTACGATTTCAGCGCGGGGCCCCTAGCTGGTACTGCACCATCTTATGGTAAATCCGGCCCTGATTAATGCATTACGTTCATAAAAAAGTTAGATGTGGGCCTTAAGATAGCAACTTATAGGACGAAATCTCTCTATTTCTTTCGGGTTATACGTTAAATTGGCTGGCAACAATTGAATTGAGGGGGGCCCGGGACCTCTGGTCTTCAATATTGTTGTTAGTTACTGTTGCAAGCAAAAAATGCTAAAAAGAAACTGAAGCCGAAGAAACAGTAGGCGTTTGTGGTGAAATTTCAATTGGGGAGACCGAACACCCTGCCCCCCCTTGGCTACACCTATGCTCCTAAGTGAGAAATAGAAAAAAGGTGTTCGCAAATTTTCCGCGAGGTTTCTGGCGTTTTCCATCGAAATTTCAACTGTTAAAAAAAATAGTGCTGTCCTCAAGCCGAGGACAGGCCAATTTTGAAAGACATGAGGCCTCAAGGCCAAAGCCAAGAACTTCAACATGTGTCCTCGAGGACGTCCTCGAAGCCAAAGACGTCTTCGAGGAATCAACCTCTGTAAATTTGAGTGAAGACCTTTTTTTTTTTGCTCTTCACCTAATTTAGGGCGAAAATTCGGACTAAATTTAAGTGGAACAATTTCTGATTCAAATCTTTGTTCTTCCCAAATTTTCTGAAGTTCCTGGCCCCCCCTTTCAAACTCCTGCGTACGCTACTGCCCTTATCCGTAAGCTTTTTATGTTACAGAGTTGGATTTTGTGTTATTTTAGAGGAAATAGAAGATTTGGACTTTGCATACCTAATGACAGTAGTCACAGAGAAAGTTGCCAGAAAACGACAGATCATAACAAGAAATGGAAAAAGGAAATTGCTGCTCCAAATCCTTTGCACTGTGTCCACTCTTCGAAAACAAATTTAGTTTCCATTACTAACAAAACATCAAATGACACCAACTTATGATAAAGATTTTTCCGATGAAGATCACGCACTCTTGTAAACTCTGCTCTTTTTTCTGCTTTTAACCGAAAGCAAATCAAGCAAAACTTTTCGAAAGCCGCCATCATAACCGTGTGAAATACATTTTTGTTCAGCGTCGATGGTTTTCCAAAACACCGCGTTTAACGGCAAACTTGTTGACCGGTATTCGGGCTCTAAAACGGAAATCACAAGAACTAAACATTTTGTAAACCTTTAAACGCCGCCTTAATTACACCGTTCACACCAGTCAAAAACAGAAGTCTGAGCGAAAACGCACGCGACGCGAGCGTCGGTTGTTCTAAAAACTACATGCGCCAGAAACACAACGAAAGGCTTCTACAGTTTAAGTAAGTTGAATACCGTGAGATGGTACAGAATATTATTGAATTCGGTAACCAATACCGACCAAACATTTCCAAATACCCTTGCGAGAAATATAAGCGTAGTCAGTTAGACTCTAGAAGTTAGACGTTGAGATACTCCAACTTCTACGCGTTTCCGCCTTTGGATGATAATTAGAGGGGGGAACGAGATTTGAGAGAAGTGATTGGGAATTATAATAAACTAATACTTAATGGCTTCCCCTATTCCTGAGCTTAGTTTTTTTTTTTTTTTTTTGATGAAACCTATATTAAGCATTTTTCAACCAGCGATCAAAGTTGATTGTTTAATTTTGGCGATTTTTCAAAGTTTGTTCTGATTTATATGTTTTAATTTTGACAAATTGGCCCCTTTGCCCCTAAATAAATGTTTTAAAACAAGCTTTAAATCATTTTTGAGTCTATTCTCGAGTTAATAACAGCCTCAGAAAAGCTAAAAGCGTGAAGCGTGATATTTTCCTTATTTTGTATTTTGGTCGACAGACCAATGGTGGGGAGATACGCTACTGGAAGGCTCAGTGTTTCACCAAATGTAGAATTGTAGACGCGGTTTTATGAAAATGAGGTTTCAGCTCAAGGTTGGGAAAACTGCAAAACGTGAACATTTACTGTATAGGTTTATCTATTGGTTTACAGTATTTCTATCTATCTCTACTGCAGACTGCAGAAAAATACAGGAGTATATTTGGTTAAATTATACTATCAATAAAATCATCTTTTGCAAACGCGTACAACAAGGATTCTATCACAAACGTAATGGAAGACGATAACGCGAAAACGAACAAAAACAGCTTCATGCCAATCTACAAGATGGCGAGGGAAAAATTAGGACAAGTTGTGATTTTCAACAACAAACTATTCGATGATGGTAAAAGATGCCAGAGTTGATTAGGTATAGATGTTAAGCAACTTATTGTGCTATATTTATCTTTGCACACTTTTTTACATGGCTAGAAAACCAAATTCTAGAATCATAAGTCGACTAAGTCCAAAAGACACATTCAAAAATAAGAATAGTTAATAACCAAACGACGGTACCGGTTTTTACTTGATGGTAGAAGTCCCTGGAATTTTAGCTAAGTAGCAGGAAAGAGCTAAAATTGGGAGTCCAATTTGGTTAATCTTTTAGCGACTCCGACGCCCTATATTTCAGACCATTTAGACCTCACACACGGGACAGACCGCGACGTTCAATCAATGAAAGGACTTCTGAAGGAAATGGGATTGGAGTAGAATGACCATAATTTCTACAACAATTATGATGATGATTCAGCAATTAAGGGGACGCTAACTTTTTGTTTGTGAGCAACAATTCGTATTTTTCATGATCAAACAATTGCAATCTTTTTTAAAGCTGTCGGGACTTAATCCAACTGTAATTCACATTATATATACGGTTAGTGGTAGCTTACCAACGCTTTTTTTTACAAATTTTAGTTTATTCGATGCAATGAAAATCATTTTCGTTCAAATTATTAAAGTTTTTCATTGAAAAAAAACTTCAGAGATTTTAACTTTTGTGTCTACTTGTGTCAAATTTGAGTGTCATTATTGCACAAATTGATTTACAGTTGCTCATTAAGACTGCATAATAAGAGCACTCAGGTCAATTGGATGCGCATAGAGCTGAAGTAACTTTGCCTAAATACCTTAGAAACTGATAGTTTTCTATTAAACTATTTTTCACCCAGCAACACTCTTTTTGCTGGCAGGGCGTCAAAGAAATTGCTAAGAAAGATTTTCAAAGCTCACGCTTTTTTCATGGCGGTGTTCTTGTCGCACGGAGAAAAAGGAAAAGTACGAATGAAATTCGGATTGATGGACATCCAACACCATATCCTTGCGCCTTGCCGCGGCAACAGGTGTCCGTCGCTTTCAGGAAAACCCAAAATATTCATCATCCAAGCAACGCAGTTAAGCAGTGTTGAGCTGCAAATCATATCACCAACTTGCATCAGTGGCGTAATGAAGGTCAAGGCTTCAATCAATGACAATAAGGTCAAGGTTTATCGATGTATCTATTCAAGCTCAAGTATAAAAATTGCTTCATTGAGGCTTACATTCAATTTTGAACTTACCGATCCTTTGAGGACTGAGCGGAATACAAAACCGAGATATTTCGTAAACAAGATCAGTGATTCATAAACAATTCGTTTTCAAAGCGATCAACTGGAACAACATACATAATGATCATCGATGTTAGCAGTAGGTTCAGATTTTACTGAAAGATTGCAGAATGCAAAAACACATCCGTTTTCTCAAAGCACTATTACAGAAAATAAGAGGCATGATGTTATGAGCTTTATCTAATACATCAGATTAGTTATTGACTAGCCTGAAACAATGACTACAAAAAAATTACAAAAAAGTTGCTTTTGTTCGGCGTGAGGCAGGGTAATTTTTTTGTATGTCATGAATATCGCAATGGCCTTGTTGAAGGGCTATTTACTTCATTGGATAGACGGAGTATCGAACAATCACAATATTGATTCGAAGCACCTGAACTTGTTGGCGTTCAATCTACCGAACTCTTCTTTCTTAATGTTTTAGGCATGCAGAGGTGGGCATGAGGAAGAAGCAGCAATACAATGTGATTCAGATACGAAGTTCAACCTCCCGGAACATCAACATAAAAATAACTGCATAAACGATGAAGATGATCACGAAGATGGAGTAGCAACAGTTACTCCAGCCGGGGCCGACTTTTTGGTGTGCTATGGCACTGCCGAAGGTAGGTTGAATAATTATTGTGTTTTGTGACAAAACAAAAAAATTGAAACAATATAGAGTACACATTAAACTCCCGGCACCCAATCGGCCCCGCTTATCGTCGTCAGCCTAATCGACCGCACTAAACAATCCGGTTGTAATTGCAACGCAATAAAGTCTAACAAGAGAAACAATTTTAGCGTTTTCGACCACCAAAACATCATTTATTCGCACAATGAGCATGCCCTTTCTCCATCTCTGTGTTATCCAGCCAGCACCGTTACAAATAGCTCGACTGAAAAAGTCTATTTGAATTAGATTTTTTTTCCAATGACGTCAACGCATTAAAACAATTGATTACGCTGTACAGGTTATTTACAGAACGAATAATTATATGATCAGGCTATAATTAGTGGCATAACCAGGGGTATAATATATCTGTCCAACGGGCTAAAGTGGGTTGAATGCCACACTCTCAGCCAAGTCATTTAGAATACCTAACCAAAATAATTAAGCGTGCTTTTGAAAGTGTATTGAACTTGATCACGAAATAAGGAGGGCTGAAGGGGCTGTGCAACTGAATTCTGTCAAAGGGCTTCAAAATCTCTGAAAGATAGTTTTCCAAATGGCTCTACAAACGTGCAAAATGCCATCCAAATAGCTATTTTTTTCTAAAAAAATTACTAAAATTGGCCAGTGGTTGAAGAATTTGCTCCCCAGACCCCTGTCCGACGTCCGTGAAACGCAGGCAAATTTCAGTTTTGAGGTTAAGCTCCCTCCTCTTTAACAAAATGATTACGCACTTCTAATGTGCTCCGCCTGAATAGTTCTCCAACAATCCTGTTAAAATTTTTAAAATCTGAATATATTTCTTTAACAGGTGGTGTGTCATATCGGCACCCAGATACTGGTACCTGGTTTATTGAAAACATGGTAACGGTGTTACGAGATTACCGTGAAAAAGTAACGTAAAATCAAAATCCATCTATTTATTAATTTCATGTGTTTGAACTTCGAACTGACTGCATGGCAAATTGGTCAATTTTATTTGAACACGCATTTGTGATTAAGTTAAAACACCTGGGATGCAATTTTAAAATTCACAGGCGTTTATCTAATTAGGAAGATTCGCAACTTAAAAAAACGTACGGCAATTTTTCTGAAAAACCTATTTAATTCAAACAAGTAAATCTTACTGTTAAGAATTATGTACTGGTATATTGAAAAATGAATTTATAAAAAATATGGTTAAAGGTTTGTTTACACTGGACGCGAAGCAACTAAAATTTGACGTCATCGACAACTTGCGAAACGATTTCAATCGATCGCAAACTTCGCGAGCGATTGCTTAACTTCACTGAGACAATATTGCTGTTGTGGTTAGCCTATTTTGAGCAAACGACGTAAGCGACCACTAGCGAATGTTGCCAACTTTCGCTTCGCGTACAGTGTAAACGCACCTTTAATTTAGAACTGCGGCATAACTTTGTAGATCTAACCATGCAACAAACCCGTCATATTTAAATCATTTTCTAAAAGAAGTACACTCTATTACTGTCTGCATTCATTAAACGAGTCAAGAATTAACGGTTATTTGATAGTATGCCTCTGCACACTTATCCGTAAGCTTTTTATGTTACAGGTTTGGATTTTGTGTTATTTTAGGAGAAATAGAAGATTTGGACTTTGCATCCCTAATGACAGTAGTCACAGAGAAAGCTGCCAGAAAACGACAGAACATAACAAGAAATCCAAAAAGAAACTGCTGCTCCAAATCCTTTGCACTGTGTCCACTCTTCGAAAACGAATTTAGTTTTCATTACGCACAAACAATCAAATGGCACCAACTTATGATGAAGATTTTTCCGATGACGATGACGCACTCTTGTAAACTATGTTCTTTTTTTTGCTTGAACCAAAAGCGAATCAAGCAAAACTTTTCGAAAGCCGCCAACATAACCGTGCAAAATACATTTTTGCTCAGCGTCGATGGTTTTCCAAAACACCGCGTTTAACGGCAAACTTGTTGACCGGTATCCAGGCTCTAAAACGGAAATCACAAGAACTAAACATTTTGTAAACCTTTAAACGCCGCCTCAATTTCACATCGTACTCAATTACACCGTTCACGCCAGTTAAAAGTAGAAGTCTGAACGAAAAAGGACGTGATGCGAGCGTCGGTTGTTCTAAAAACTACATGCGCCAGAAACACAATGAGACGCTCCTACACAGTTTTTTGAATAGAGTAAGCAAGTTGAATACCGTGAGATGGTACAGAATATAATTGATTTCGGTAACCAATACCGACCAAACATTTCCAAATACCCTTGCGAGAAATATAAGCGTAGTCAGTTAGACTCTAGAAGTTAGACGTTGAGATACTCCAACTTCTACGCGTGTCCGCCTTTGGATGATAATCAAAAGGGGGGAACGAGATTTGAGAGAAGTGATTGGGAATTGCAATAAACTAATACTGAATGGCTTCCTCTATTCCTGAGCTTAGTTTTTTTTTTTTTTTGATGAAACCTATATTAAGCATTTTTCAACCAGCGATCACATTTGATTGCTTATTTTAGGCGATTTTTCAAAATTTGTTCAGATTCATATGTTTTAATTTTGACAAATTAGCCCCTTTGCCCCTAAATAAATGTTTCAAAATAACCTTTAAATCATTTTTTGAGTCTATTCCGGTGTTAAAGACAGCCCCAGAAGAGCTAAAAGCATGGTATTTTCCTTATTTTGTATTTTGCTCGACAGGCCAATGGTGGGGAGATACGCTACTGGAATTCTCAGTGTTTCAACAAATGTACATTGTAACGCGTTTTCATGAAAATGAGATTTTAGCTCAAGGTTGGGAAAACTGCAAAACGTGGAACCTTACTGTATAGGTTTATCTATTGGTTTACAGTATTTCTATCAATCTCTACTGTAGACTGCAGAAAAATACAGCTATTAAAAAAATCATCTATTGCAAACACGTCGTCCAACAAGGATTCTATCACAAACGTAATGGAAGACGATAATGCGAAAAGACAAGTTGTGATTTTCAACAATAAACTATTTGATGATGGTAAAAGATGCCAAAGTTGATTAGGTATAGATGTTAAGCAACTTATTGTGCCATGTTTATCTTAACACATTTTTTTACATGGCTAGAAAACCAAAATCTAGAATCATAAGTCGACTAAGTCCAAAAGACACATTCAAAAACAAGAATACTTAATTAATAACCAAACGACGGTACCGGTTTTTACTTGATGGTATGAGTCCCTGGAATTTTAGTTAAGTAACAGGAAAGGGCTGAAGTCGGGAGTCCAACTTGATTGATTTTTTTCCCGATTCCTCCGCCCTATATTTCAGACCATTTGGATGACAGACACGGGACAGACCGCGACGTTCAATCAATGAAAGGACTTCTGACGGAAATGGGATTGGATTGGAGTAAAATGACGATGATGTCTACAGTAATTACTATGACGATTTCAGCAACCAACGTGACGCTAACTTTTTGTTTGTGAGCAACAATTCGTATTTTTCATAATCAAAACAATTGCAATCTTTTCTAAAGCTGTGGAGACTTAATCCAACTGTAATTCAAGTCATATATAGGCCTACTGTTAATGTTAACTTACCAACCCTTTTTTTTAATTTTGTTTATTCGATGCAATGAAAATTATTTTCGTTCAAATTATTATAACTTTTTATTAAAAAAAATAATAGCGCAAAGGTTCTAACTTTCTGTGTCCACTTATGTCAAATTTGAGTGACAATATTGCACAAATTTATTTATAGTTGCCTTTAGGTAAGTCAATTGGATGCGGATAAAGCCGAAGTGACTTAGCCTAAATACCTTAAAAACTAAAAGTTTTTTTACTAAACTATTTCACTGGCCAACACAATTTTTGGTGCCAAGAAGTTAAGAACGGTTTTAGGCTAATTTGGGGGTGCTGATTCCAAAAATGATCTTGTTTTTGCTCTATCAGGTCAATTTTTTGAGATATCCAACATTTTTGGTTTCTATGCGATAGACTGTTTAGCAGTGTCTTCAGTAGGATGCTGTTTCATGTCTTTGTCTCGCAATTTACTTGATTTGTTTTTCAGAAGTGTTTTCATTGCCGCTTTAGCAAGCAGGAAATATAAACACCAATTGTTTACACACTTCCTTTTCCTCTTTTGTGTTTCTCATCACTAGTCTTAAAGCTGCCGTTCTGTCTCACTAGACTAATGTAGCTGAAGAGCTTAGCACTGATAAACAGTCACGTTTACTGCTTAGTGCATAGGTTGGAATATAAGCATAACTAAATAAGCAACATCCACTTGCAATAACTATCAGTTGTGATGATATGGAAGTGCATGTCAGTTTATAAGAGAAGATATAGATAGTCAAGTTAGATATACAGACATAGTTAGATATTGTACCACTGTATATTCATTAGTTAGATACACTATACTAGGCTGTAGTATACTGCTATATCATAGGGTTACCGGTATATGAAGCTAATATTAGTTTACATTGTTATGCAGATATATTACATCTAAAGCAGTAAGTTATGGCTACTTCATCTAGAAGAAGTTGTGTAAATGACCCTAATGTTTTTTTGTTATATATGTGGCGAATACACATTGGAGCACAACCGAAAGCTAATCACTGATTTTGTGAAACAAGCTTATTTAGCTTATTTCAAAGTGAAACTCCCCATATTGTTTGCAAAGACTGCATCGAGCATTTACGGCGATGGACAAAAAAAACATAGGAAAGGCTTGAGGTTTGCAATTCCGATGGTGTGGCGAGAGCCAAAAGATCATTACAGTGACTGCTACTTTTGTGGAATAAAGACCAAAGGCATCAATAGGAAGAATAGAACCTCATTAACATATCCAAGTTTGGATTCGGCAATCAGGCCTGTTCCACACAGTGAAGAACTTCCTATTCCTGTTTTTAAAGGTTTGTTGAGCCAGTGAAGATGATCTTTCCTCTACTGACAGTGAAACTACTATTGCAGACAACGACTTTCCACCTTCTCTGTTACCTCCTCAACTATTTTCACAAAATGAACTAAATGATTTGGCAAGAGACCTGAACTTGTCCAAAGAGTCTTCTGAACTGTTGGCATCAAGACTAAAAGAAAAGAATCTTTTACAACCAGGAACTTTTATAACTTACTATCGAAATCGTCACGCTGAATTTCTACCTTATTTTACACAAGAAAAAGATATAGTATTTTGCAATAATGTTGAGGGCGTTCTGAAGAAGCTTGGAGTCACCCAATATGATCCCAATGATTGGCGACTTTTTATTGATAGCTGCAAACGAAGTTTAAAATGTGTTCTCTTGCACAATGGAAATGATTTTGGATCTATTCCCCTTGGACATTCTACAACACTCAAAGAAAAATACAGCGATATTAAATTTGTTTTAGAAAAAATTGGCTATTACAAGCACAACTGGATCATATGTGTGGATCTGAAAATGGTTGGATTTTTATTGGGATTACAAGGAGGATATGCCAAGTTTCCATTTGCTTGTGGGATAGCCAAGCTAGAGAACAGCATTGGAGACAAAAAGAATGGCCAGTGAGAGAACAAATAGTACCAGGTGAGAAGAACATACAAGCTCAACCGCTAGTGGAAAGATCCAAAATAGTTTTTCCTCCATTACATATCAAGCTGGGAGTCATGAAACAATTCGTCAAAGCACTGAACAAGGAAGGTGCATGTTTCAAATATATCTGCGGCAAATTTCCAGGTCTAGCAATAGAAAAATAAAAATCTGGTATTTTTAACGGACCCCAAATAAGAAAATAATGAATGATCATGAGTTTCCCTCATCCATGAGCAAAAAAGAATTTTATGCCTGGGATGCATTTGTGAAAGTAGTTAAAAACTTTTTTGGAAACAAAAAAGCATCCAACTACAAAGAGCTTGTAGCTAACTTACTGAGCTCTTTTGAAGATATCGGTGCTAAAATGAGCATCAAAGTTCATTTCTTGCACAGTTATCTTGATCGCTTTCCTGAAAATTTGGGTGCACTTAGTGACGAACGAGGAGAAAGATTCCATCAAGACGTTAAGGAAATGGAAGAGAGGTATCAAGGGAGATGGGATGCCGTCATGCTAGCCGATTACTGCTGGTCTATCAAACGTGATTCTGTTGCCACTCATAGCCGCAAATCATTAAAACGCAAATTTATGGTTAGCACTTCATAAATATGGCAGCCTACTTTTCATCATTCTGTTGTTTTAGTGTTTTTGCAGCTATTAAAGAAATTGGTATGTGCAACATATTTTTGATGCTACACTATCTTATGCTTTGTAAAAAACTTTGACAGATATTCAAATGATCATCTTTTGGTACAGAAATGCTCATTAATTGGTGTACCATAGCGAAAAAACTAGACCGGATGGAGAAAAAATAACCGCATTTTTGAAATCAGCGACCCCTAATTACCAATGATTAGTCAAAAAATCATTGCCACCATTCAAAAAAAGTTTTTATTAAACTATTTTTCATGTACCAACAATCTTTTCGCTGACAGCGAATCAAAGAAATTGCGAAGAGTGATTTTCAAAACTACGCTTGTTTCGTGGCAATGTTCTTGTCGCATGGAGAAAAAGGAAAAGTCCGAATGAAATCCGGAGTGATAGACATCCAAGACCACTATCCTTGCGCCTTTCCGCGGCAACAAGTGTTCATCGCTTTCAGGAAAACCCAAAATATTCATTATCCAAGTGAGCAAAGCAGTTTAGAAGTTTTAAGCTGCAAATCATATAATCAATTTGCATCAGTGGCATAATAAACCAATGACAATAACATCAAGATTTATCCATGTATCCATTTACGGCTCAAGTCAAAAAAATGCTTCATTGAGGCTTAAATTCAATTTTGAACTTACCGATCCTTTGAGGGCCGAGAGGAATACAATACCGATATATTTCATAAACAAGATCAGTGATTCATAAACAATTCGTTTTCGAAGCGATCAACTGGAACAACATACATAATGATCATGGATGTTAGCTATAGGTTCCGATTTTACTGAAAAATTGCTGAATGCAAAAACACATCCGTTTTCTAAAAACACTATTGAAGAAAATAAGAGGCATGACGTTATGAACTTAATCTAATACATCAGATTAATTATTGACTAGCTTGAAACAATGACTCCAAAAAAAATACAAAAAAGTTTGTAATTTTTTTTGTTTTATGGATGTCACAATGGCCTTGTTGAAGGGCTGTTTACTTAGTGGAATATACTGAGTATCGAACTATCACAATATTGATTCGAAGCACCTGAACTTGTTGGCGTTCAATCGACCGAATTCTTCTTTCATAATGTTTTAGGCATGCAGAGGTGGGCATGTGGAAGAAGCAGCAATACAATGTGATACAGATACGAAGTTCAACCTCCCGGAACATCAACATAAAAATAACTGCATAAACGATGAAGATGATCACGAAGATGGAGTAGCAACAGTTACTCCAGCCGGAGCCGACTTTTTGGTGTGCTATGGCACTGCCGAAGGTAGGTTGAATGATTATTGTGTTTTGTGACAAAACAAAAATATTGAAACAATATAGAGTACACATTAAACTCCCGGCACCCAATCGGCCCCGCTTATCGTCGTCAGCCTAATCTACCGCACTAAACAATCTGGTTGTAATTGCAACGCAATAAAGTCTAACAAGAGAAACAATTTTAGCGTTTTCGACCACCAAAACATCATTTATTCGCACAATGAGCATGCCCTTTCTCCATCTCTGTGTTATCCAGCCAGCACCGCTACAAATAGCTCGAGTGAAAAAGTCTATTCGAATTAGATCTCTTTTCTAACGACGTCAACGCATTAAAACAATTGAGTAAGCTGTACAGGTTATTTACAGAACGAATAATTATATGATCAGGCTATAATTAGTGGCGTAACCAGGGGTATAATATATCTGTCCAACGGGCTAAACAGGGTTGAATGCCACACCCTCAGCCAAATCACTAGAATACCTAACCAAAATAATTAAGCGTGCTTTTGAAAGTGAATTGAACTTGAACAGGAAGTAAGGAGGGCTGAAGGAGCTGTGTAACTTAATTCTGTCAAAGGGCTTCCAACAGCCAAGTCACTAGAATACCTAACCAAAATAATTAAGCGTGCTTTTGAAGGTGTATTGAACTTGAACAGGAAGTAAGGAGGGCTGAAGGAGCTGTGTAACTTAATTCTGTCAAAGGGATTCAAAATCTCTGAAAGATAGTTTTCCAAATGGCTCTACAAACGTGCAAAATGTCATCCAAATAGCTATTTTTTCCTAAAAAAATTACTAAAATTGGCCAGTGGTTGAAGAATTTGCTCCCCAGACCCCTGTCCGACGTCCGTGAAACGCAGGCAAATTTCAGTTTTGAGGTTAAGCTCCCTCCTCGTTAACAAAATGATTACGCACTTTTAATGTGCTCCGCCTGAATAGTTCGCCAACAATCCTGTAAAAATTTTAAAAATCTGAATCGATTTCTTTAACAGGTGGTGTGTTATATTGGCACCCAGATACCGGTTCCTGGTTTATTGAAAACATGGCAACAGTGTTACGAGATTACCGTGAAAAAGTAAAAAGTCAAAATCGAAGTCCATCTATTTATTAATTTCATGTGTTTGAACTTCGAACTGAATGCATGGCGAATTCGTTAATTTTAGTTGAACACCCATTTGTGATTAAGTTAACACCTGGGATGCAATATCAAAATTCACAGGCGTTTATCTAATTAGGAAGGTCCGCAACTTAAAAAAACGTAAGGCAATTTTCCTGGGAAAGCCATTTAATTCAAACAAGTCAATTTTACTCTTAAGAATTATGTACCGGAATATTGAAAAATAAATTTAAAAAAAATATGGTTAAAGGCTCGTTTATACTGGACGCGAAGCAACTAAAATTTGACGTCATGGACAACTTGCGAATGGTTTCAACCGATCGCAAACTTCGCGAGCGGTTTCTTACCTTCACTCGACAATATTGTTGTTGTGGTTAGCCTATTTCAAGCAAACGACGTATAGTAAGCAACCACTAGCGAAGATTGCCAACTTTCGCTTCACATACAGTGTAAACGCACCTTCAATTTAGAACTGCGGCATAACTTCGTAGATCTAACCATGCAACAAACCCGTCATATTTAAATCATTTTCTAAAAGAAGTACACTCTATTACTGTCTGCATTCACCAAACGAGTCAAGAATTAACGGCTATTTGATAGTATGCCTCTACACACTTATCCGTAAGCATTTTATGTTACAGGATTGGATTTTGTGTTATTTTAGGAAAAATAGAAGATTTGGACTTTGCATCCCTAATGACAGTAGTCACAGAAAAAGTTGCCAGAAAACGATGCAACATAACAAGAAATCCAAAAAAAAACTGCTGCTCCAAATCCCTTGCACTGTGTCCACTCTTCGAAAACAAATTTAGTTTCCATTACTAACAAAAAATCAAATGACACCAACTTATGATAAAGATTTTTCCGATGAAGATCACGCACTCTTGTAAACTCTGTTCTTTTTTCCGCTTGAACCAAAAGCAAATCAAGCAAAACTTTTCGAAAGCCGCCAACATAACCGTGCGAAATACATTTTTGCTCAACGTCGATGGTTTACCAAAACACCGCGTTTAACTGCAAACTTGTTGACCGGTATTCGGGCTCTAAAACGGAAATCACAAGAACTTCAATTTCACATCGTACTCAATTACACCGTTCACACCAGTCAAAAACAGAAGTCTGAGCGAAATCGCACGCGACGTGAGCGTCGGTTGTTCTAAAAACTACATGCGCCAGAAACACAACGAAAGGCTTCTACAGCTTTTTGAATAGAGTAACCAAGTTGAATACCGTGAGATGGTACAGAATATTATTGAATTCGGTAACCAATACCGACCAAACATTTCCAAATATCCTTGCGAGAAATATAAGCGTAGTCAGTTAGACTTAGAAGTTAGACGTTGAGATACTTTGACTTCTACGCGTGTCTGCCTTTGGATGATAATTAGAGGGGGAACGAGATTTGAGAGAAGTGATTGGGAATTACAATAAACTAATACTTAATGGCTTCCTCTATTCCTGAGCTTAGTTTTTTTGTTGTTTTTTTGATGAAACCTATATTAAGCATTTTTCAACCAGCGACCACATTTGATTGTTTAATTTTGGCAATTTTTCAAAGTTTGTTCAGATTTATATGTTTTAATTTTGACAAATTAGCCCCTTTGCCCTAAATAAATGTTTTAAAATAAGCTTTAAATCATTTTTCGAGTCTATTCCCGAGTTAAAGACAGCCTCAGAAGAACTAAAAGCGTGATATTTTCCTTATTTTGTATTGTGGTCGACAGGCCAATGGTGGGGAGAGTAAACGCGTTTTTATGAAAATGAGGTTTTAGCTAAAGATTGGGAAAACTGCTAAACGTGAACACTTACTGTATAGGCTTATCTATTGGTTTACAGTATTTCTATCTATCTCTACTGCAGACTGCAGAAAAATACGGTAGTATATTTTGCTAAATTATACTATTAAGAAAATCATCTTTTGCAAACGCGTACAACAAGGATTCTATCACAAACGTAATGGAAGACGATAACGTGAAAACGAACAAAAACAGCTTCATGCCAATCTACAAGATGGCGAGGGAAAAATTAGGACAAGTTGTGATTTTCAACAACAAACTATTCGATGATGGTAAAAGATGCCAGAGTTGATTAGGTATAGATGTTAAGCAACTTATTGTGCCATGTCTATCTTAGCACCTTTTTTTACATGGCTAGGAAACCAAAATCTAGAATCATAAGTCGACTAAATCCAAAAGACACATTCAAAAATAAGAATAGTTAATAACTAAACGACCGTACCGGTTTTTATTTGATGGTATGAGTCCCTGGAATTTCAGCTAAGTAGCAGGAAAGAGCTAAAATTGGGAGTCCAATTTGGTTAATCTTTTAGCGACTCCGACGCCCTATATTTTAGACCATTTAGACCTCACACACGGGACAGACCGCGACGTTCAATCAATGAAAGGACTTCTGAAGGAAATGGGTTAGGAGTAGAATGACCATAATTTCTACAACAATTATGATGATGATTCAGCAATTAAGGGGACGCTAACTTTTTGCTTGTGAGCAACAATTCGTATTTTTCATGATCAAACAATTGCAATCTTTTCTAAAGCTGTGGAGACTTAATCCAACTGTAATTCACGCCATATATACTGTTAGTGGTAGCTTGCCAACCCTTTTTTTTTACAAATTTTAGTTTATTTGATGCAATGAAAATCATTTTCGTTCAAATTATTGAAGTTTTTCATTGAAAAAAAACTCAAGAGATTTTAACTTTTGTGTCTACTTATGTCGAATTTGAGTGTCATTGTTGCACAAATTGATTTACAGTTGCTCATTAAGACTGCATAATAAGAGCACCCAGGTCAATTGGATGCGCATAGAGCGTAACTTTGCCTAAATACCTTAGAAACTGATAGTTTTTTATTAAACTACTTTTTACCTAGCAATACTCTTTTTGCTGTCAACGCGTTCAAGAAATTGCTGAGAAAGATTTTCAAACCTAACGCTTGTTTCATGGCTGTGTTCTTGTGCCACGGAGAAAAAGGAAAAATCCGAATGAAATTCGGATTAATGGACATCCAACACCATATCCTTGCGCCTTGCCGCGGACGCAAGCGTCTGTCGCTTTCAGGAAAACCCAAAATATTCATCATCCAAGCAACACAGTTCAGAAGTGTTGAGCTGCAAAGCATATCACCAACTTGCATCAGTGACGTAATGAAGGTCAAGGCTTCAATCAATGACAATAAGGTCAAGGTTTATCAATGTATCTATTCAGGCTCAAGTATAAAAATTGCTTCATTGAGGCTTGCTTACATTCAATTTTGAACGTGCCGATCCTTTGAGGACAGAGCGGAATACAAAACCGAGATATTTCATAAACAAGATCAGTGATTCATAAACAATTCGTTTTCGAATCGATCAACTGGAACAACACACACAATAATTATGGATGTTAGCTATAGGTTCAGATTTTACTGAAAGATTGTAGAATGCAAAAACACATCCGTTTTCTAAAAACAACAAGATTAATTATTGATAAACATTTAACAATGACTACAAAAAAAATTACAAACAAGTTGGTTTTGTTCGGCGTGAGGCAGGGTAATTTTTTTTGTATGTCATGAATATCGCAATGGCCTTGTTGAAGGGCTATTTACTTCATTGGATAAACGGAATATCGAACAATCACATAATTGATCGAAGCACCTGAACTTGTTGGCGTTCAATCGACCGAATTCTTCTTTCTTAATGTTTTAGGCATGCAGAGGTGGGCATGTGGAAGAAGCAGCAATACAATGTGATACAGATACGAAGTTCAACCTCCCGGAACATCAACATAAAAATAACTGCATAAACGATGAAGATGATCACGAAGATGGAGTAGCGACAGTTACTCCAGCCGGGGCCGACTTTTTGGTGTGCTATGGCACTGCCGAAGGTAGGTTGAATGATTATTGTGTTTGTGACAAAACAAAAATATTGAAACAATATAGAGTACTCATGAAACTCCCGGCACTCAATCGGCCCCGCTTATCGTCGTCAGCCTAATCGACCGCACTAAACAATCCAGTTGTAACTGCAACGCAATAAAGTCTAACGACCACCAAAACATCATTTATTCGCACAATGAGCATGCCCTTTTTTCATCTTTGTGTTATCCAGCCAGCACCATTTCAAATAGCTCGATTCAAAAAGTCTATTCGAATTAGATCTCTTTTCTAATGACGTCAACGCATTAAAACAATTGAGTAAGCTGTACAGGTTATTTACAGAACGAATAATTATATGATCAGGCTATAATTAGTGGCGTAACCAGGGGTATAATATATCTGTCCAACGGGCTAAAGTGCGTTGAATGCCACACCCTTAGCCAAGTCATTTAGAATACCTAACCAAAATAATTAAGCGTGCTTTTGAAAGTGTATTGAACTTGATCACGAAATAAGGAGGACTGAAGGAGCTGTGTAACTTAATTCTGTCAAAGGGATTCAAAATCTCTGAAAGATAGTTTTCCAAATGGCTCTACAAACGTGCAAAATGTCATCCAAATAGCTATTTATTCCTAAAAAAAATCACTAAAATTGGCCAGAAGTTAAAGAATTTGCTCCCTAGACCCCTGTCCGACGTCCGTGAAACGCAGGCAAATTTCAGTTTTGAGGTTAAGCTCCCTCCTCGTTAGCAAAATGATTACGCACTTTTAATGTGCTTCGCCTGAATAGTTCGCCAACAATCCTGTTAAAATTTTAAAAATCTGAATTGATTTCTTTAACAGGTCGTGTGTCATATTGGCACCCAGATACTGGTACCTGGTTTATTGAAAACATGGTAACAGTGTTACGAGATTACAGTGAAAAAGTAACGTAAAATCAAAATCCATCTATTGATTAATTTCATGTGTTTGAACTTCGAACTGACTGCATGGCAAATTGGTCAATTTTAGTTGAACACGCATTTGTGATTAAGTTAACACCTGGGATGCAATTTTAAAATTCACAGGCGTTTATCTAATCAGAAAGGTCCGCAACTTAAAAAAACGTACGGCAATTTTTCTGAAAAACCTATTTAATTCAAACAAGTAAATCTTACTGTTAAGAATTATGTACTGGTATATTGAAAAATGAATTTAAAAAAATTATGGTTAAAGGTTTGTTTACACTGGACGCGAAGCAACTAAAATTTGACGTCATCGACAACTTGCGAAACGGTTTCAATCGATCGCAAACTTCGCAAGCGATTGCTCAACTTCACTGAGATACAGAGTTGTAAACGGGCCGACTAGTTCAGGCCCGAACCCGAAACTATAAGCCCGAACTCGAAAACTAATTTGAAGCCCAAATCACGCCCGGAAAAAAAAAAAAAATTTAAGATAGGTCTGAAAAATTTAGCAATCTTGCGAAGGTATTTTGATTATATTTTTGTGCACATAAGGAAAAGAGTACGTCTCAGGCCCGAATTAAGCCCGAAATTGTTTCGAACTTTAGGCCCGAACCCGACCCGAAAAGCCCGGCCCGACTTACAACTCTGCTGAGACAATATTGCTGTTGTGGTTAGCCTATTTTGAGCAAACGACGTAAGCGACCACTAGCGAATGTTGCCAACCTTCTCTTCGCGTACAGTGTGAGCGCACCTTTACTTTAGATCTGCGGCATAACTTCGTAGATCTAACCATGCAACAAACCTGTCATATTTAAATCATTTTCTAAAAGAAGTACACTCTATTACTGTCTGCATTCACCAAACGAGTCAAGAATTAACGGTTATTTGATAGTATGCCACTGCGCCCTTATCCATAAGCTTTTTATGTTAAGGGTTGGATTTTGTGTTATTTTAGGAGAAATAGAAGATTTGGACTTTGCATCCCTAATGACAGTAGTCACAGAAAAAGTTGCCAGAAAACGACAGAACATAACAAGAAATCCAAAAAGAAACTGCTGCTCCAAATCCCTTGCACTGTGTCCACTCTTCGAAAACAAATTTAGTTTCCATTACTAACAAACAATCAAATGACACCAACTTATGATGAAGATTTTTCCGATGAAGATCACGCACTCTTGTAAACTATGTTCTTTTTTCCGCTTGAACCAAAAGCGAATCAAGCAAAACTTTTCGAAAGCCGGCAACATAACCGTGCAAAATACATTTTTGCTCAGCGTCGATGGTTTTCCAAAACACCGCGTTTAACGGCAAACTTGTTGACCGGTATTCGGGCTCTAAAACGGAAATCACAAGAACTAAACATTTTGTAAACCTTTAAACGCCGCCTCAATTTCACATCGTACTCAATTACACCGTTCACACCAGTTAAAAGTAGAAGTCTGAACGAAAAAGGACGTGATGCGAGCGTCGGTTGTTCTAAAAACTACATGCGCCAGAAACACAATGAGACGCTCCTACACAGTTTTTTTAATAGAGTAAGCAAGTTGAATACCGTGAGATGGTACAGAATATACTTGAATTCGGTAACCAATACCGACCAAACATTTCCAAATACCCTTGCGAGAAATATAAGCGTAGTCAGTTAGACTTAGAAGTTAGACGTTGAGATATTCCAACTTCTAAGCGTTTCCGCCTTTGGATGATAATTAGAGGGGGAACGAGATTTGAGAGAAGTGATTGGGAATTACAATAAACTAATACTTAATGGCTTCCCCTATTCCTGAGCTTAGTTTTTTTGTTGTTTTTTTGATGAAACCTATATTAAGCATTTTTCAACCAGCGATCACATTTGATTGTTTATTTTAAGCGATTTTTCAAAATTTGTTCTGATTTATATGTTTTAATTTTGACAAATTAGCCCCTTTCTCCCTTATCGAATGTTTTAAAATAAGCTTTAAATCATTTTTTGAGTCTATTCCGGTGTTAAAGACAGCCTCAGAAGAGCTAAAAGCGTGGTATTTTCCTTATTTTGTATTTTGGTCGACAGGCCAATGGTGGGGAGATACGCTACTGGAAGGCTAATTGTTTCACCAGGTGTACCATGTAGACGCGTTTTCATGAAAGTGAGGTTTTAGCGCAAAGTTGGGAAAACTGCAAAACGTGAAACCTTACTGTATAGGTTTATCTATTGGTTTACATTGTTTTTATCTATCTCTACTGCAGACCGCAGAAAAATACAGGAGTATATTCTGCTAAATTATACTATTAAAAAAATCATCTATTGCAAACGCGTCCAACATAGATTCTATCACAAACGTAATGGAAGACGATAATGCGAAAAGACAAGTTGTGATTTTCAACAATAAACTATTCGATGATGGTAAAAGATGCCAGAGTTGATTAGGTATAGATGTTAAGCAACTTATTGTGCCATGTTTATCTTTGAATACTTTTTTACATGGCTAGGAATCCAAAATCTAGAATCATAAGTCGACTAAGTCCAAAAGACACATTCAAAAACAAGAATACTTAACAACCAAACGACGGTACCGGTTTTTACTTGATGGTATGAGTCCCTGGAATTTTAGTTAAGTAACAGGAAAGGGCTGAAGTCGGGAGTCCAACTTGATTGATTTTTTTCCCGATTCCTCCGCCCTATATTTCAGACCATTTGGATGACAGACACGGGACAGACCGCGACGTTCAATCAATGAAAGGACTTCTGACGGAAATGGGATTGGAGTAAAATGACGATGATGTCTACAACAATTACTATGACGATTCAGCAACCAACGTGACGCTAACTTTTTGTTTGTGAGCAACAATTCGTATTTTTCATAATCAAAACAATTGCAATCTTTTCTAAAGCTGTGGAGACTTAATCCAACTGTAATTCAAGTCATATATAGGCCTACTGTTAATGTTAACTTACCAACCCTTTTTTTTTAATTTTGTTTATTCGATGCAATGAAAATTATTTTCGTTCAAATTATTATAACTTTTTATTAAAAAAAATAATAGCGCAAAGGTTCTAACTTTCTGTGTCCACTTATGTCAAATTTGAGTGACAATATTGCACAAATTTATTTATACAGGGTGGCCCATAAGTCACTTTACATTTTATAAATTAAATAATTTTTTTTCTATTAATATATTTCTATTTTTCTTTTCAGAATTTAAAAATATAATCCTTGTAAATTTTTGGTATGGAAAAGTTTACAACAGAACAACGAGTGAAGATAATTGAATTTTACTTTGAAAATGGACGGTCAATTGTTGCAACGCAAAGATCGTATATGCGCAATTTCAATGTTCGACATCCCCCTAGTAGGCCTGCAATAATGAACTTAGTGGCGCGTTTTCAAGAGTATGGCTCTGTAAGTGATAAGCCTAGAAGTGGACGAGGTCGTTCAGTACGTACACGTGAAAATACTGAAGCTGCGAAACGTACAGTAGCATTGAAGAGAATCCAACCACATCCACTCGAAGGCGTTCTCAAAAACTTGGCATCTCACGGAGTTCTCTGCAGCGTATTCAAAGAGACTTGCACATGTACCCTTACAAAATTCAATTAGTGCAATCTTTACAACCACTAGACTTTCAGAAACGACTAAATTATGCTGTCAGGTTTCAGAGAACTGCAAGAAATGACAATGAGTTTATTCACAAGTTTCAGGATCTTATTCACAACTGAAATGTTTCAGGATCGGATAATCTCTCGTAATTCCGATTTTGAATGGCCTCCACGTTCTCCTGATTTGACAGCATCAGACTTTTGGCTTTGGGGATATCTTTAAGACAAAGTGTATGTCAATAAGCCCCGAACTATTCAAGAACTTAAGTCAAACATACGACAGGAAATTCTTTCAGTACCACCTCAGATGTTAAGAAGTGTCATGGAGAATAGCTTAAAAAGAGCTCAAGTTTGTGAAGCCGAGAATGGAGGCTATTTAAGAGACATAATCTTTCGTATCTAAGTCAGAACTAATTTACAGACTCTAAACTTTGTAATAAAAAAAGAATTAATTAAATATAGTCATTTAAGAAAAAATTATTTAATTTCTGAAATGTAAAGTGACTTATGGACCACCCTGTAGTTGCCTTTAGGTAAGTCAATTGGATGCGGATAAAGCCGAAGTGACTTAGCCTAAATACCTTAAAAACTAAAAGTTTTTTTACTAAACTATTTCACTGGCCAACACAATTTTTGGTGCCAAGAAGTTAAGAACGGTTTTAGGCTAATTTGGGGGTGCTGATTCCAAAAATGATCTTGTTTTTGCTCTATCAGGTCAATTTTTTGAGATATCCAACATTTTTGGTTTCTATGCGATAGGCTGTTTAGCAGTGTCTTCAGTAGGATGCTGTTTCGTGCCTTTGTCTCGCAATTTACTTGATTTGTGTTTCAGAAGTGCTTTTACTGCCGCTTTAGCAGGCAGGAAATATAAACACCTATTGTTTACACACTTCCTTTTCCTCTTTTGTGTTTCTCATCACTAGTCTTAAAGCTGCCGTTCTGTCTCACTAGACTAATGTAGCTGAAGAGCTTAGCACTGATAAACAGTCACGTTTACTGCTTAGTGCATAGGTTGGAAAATAAGCATAACTAAATAAGCAACATCCACTTGCAATAACTATCAGTTGTGATGATATGGAAGTGCATGTCAGTTTATAAGAGAAGATATAGATAGTCAAGTTAGATATACAGACATAGTTAGATATTGTACCACTGTATATTCATTAGTTAGATACACTATACTAGGCTGTAGTATACTGCTATATCGTAGGGTTACCGGTATATGAAGCTAATATTAGTTTACATTGTTATGCAGATATATTACATCTAAAGCAGTAAGTTATGGCTACTTCATCTAGAAGAAGTTGTGTAAATGACCCTAATGTTTTTTTGTTATATATGTGGCGAATACATAATGGAGCACAACCGAAAGCTAATCACCGATTTTGTGAAACAAGTTTATTTAGCTTATTTCAAAGAGAAACTTGGTGATCAAGACAAATCGTGGGCTCCCCGTATTGTTTGCAAAGACTGCATCGAGCATTTACGGCAATGGACAAAAAAACAAAGGAAAGGTTTGAGGTTTGCAATTCCGATGGTGTGGCGAGAGCCAAAAGATCATTACAGTGACTGCTACTTTTGTACAACAAAGACCAAAGGCATCAATAGGAAGAATAGAACCTCATTAACATATCCAAGTTTGGATTCGGCAATCAGGCCTGTTCCACACAGTGAAGAACTTCCTATTCCTGTTTCTGAAGGTTTGCCTCAACTTGAATCTGCTTTATCCAGTGAAGATGATGTTTCCTCTACTGACAGTGAAACTACTATTGCAGACAACGACTTTCCACCTTCTCTGTTACCTCCTCAACTATTTTCACAAAATGAACTAAATGATTTGGCAAGAGACCTGAACTTGTCCAAAGAGTCTTCTGAACTGTTGGCATCAAGACTAAAAGAAAAGAATCTTTTACAACCAGGAACATTTACAACCTACTACCGAAATCGTCACGCTGAATTTCTACCTTATTTTACACAAGAAAAAGATATACGGTAGTATTTTGCAATAATGTTGAGGCTGTTCTGAAGAAGCTTGGTGTCACCCAAAATGATCCCAATGATTGGCGATTTTTTATTGATAGCTGCAAACGAAGTTTAAAATGTGTTCTCTTGCACAATGGAAATGATTTTGGATCTATTCCCCTTGGACATTCTTATACAACACTCAAAGAAAAATACAGCAATATTAAATTTGTTTTAGAAAAAATTGGCTATTACAAGCACAACTGGATCATATGTGTGGATTTGAAAATGGTTGGATTTTTATTGGGATTACAAGGAGGATATGCCAAGTTTCCAAGCTTTATTTGCTTGTGAGATAGCCGAGCTAGAGAACAGCATTGGAGACAAAAAGAATGGCCAGTGAGAGAACAAATAGTACCAGGTGAGAAGAACATACAAGCTCAACCGCTAGTGGAAAGATCCAAAATAGTTTTCCTCCATTACATATCAAGCTGGAAGTCATGAAACAATTCGTCAAAGCACTGAACAAGGAAGGTGCATGTTTCAAATATATCTGCGGCAAATTTCCAAGTCTAGCAATAAAAAAATTAAAAGCTGGTATTTTTAACGGACCCCAAATAAGAAAATAATGAATGATCATGAGTTTCCCTCATCCATGAGCAAAGAAGAACTTTATGCCTAGGATGCATTTGTGAAAGTAGTTAAAAACTTTTTTGGAAACAAAAAAGCATCCAACTACAAAGAGCTTGTAGCTCACTTACTGAGCTCTTTTGAAGATATCGGTGCTAAAATGAGCATCAAAGTTCATTTCTTGCACAGTTATCTTGATCGCTTTCCTGAAAATTTGGGTGCACTTAGTGACGAACGAGGAGAAAGATTCCATCAAGACGTTAAGGAAATGGAAGAGAGGCATCAAGGGAGATGGGATGCCGTCATGCTAGCCGATTACTGCTGGTCTATCAAACGTGATTCTGTTGCCACTCATAGCCGCAAATCATTAAAACGCAAATTTATGGTTGGCACTTCATAACTATGGCTCCCTACTTTTCATCATTCGGTTGTTTAAGTGTTTTTGCAGCTATTAAAGAAATTGGTATGTGCAACATATTTTTGATGTTACACTATCTTATGCTTTGTAAAAAAACTTTGACAGATATTCAAATGATCATCTTTTGGTACAGAAATGCTCATTAATTGGTGTACCATAGTGAAAAAACTAGACCTGAAAGAGAAAAAATAACCGCATTTTTGAAATCAGCCACCCCAAATTAGCAAAGATCAGTTAAAAATTCATTGGCACCATTCAAAAAAAGTTTTTTTGTTGGCCAGTGAATTTTTCATGTACCAACAATCTTTTCGCTGACAGCGAGTCAAAGAAATTGCAAACAGAGATTTTCAAAACTACGCTTGTTTCGGGGCAATGTTCTTGTCTCATGGAGAAAAAGGAAAAGTCCGAATGAAATCCGGAGTGATGGACATCCAAGACCACATATACTTGCGCCTTTCCGCGGCAACAAGTGTTCATCGCTTTCAGGAAAACCCAAAATATTCATTATCCAAGTGAGCAACGCAGTTCAGAAGTTTTAAGCTGCAAATCATATAATCAATTTGCATCAGTGGCGTAATAAACCAATGACAATAAGGTTAAGATTTATCAATGTATCCATTTACGGCTCAAGTCAAAAAAATGCTTCATTGAGGCTTAAATTCAATTTTGAACGTACTTATCCTTTGAAATCCGAGCGGAATACAATACCGAGATATTTCATAAACAAGATCAGTGATTCATAAACAATTCGTTTTCGAAGCGATTAACTGGAACAACATACATAATGATCATGGATGTTAGCAATAGGTTCCGATTTTACTGAAAGATCGCCGAATGCAAAAACACCTCCGTTTTCTAAAAAATACAAGTAAAGAAAATAAGAGGCATGACGTTATGAGCTTAATCTAATACATCAGATTAATTATTGACAAGCTTGAAACAATGACTACAAAAAAAATATAAACAAGTTCGTTTTTTTTCGGCGTAATAGAGGGTAATTTTTTTGTTTTATGGATGTCACAATGGCCTTGTTGAAGGGCTGTTTCTTAATGGAATAGATTGAGTATCGAACAATTACAATATTGATTCAAAGCACCTTAACTTGTTGGCGTTCAATCTACCGAATTCTTCTTTCTTAATGTTTTAGGCATGCAGAGGTGGGCATGTGGAAGAAGCAGCAATACAATGTGATACAGATACGAAGTTCAACCTCCCGGAAGATAAAAATAACAGCACAAACGATGAAGATGATCACGAAGATGGAGCAGCGACAGTTACTCCAGCCGGAGCCGACTTTTTGGTGTGCTATGGCACTGCCGAAGGTAGGTTAAATGATAATCACGTTTGTGACAAAAAAAAAATATTGAAACAATATAGAGTACACATGAAACTCCCGGCACCCAATCGGCCCGCTTATCGTCCTCAGCCTAATCGACCGCACCAAACAATCTGGTTGTAACTGCAACACAATAAAGTCTAACTAAAGAAACTATTTTAGCGTTTTCGACCACCAAAACATCATTTATTCGCACAATGAGCATGCCCTTTCTCCATCTCTGTGTTATCCAGCAAGCACCGTTACAAATTGCTCAATTAAATAAGTCCATTCGAATTAAATCTCTTTTCTAGTGACGTCAACGCTTCAAAAAAATTGAGTAAGCTGTACAGCTTATTTACAGAACAAATAATTATATGATCAGGTTATAATTTGCGGCGTAACCAGGGGTATAATATATCTGACCAACGGGCTAAAGTGCGTTGAATGCCACACCCTCCGCCAAGTCACTTAGAATACCTAACCAAAATAATTAAGCGTGCTTTTGAAAGTGTATTGAACTTGATCACGAAATAAGGAGGGCTGAAGGAGCTGTGTACCTTAATTCTGTCAAAGGGCTTCCAAATCTCAGAGAGTTATTTTTCCAAATGGCTCTACAAACGTGCAAAATGTCATCCAAATAGCTATTTCTCCCTAAAAAAATCACTAAAATTGGCCAGTGGTTGAAGAATTTGTTACCCAGACCCTTGTCCGACGTCCGTGAAACGCAGGCAAATTTCAGTTTTGAGGTTAAGCTCCCTCCTCGTTAGCAAAATGATTACGCACTTTTAATGTGCTTCGCCTGAATAGTTCGCCAACAATCCTGTTAAAATTTTTAAAATCTGAATATATTACTTTAACAGGTTGTGTGTCATATCGGCACCCAGATACTGGTACCTGGTTTATTGAAAACATGGTAACGGTGTTACGAGATTACAGTGAAAAAGTTAAAAGCAAGTCAAAATCGAAGTCCATCTATTGATTAATTTCATGTGTTTTAACTTCGAACTGAATGCATGGCAAATTGGTTCATTTTAGTTGAACACGCATTTGTGATTAAGTTAACACCTGGGATGCAATTTTAAAATTCACACGCGTTTATCTAATTCGGAAGGTCCGCAACTTAAAAAAACGTAAGGCAATTTTTCTGAAAAACCTATTTAATTCAAACAAGTAAATCTTATTGTTAAAAATTATGTACTGGTATATTGAAAAATGAATTTAAAAACAATATGATAAAAGGTTTGTTTACACTGGACGCGAAGCAACTAAAATTTGACGTCATCGACAACTTGCGAAACGGTTTCAATCGATCGCAAACTTCGCGAGCGATTGCTTAACTTTACTGGGACAATATTGCTGTTGTGGTTAGCCTATTTTGAGCAAATGACGTAAGCGACCACTAGCGAAGATTGCCAACCTTCTCTTCCGTACAGTGTAAACGCACCTTTAATTTAGAACTGCGGCATAAATTCGTAGATCTAACCATGCAACAAACCTGTCATATTTAAATCATTTTTTAAAAGAAGTACACTCTATTACTGTCTGCATTCATCAAACGAGTCAAGAATTAACGGTTATTTGATAGTATCCCTCTGCGCACTTATCCGTAAGCTTTTTATGTTACAGGGTTGGATTTTGTGTTATTTTAGGAGAAATAGAAGATTTGGACTTTGCATTCTTAATGACAGTAGTCACAGAGAAAGTTGCCAGAAAACGACAGAACATAACAAGAAATCGAAAAAAGAAACTGCTGCTCCAAATTCTTTGCACTGTGTCCATTTTTCGAAAAAAATATACTTTCCATTACTCACAAAAACTCAAATGGCACCAACTTATGATGAAGATTTTTCCGATGACGATGACGCACTCTTGTAAACTATGTTCTTTTTTTTGCTTGAACCAAAAGCGAATCAAGCAAAACTTTTCGAAAGCCGGCAACATAACCGTGCAAAATACATTTTTGCTCAGCGTCGATGGTTTTCCAAAACACCGCGTTTAACGGCAAACTTGTTGACCGGTATTCGGGCTCTTAAAACGGAAATCACAAGAACTAAACATTTTGTAAACCTTTAAACGCCGCCTCAATTTCATATCTTACTCAATTACACCGTTCACGCCAGTTAAAAGTAGAAGTCTGAGTGAAAACGCACGCGAGCGTCGGTTGTTCTAAAAACTACATCCGCCAGAAACACAATGAGAGGCTACTACACAGTTTTTTGAATAGAGTAAGCAAGTTGAATACCGTGAGATGGTGCAGAATATAATTGATTTCGGTAACCAATACCGACGAAACATTTCCAAATACCCTTGCGAGAAATATAAGCGTAGTCAGTTAGACTTCTACGCGTTTGGATGATAATTAGAGGGGGGGGGACGAGATTTGTTAGAAGTGATTGGGAATTATAAAAAACTAATACTGAATGGCTTCCCCTATTTCTGAGCTTAGTTTTTTTTTTTGATGAAACCTATATTAAGCATTTTTCAACCAGCGATCAAATTTGATTGTTTAATTTTAGGCGATTTTTCAAATTTTGTTCGGATTTATATGTTTTAATTTTGACAAATTAGCCCCTTTGCCCTAAATGAATGTTTTAAAATAACCTTTAAATCATTTTTGAGTCTATTCCCGAGTTAAAGTAAGCCTCAGAAGAGCTAAAAGCGTGGTGTTTTCCTTATTTCGTTATTTGGTCGACAGGCCAATGGTGGGGAGATACGCTACTGGAAGACTCAGTGTTTCACCAGGTGTACCATGTAGACGCGTTTTCATGAACATGAGGTTTTAGCGCAAAGTTGGGAAAACTGCAAAACGTGAACACTTACTGTAAAGATTTATCTATTGGTTAACAGTATTTTTATCCAGAGTGTCGAATCGTTTCAAATAACGGTTCGGGTTCAGGTTTAGCTCCTGCTCAAAATATTTTAGCGGTTCAGGTTTGGTTCGGGTTCACATGAGCACCATTTTCGAGGTTCAGGTTTGGTTCAGGTTCACTCAAGTAAAATATTACTGGTTCAGGTTCGGTTCGGGTTCATTGACTTAAATTTAACTGTCGTTACTCGTATCGTCCAGAAAAGGAGAAATTGCTGATCCTGTTGATGATCAACACAGCTCTTATTGTGCGTGTACCAGCGCCAGTGGCATTCGGATATGGAAAAATATATCCTTACTTTTGTTAGGGGTTTACGTTCGGTTTGGGTTCACTTGAGCACAATTTTGAGGGTTCAGGTTTGGTTCAGGTCCACTGAAGTAAAATTTTGTTAGTTCAGGTTCGGATTCACCAAAATGAAACGGTTCATTCGGGTTTACGATTCGGGTTCAGGTTCGGTTCGACACCCTGTTTTTATCTATCTCTACCGCAGACTGCAGAAAAATACAGGCGTATCTTTGGTAAATTATACCATAAAAAAATCATCTTTTGCAAACGCGTCCGACAAGGATTCTATCGCAAACGTAATGGAAGACGATAACGCGAAAACGATCAAAAAAAGCTTCATGCCAATCTACCAGATGGCAAGGGAAAAATTAAGACAAGTTGTGATTTTCAACAATAAACTATTCGATGATGGTAAAAGATGCCAGAGTTGATTAGGTATAGATGTTAAGCAACTTATTGTGCCATATTTATCTTTGCACACTTTTTTACATGGCTAGGAAACCAAAATCCAGAATCATAAGTCGACTAAATCCAAAAGACACATTCAAAAATAAGAATAGTTAATAACCGAACGACGGTACCGTTTTTTATTTGATGGTAGGAGTCCCTGGAATTTTAGTTACGTAGCAGGAAAGAGCTAAAATTGGGGGTGCAATTTGGTTAATTCTTTAGCGAACCCGACGTCCTATGCCCTATATTTTAGACCATTTAGACGACAGACATGGCACAGACCACGACGTTCAATCAATGAAGGACTTCTGAAGGAAATAGGATTGGAGTAGAATGACCATGACGTTTACAACAATTATGATGATGATTCAGCAATCAAGGTGACGCTAACTTTTTGTTTGTGAGCAACAATTCGTATTTTTCATAATCAAACAACAGCAATCTTTTCTACAGCTGTCGAGACTTAATCCAACTGTAATTCACTCATATGTACTGTTAGTGGTAGCTTGCCAACCCTTTTTTTTTTTACAAATTTAAGTTTATTCGATGCAATGAAAACTATTTTCGTTCAACTAATTACAATTTTTCATTAAAAAAAACCTCAGAGATTTTAACTTTTTGTGTCTACTTATGTCAAATTTGAGTGTCATTATTGCACAAATTGATTTATAGTTGTCTATAAAGACTGCATAATAAGAGCACTCAGGTCAATTGGATGCGCATAGAGCTAAAGTAACTTTGCCTAAATACTTTACAAACTGATAGTTTTTTATTAAACTATTTTTCACGTAGCAACAATCTTTTTGCTGCCAGCGCGTCAAAGAAATTGCTAAGATTTTCAAACCTAACGCTTGTTTCATGGCGGTGTTCTTGTCGCACGGAGAAAAAGGAAAAGTACGAATGAAATTCGGAGTGATGGACATCCAACACCATATCCTTGCGCCTTGCCGCGGACGCAAGTGTCCGTCGCTTTCGGGAAAACCAAAAATATTTGATCATTATCCAAACGAGCAACGCAGTTCAGAAGGTTTGAGCTGCAAATCATATTACCAACTTGCATCAGTGGCGTAATGAAGGTCAAGGCTTCAATCAATGACAATAAGGTCAAGGTTTATCAATGTATCTATTTACGGCTCAAGTCAAAAAATTGATTCATTGAGGCTTACATTCAATTTTCAACGTACCGATCCTTTAAGGACTGAGCGGAATACAATACCGAGATATTTCATGAACAAGATCAGTGATTCATAAACTATTCGTTTTCGAATCGATTAACTGGAACAACATACATAATGATCATGGATGTTAGCTATAGGTTCAGATTTTACTGAAAGATTGTAGAATGCAAAAACACCTCCGTTTTCTATAAACACGATTGAAGAAAATAAGAGCCATGACGTCATGAGCTTAATCTGATACATCAGATTAATTATTGATAACCATTTAACAATGACTACAAAAAAATTACAAACAAATTGCTTTTTTTCGGCGTGAGGCAGGGTAATTTTTATGTATGTCATGAATATCGCAATGGCCTTGTTGAAAGGGACGGAGTATCGAACAATCACAATATTGATTCGAAGCACCTTAACTTGTTGGCGTTTAATCGACCGAATTCTTCTTTCATAATGTTTTAGGCATGCAGAGGTGGGCATGTGGAAGAAGCAGCAATACAATGTGATACAGATACGAAGTTTAACCTCCCGGAAGATCAACATAAAAATAACAGCATAAACGATGAAGATGATCACGAAGATGGAGCAGCGACAGTTACTCCAGCCGGGGCCGACTTTTTGGTGTGCTATGGCACTGCCGAAGGTAGGTTGAATGATTATTGTGTTTGTGACAAAACCAAAAAATTGAAACAATATACAAGGTGTCCATAAAATCCTGCACACATTTAAAATTTTATTATTTCAAAAACCTCATATGGTAGAAACTTTAGATTTTCGACAGTGAATTATACCACCATAAAGTTTTTTTGTTATTTTTCACAGGTTATTTTATTGTTAAAGTGAGTACGAATAAGTCATTTTTAATAAAGGAGTAAGGAGTAAGTTTGCAACAAAATATGAAAAATGTTGACCATTAAACAAAAAGCACAATGTGTTCTTTGGTACAATGAATTGAAATCACCAACTGCAGTACAACGTAAATTTAGAAATGAGTTTGGACAAGAGCCTCCACACACTAACAGCATTAAGAGATGGTTTAAAAATTTTATGGAAACCGGCAGCATTTTGGATCGCAAACGATCAAGTAGGCCAAGCATTGATGAAGAGAGACTGTTGATGCTGTCCGTGTAGCATTTCATCGCAGCCCAAGGAAATCAATTCGTGTTGCATCAAATGAACTAGCTATTCCTCGAAGCACAGTTCACAAAGTTTTACATAAACGACTTCGGCTCCATGCTTACAAGTTACAAATTGTTCAAGCTCTTAAGCCGGATGATCGCCCTTGCCGAGCAGCTTTAGCTGAAGAAATTCTTCAGCGCATTGATGATGACAATGGCTACCTTAACAGTGTGTGTTTTTCCGACGAAGCAACTTTTCATGTATCCGGGAAAGTCAATAAGCATAACATTCGAATATGGGGTTCACAAAATCCTTGCGAGGTTTTAGAAAGAGAAAGAGACAGTCCCAAAATCAGGGTTTGGTGTGGTTTAATGCACAACCAGATTATTGGTCCGTTCATTTTTGCTGAATCCACCATTACAGCAAACATTTATCTGGATATGCTAAAACATTACGTTGTTCCTCAATTAGAAGAGTTCCAGCCGAGGGTTGTGTTTCAGCAAAACGGTGCCCCTCCACACTGAGGTTTGATAGTTCGTGACTTTTGAATGAAACTTTTCCAAACCGATGGATTGGAAGAAATGGCCCAACACCATGGCCGCCAAGATTTCCAGATATCACCCCTTCAAACTTTTTCTTGTGGGGTTATGTAAAAGATAGAATTTACAGAACGCCAGTACGTGACGTCGAAACATTGCAGTCATGAATAATTGAGGTTCTCGCCGTAGTAAAGAAATGCTGGAGAACACTTAGCGCGAAATTGAGTATCGCCTTGACATATTGAGAGCAACAAATGGAGCACATGTTGAAGTCTATGAAAAGCATGGAAAATTAAATTCTTGAAATATGGCTATTACTTAAACTGCTAGAAATTTTTATATGTAAAACTTTAATAAACAAACTTTACTTTGCAAAAAACTGTATGATTTTATCTGCTTTAGTTATTTAGCAATATTTTTTTGAAAAGACTTCAAGACTTTATGGACACCCTGTAGAGTACACATAAAACTCCCGGCACTCAATCGGCCGCGCTTATCGTCCTCAGCCTAATCGACCGCACCAAACAATCTGGTTGTAACTGCAACACAATAAAGTCTAACTAAAGAAACTATTTTAGCGTTTTCGACCACCAAAGCATCATTTATTCGCACAATGAGCATGCCCTTTCTCCATCTCTGTGTTATCCAGCCAGCACCGTTCCAAATAGCTTGATTGAAAAAGTCTATTTGAAAGTGATCTCTTTTCTAGTGACGTCAACGCTTCAAAAAAATTGAGTAAGCTGTACAGGTTATTTACAGAACAAATAATTACATGATCAGGCTATAATTAGTGGCGTAACTAGGGGTGTAATATATCTGTCCAACGGGCTAAGAGGGTTGAATGCCACACCCTCCGCCATGTCACTTAGAACACCTAACCAAAATAATTAAGCGTGCTTTTGAAAGTGTATTGAACTTGAACAGGAAACAAGGAGGGCTGAAGGAGCTGTGTAACTTAATTCTGTCAAAGGGCTTCCAAATCTCAGAGAGTTATTTTTCCAAATGGCTCTACAAACGTGCAAAATGTCATCCAAATAGCTATTTTTTCTTAAAAAAATCACTAAAATTGGCCAGTGGTTGAAGAATTTGTTACCCAGACCCTTGTCCGACGTCCGCCAAACGCAGGCAAATTTCAGTTTAGAGGTTAAGCTCCCTCCTCTTTAGCAAAATGATTACGCACTTTTAATGTGCTTCGCCTGAATAGTTCGCCAACAATCCTGTTAAAATTTTTAAAATCTGAATCGATTTCTTCTACATGTTATGTGCCATATCGGCACCCAGAGACCGGTTCCTGGTTTATTGAAAACATGGAAACAGTGTTACGAGATTACAGTGAAAAAGTTAAAAGCAAGTCAAAATCGAAATCCATCTATTGATTAATATTTCATGTGTTAGAACTTCGAACTGATTTCATGGCGAATTCGTTAATTTTAGTTGAACACGCATTTGTGATTTAAGTTAACACCTGGGATGCAATTTTAAAATTCACAGGCGTTTATCCAATTCAGAAGGTCCGCAACTTAAAAAAACGTAAGGCAATTTTCTTGGGAAAGCCATTTAATTCAAACAAGTCAATTTTACTGTTAAGAATTATGTACCGAAATATTGAAAAATGAATTAAAAAAATATATGGTTAAAGGCTCGTTTATACTGGACGCAAAGCAACTAAAATTTGACGTCATCGACAACTTGCAAAACGGTTTCAACCGATCGCAAACTTCGCGAGCGGTTTCTTACCTTCACTCGACAATATTGTTGTTGTGGTTAGCCTATTTCAAGCAAACGACGTATAGTAAGCGACCACTAGCGAAGGTTGCCAACTTTCGCTTCGCGTACAGTGTAAACGCACCTTTAATTTAGAACTGCGGCATAAATTCGTAGATCTAACCATGCAACAAACCTGTCATATTTAAATCATTTTCAAAAAGAAATACACTCTATTACTGTCTGCATTCATTAAACGAGTCAAGAATTAACGGTTATTTGATGGTATGCCTGTGCGCCCTTATCCGTAAGCTTTTTATGTTACAGGGTTGGATTTTGTGTTATTTTAAAGGGAAAAATAGACGATTTGGACTTTGCATTCTTAATGACAGTAGTCACAGAGAAAGTTGCCAGAAAACGACGGAACATCACAAGAAATCGAAAAAAGAAATTGTTGCTCCAAATCCTTTGCACTGTGTTCACTCTTCGAAAAAAATATACTTTCCATTACTCACAAACAATCAAATGGCACCAACTTATGATGAAGATTTTTCCGATGAAGATCACGCACTCTTGTAAACTCTGTTCTTTTTTCCACTTTCAACCGAAAGCAGATCAAGCAAAAATTTTCGAAATTAATGTAAATTTGATAGTTAATGAATTTTAGTCCTTTGAGTAGCTCAAATCTTACTTTAAGACCGAGAGAATTTTCAAAGATCTTTATTGGTTTGTTGAATTTTGAATCAAGTCGGATCTGGTTTCAAGTATGATCGTGTTAAGTTGTAATCAAAAACTTTGATTTTAATTTAATCGAAATAGCAAGCTTGTGTGTGTTTTGCAATAATTATTAACTGTATAATAAGGATTGTTGTCATAGCCGAACAATAAACTTTTATTTTGAAATGCTAAAATGGTTACGAGCAACGAAAAATTGAAAGTAACGTAAACTGCATCCCAGTAGTATAGCTGAAGAACAAGAAGCTCTTCTGAATGCTGATCAAGGATACACTCAGGCAAAAACTTCACAAAACGCGATCGAAAGCACTCAGCAGTTTCGCCATCCATTGGTACAAATTGAGCTTGTATACTCGGGCCAAGGAGTCTAACGACCGTCTAACAGCATAAGACCTGGGCGCACATTAAAAACAATCTCAAAAAAGGGAGCTTACGAGGTATGTCATAAAAGTTCTAGGACTCTGCTTACTGTGTAAGTAAGTTAAATAAATGGTAGGCAATTTAATGACTTCTTGGGAGTATTTAACCACAATTTCAGCTCACTGTAGCATTTGTTGTGCATTTCAGTGGTAGAAGAAAATAGTTAACATATTTACTGTCGTTTTACAAATTTTATGTCTTTGCTCGACGACTTTGTAATCACATCAGAGCAATCAACCAACCTCAAATTCTGGTCCGTTTTGGAAAATCAGCTTCAGAAGCTCTCTGTATGCTTTAATAAGTCAATAAAGCAGACTTTGTTGCGGTTAACAGTTTTCATCTGGCACAAAAGATTCAAAGAAGGAAGTGAGGAAGTTGAGGATGATCCCAGGCGTGGAAGGCCTTCCACTAGGAAAAATGAAACCACTGTCGAGCTTGAGAAGAAGGTGGTGCGTGGAGATTGTTGGTTACCTGTGCGACTGATCTCAAATAAACTCGGATTAAACCGAAATAGCATATTTGGCAAATTATCACAGAAGATCTGGGAATGGGCAAAGTTTGTGCAAAGATGGTTCCACACCTGCGATCATCCTCAACTTCCTCACTTCCTTCTTTGAATCTTTTGCGCCAGATAAAAATTGTTGAACGAGACAAAAGTTGCTCTTTGTTGACCCCTAGAACCATTCTACAGCAAGATGCAATTTTTAATATGATTGTTGGATGCTAATCTCCTGAAGAAATTGGTTATGCAAGAGAAATACTGTGGGCTATCAGAATTTTCTAGATGAGGTGCGGCCAAATAATATCCGGAAAAAGTCATTTAAAGTGAGTGATCAGAGAAGCAAAAAGAATGTGAAAGATATGATTCGGGTTCTCCATGAAATGTCGGTTACTGAAAAATTTTCCCCACCAACTTCGGTAATAGTACCAACAAACTTTCCGTCATTAGATGTTGCTAATGCTGCTGCTTTTTCCATGTGCAATGATATTTTTGTATTGAAAAGAGAAATAGCAGAGATTATACAATCCACAAGTAAAGTGGCCTTGTTGAATGAAGTAAAGGAAGCTTTGATTACTTAAAGGCCTCATAAGTCACCAGCAGGCCGGAACCTGGATGTGTTGAGTTGAGCAGACCTATGGTCATGACTGATGGTAGAGCTCAAACTAACAGCAAGAAAGTGGAAGTAAATTTTATTACAGACCTACCGGTACTTTTCCTGCTAAGTGTACTGCTGCAATGGCTGGCAATGGAGTTGATAGTTCTAAGGTTTAATCTCTCGCAGAAATAGTTGCTGCAAATTCGGGACCCCATGCTTTCTCACCACGATTAAGAAATGTGTTCAAAAGACACACTTCTGAGGTTGATGACCACACACTGCCGTCTGGGCAACAGCAGCCTGAGAATTTTCGGTTGGTGGAAGAGAGGCGACAAAAAATGAAACCTCCCATTGGAAAAAAATGTCTACGGCCCTAAGGGCAGTTAGACCTATTCTAAAACAAGCCCAAGTACTTTCATCACGCTTACATCCAGATACAACTAAGGAAAAAATAAAAAATTTTGCTGTTCAGCAATTCGAATCTGCAACTGCAGTAACTTGTAAAAAGCTTGATACAAAATATTCAAGTTATTCATCTTGTATTATTTTAAATAGGATTTCGAAAATGGGCCATCTGGTACTCTCGTGAAAAAAGGGTCTTGCTCTTCAACTGTTTCTAATTCTCCAGAGCAACCTGGTATTTAACTTCTGATACTGAAACATCATGAATTCTAAATTAAGTGTGGTATCGTTTAACGCAGAGGCTAAACATCTTCACTGCGTGATGTTTGTAAACTTTGTACTAAATTTGACATAATTTTACTGCAAGAAACTTGGCTTGCTACACAAAATCAAGGCACTCCTTCCACTATCAGTAATGACTATAACTGGCATGGTATTTTAAATGTTGATTATGGGCAAGGCCCAATACCTGGTTGGCCATGTGGTGGAACAGCTATATTGTGGAATAAGTTGCTGAATGCTACTCTCTTTAGCAATGCTGACAGTTCAATTATTGGGGTTAAAGGTATGTTGAGTGAGACCAACTTTTTGCCTATCATTAATGTTTACTTGCCATATTGTCGCAATGAAAATACAGATAGATATATTCAGTACTTAAGTGACCTGGAGACTACGCGTTGCAACCATAATAATACCATTATTTCGATTATTGGAGATATTAATGTTGGCCCATCCAATTCATTTAAAACCACTAGCAATCATTTTGCACTGACAATAGCTTTACCCATTCTGATCTTCAATTGCTCCCAATGGACTCGAATACGTATCTCAGTGAAGTTCATTACTTTACAACGTGATTTGTCATTGTGTTTCTTCTTCCTCGGCCCACTCTGCAATCTGTGGGACTGAACTCTAAAGTTCTTCATGATTTTATCACTCTTAAGTTCTTCAGATCAACATCCATTAGTGATGTATTTTGACTGTACAGCACTTCCTATGTTTGCACCAACTAATACTGTAAAATTTAACTCTGGTGTCAACTGGAAAAATGTTGACCACTCAAGATCAAAAGTATTGTAATTCAACTGAAACACAACGTTGTTTGTCTTCTATTGATATACAACTTGATGATATGTTGTGTAATGTGTGGCAGCTCATCTCATACTTTTAAAACTGAGGTGTTTTACAAATCCATAATCGCTGCCTTGATTGAAGCCTGTGATCAGTGTGGGTTATCAATGCATTCTAGTACTGTAGGTAACAATTAAGTCCATTCCAGGTTGAAATTCAGCAATTACAGCACACCAAGACAATGCTAAAAAAGCATATTTAAAATGGAAAAATTTTGGCAAGCTTAACAATGGGCAGTTGTTTGATAAAATGAAAAGCTATCATAAAATCTTTAAAAGTAAGTTATGCAGATGTAAGTAAATGCTGAGGTGCGTAAGGCAAATGCAGTTGCTGATGCTCTGCATTCTGATCCTTAAAAAAAACGTTTATGGGATACACTACAATTATATACTTCTAAAGGCAAAAGTATGTTACCTACCACTGTCGGTGGTGTCTCTAGCAGTCAACAGACAGTATACATGTGAAGAGACCATTACGCTCATTTACTAAATTCTTGGATGGGTTATAGTACAATGTAAAATTGTTTGCTGAATCCAACGTTAATAAAGTGTGCAATGTTACTAATGTAAAAGCTTTTTACTGTGATGCTGCGATTCTTTGCCTACTGCTTCATAAGCTCCCTTTACTTAAAGCTACTGGTATTGACAAAATCTCTGCAGAGCATTTAAGTTTCGCTGACCCTTGTATTAAGGTGTAACTTATGTTTGTATTTCAATATGTGCCTTATGCATGGTTTTATTCCCTCCAATTGCTTGGAAACAGAAATTAATCCTATTTCTAAAAATTGTAATGGAAATGTGCAGGATACTTCTAATTATAGGCCAATTGCACTTGCCACTGTAATCTCGAAACTGTTAGAGCATGTTATCCTCGCTCGTATTGCTCCTATGTGCATGTCTAGTGACCATCAGTTTGGTTTCAAAGCTAAGCATAGTACCGATATGTGTGTGTTTCTACTAAAGCAAGCGGTCTTATTCTTAAAGCATGATACTCCTGTATATGCAACATTTCTTGATGTCTATAAGTCTAAGGCTTATGATCGAATAGACCATTATATGCTTTTCAAGAAAATGATCATATGTAATATTCCACTCTGCCTTGTTTGCTTATTGTTGTATTGGTATAAGAGTAAAATGCTGTGCATTAAATGCGGTAGTCACTTTTTGGATTTTTTTTGGTGTCTCTAATGGAGTAACGAGTAAGACAAGGAGGTGAGCTAAGCCCTTACCTGTTTCTGCTATATCTTAATGATTTGTCAACGAATTTAAATGCTATTAAATCTCATGTGTCATAGGCAATGCTCTTGTCAACCACCTTTTCTTTGCGGATGATATATGTTTATTATCTCCTAGCTTCAGTGGTCTGCAGGATTTGGTCGACATTTGTAGTAGTTATGCGGTGCCTCCAAATATTGTATTTAATTGTAACAAAAATCAGTTGGTGTTCTTTTTCCATTCAAAAGATTTTTTCTTTCTCAGAGTCCCCAGATTGTTTTAGGGAACAAGGTAATTAATTTTTCGGATAGCATGACGTATGTTGGTGTCTAAATTTCTGCAAACTTGTCTGATGATGAAGTTTTTTTTCGTCAAGTGAGATGATCTATTTACTGTGCAGCGAACAAACTAAAAGCTAAATTTTTACAGTGTTTTAGTGTGGTGAAAAATACATTGTGTTTCAATTATTGTACGCCTTTTTATGCTTGCCATCTTTGGAATAATTTTTGTAAGTCGTGATACAATCGAACCAAAGTAGCCTATAACTAGATGGGAGTTTGCCAGCAAACCCAGTGAACGACCGACGTGTAGCTAATGCTGTTACGCTCAAAAGTACTTTTTGTCTACTGTAAAATCAGCAATTATTTAAAAATATCAGATTATAGAACCACCAGAAAAGTAAAGCCAAAATATTTGTCTGTTAAATATCTGCTGATATCATAAAACAATGGCACCCTAAGTTAATCCAATCAAAAAATTGATTTTTGGGGGTCCATTTGAGGGGGTCCCCAGGGGGGTGGCACCCCCAAACTATGTCAAAATATTTGTCAGTTAAATATCTGTTGACATCAATACAAACTGGCACCATAAGTTGAGCCATTTAAAAAATTGATTTTTGGGGGGTTATCCCCGGAGGGATTGGCACCCCCAAATTATGTCAAAATATTTGTCTGTTAAATATCTGTTGATATCATAAAACACTCACACCCTAGCTTGAGCCATAGAAAAAATTGATTTTTGGGGGGTCCGTTTGGGGGGGGTCCCCGGGGAGGTGGCACCCCCAAACTATGTCAAAATATTTGTCTGTTAAATATCTGCTGATATCATAAAACACTGGCACTTTAAGTTAAGCTGTTCAAAAAATTCATTTTTGGGGGTCCATTTGGGGGGGTCCCGGGGGGTTGACACCCCCAAACTATGTCAAAATATTTGTCTGTTAAATACCAGCTGATATCAAAAGAAAGTAGCAATCATAAGTAAAGCCGTTCAAAAAATTGGCTTTTTGGGGGGGTTCCCAGTGGAGTTGCCCCAAACAATTTCGGGAGAAAAAATTGCGTTTGCAGCTCAACAACTTTACACAAAAATTAGATTTCGATGTTTTGTGGTTTAGAAGAAGAGCCTACAAAAATTAGGAAGAAAAAAAGGAAAAAAAAAAACAAAGAAATGAACCTCATCGCGACCAAAAGTGGGTTGGTTGGGATGAAAGGGTATCTTAAGACATACAACTCTATGAAATATTTTTTGCCGTACTTAAGCCGTTTTTGCCAGAGACCGCTTTTTACGCCAAACTTGCGGGGCGGTTTTTGGGTTGTAAAACCAAAGTCACGTGACCTATTGCCTCGAAATTTGGTACAAACATTTAACTTATTAATCTTAAACTGCTGTCAAAATTTCATGTAGCTAAACCAAACCGTTCTCGAGTTATAAGCAAAAGTCTGAAATTTCGCACTCGTTAGTTGGAAAATGGCCGAGTAAAAACAAAGGAACATGCGACGTAAGCGTCGGTCATTCCAATGATGTCTATCAAACTCTTCACATTTTACATCGATATGTGGGTGCGCATAAATTACAGGTTTCGTTTGGTACTACGACTCTTAATAGTTTTGCAATGAAAATACAGGTTTTCAATTGTCAATCGATTACTGCAATCTAAGAGCTGCCTCATTGCGAATCTTATGAATTCTGACGCTTTTTACGATTCTGAGAATTTTAAATCATTTAAAGAGCGCTTGTATGTCAAATTATCGTGCCTTTTAAACAGATTGCTTTTTTGGAGTGTTTTTTTTTTTTTGTTTTATGTGTAAGTATTTTTCATATGGACTGCCTTTAGTTTGAAATTAATAGTGTACCTGAAAAGCCTAATAAAACACAGATAAAATAATAATTGCTGTTGCAAAAAAAGTTGGCCTAACAATTTCAAGTAAAGACATTAGTGCCTCGCATAGGGTAGGCAGACTCCAGAACAGCAGCAGCATGAGATTGCACCCCACCATTATTGCACACTACTCTACTAGGAAGACAAGGGACATGGTTTATGACAAAAGAAGGAAATTGACCGACAAACGCAAGCAGCAACAGAAGTTGCAAAACGATACTGAAGACGCTAATAATCCATGCACTTCCCATCAACCATCAGATGATCATGCTGAAATTAATGATACTCCATTAAGTGCCCCTATTTACATGAGAGCCTGACTAAACAAAAATATTACCTTTCTCTGCAGAAAGTATAAGAAAGACCATAAGTGGAAGTATGCATGGACCCGAAATTGGGTTATGACTCGATTAATATAAAAGCAAGGATGATCAAAAACAAGTAGTTGATGAATATGATAATGAGTATTGGCTATTTGTTAATCATTGTAAGTTTTTTGTGGTTTAGGTTGGTTTAGCTAACTCAAAGTCATGGCAATTATTGTTTTCTCCAATTGATAGGATTCATTGCAATTTTGGAATGATTCACCGCTGTTATAGGTAGTAATGCTATTGACTCTGGGAATCGCATTTTTTGAAATCAAGTTAGCCAAAATGTAAAAGAATCTGTATGTGTGGATGAGAATGATTTGAGCAAATCATTAAGCTTTTATTCCTTACCTCATTTACAGCCACTGCTGGTGATGCACTGTAACACTACAAGCTCAACAAATCGGTCTAAAAGGCTAATAGAATTTCTCAAAAGGTTTCCAGTAATGTCTCATATAATTGCCATAATTGAAATTAGACTCAAAACATCTTCAAACCTACAATTAATTAACCTTCCACTGTATACTTTTTGTCATGCTGACTCACAACCTTAAATGGTGGAGTTGGGATGTATATTAAAGATAATCTTAAATTTACAATGGGAAATGATTAAAATTGTACAATGAAGGATGTAAAAATTTTTGAATAGAGCTAGTGCCATCCAATGCTTCTACAAATTTCAACAATAAGCAAAAAACAACAATATTTGGTGTAACATATAATCATCCATCCACCAACATTAAAAACTTCACTGATAATTTTGAGCAAACACTTCAAAAACTGCAATTACAAGGCTGTAAATTTTATATTTGTGGAGATATTAATATTGATTACTTGAAAATTCACAGAGACAACAAAATTTCTCAGTTTGCCAATTTTCTCACGAGCTATAATGCAAACAATAAACTACTATGGCAACACGAATTAATAGCGGCTCAGCAACTCTGGATTATTTTTATACAAATGATATCACAAACTGTAGTAACCGTTTTATCATTAGGTTTGATATCCATGACCATTTTCCACTTGTAGTTGAAATCCAACAAAAAAATATGAGACCTCAAAAATCGGCAGTAACTTATATCTGCAGTTTCAGAAACTTTAATGACCAAATTTTTTGTATGGAAGTGCAACATTTCGTAGAAAACTCATTGGAGCTAGTCAAACTGCTGATGAAAAACTTGTCGCACTAATCAGTACTTATCTACTGCAATAGATCAGCACATGCCCTTAGTAAAATTATTTCGAAAATAAAATACGCTACATCCTAGACCATTGACAACTAAAGGTATTTTAAGATCTATCAGGAACAGAAATGAGAGGTGTTTTAGACTTCGTAAAACAAAATTTTCCAATGATATGCTTTTATGCAAATACAAACAATATCTGAACAAACTAACAAATATTAAAGAACTAGCTAAGAAAAACCACTTAAAAAGTTTATTGAACCAAAGCAAAAATGCTGCTGCATATTCGCGGAAAATAATTGACCAAATTACACAGTTCAACCATCAAAAACCTAAATTCATCGGCAGTGTAACCCATGGAAATGAAGATATTACAAGTCCACAAAAAATATATGAGGTAATGAATAATTACTTACCCAATTTTGGACCTAAACTAGCTGGAAAAGTTCTTACGGCTAATGTTTCTTTTACCAAATACCTTGGCAGACGCAAACGTAATTATATTGCTTTTAAGGAGACCGAACCCTTTGAAATTTTTAGCCATATCTCCCTTTTGGACCCCCAAAAAGCAGTTGGTCACGATGGAATATCATTCAAGACTATAAAGGTACTTGCAAATACAATATAGCCCTACATTGTCCGATATTTTAATCATGCTAAGATGCAACATGGTAAATTTCCTCATTGCTTTAAAGTTGCAAAAATTATTCCTATACATAAACGAGATAAGTCTAATGTTGGGAACAATTATCGACCTACTTCTATGTTGTCTACACTATCCAAATTAATTAATAAAGTGTTGAGATTAGTTGACTTTTTTGAAAATACAACATTATTAATGATTTTCAATTTGGGTTTCGAGAGGGATACTCTACTACACTAGCATTGACTGAGATATGTGATCATTTTTGAAACAACCTTCACAATGGGGAAATAATTTGTAGGATCTTTGTTGATTTAGCAAAAGCGTTTGACTTAGTGAATCATTCCATCCTTCTCCCCAAACTAGAACACCAAGGTGTGAGAAGTAATGTTCTTTCTTTGTTGATGTCATATCTAAAAAATAGAACACAATTTACACAAATAAATCATCATGCTTCAGTAAAAAGCGCAATATTATTTGTGGAGTGCCGCAAGCAAGTGTCCTTGGCCCATTGCTTTTTCTTCTCCACGTAAATGACATTTGTAATGTCTCTAATTTAAATGTCAGATTATTTGCTGATAATACCTTTCTATTTATGTCATTTAAAGAAGCTCACACATTAGAGTACAATGTTAATGCTGAAATTTGCAAAATGCAAGTGTGGTTACAGACAAATAAGTTGTCCATCAACATTTTCAAGACTAAGTACATGATACTATCACCAAAATTCAAATCGAATTATAAATCTAAAATTGAAATTTTAGGAGATCACCTGGAACAAGTAGATTATCATAAATATTTGGGAGCAATTATAGATAATGCCTTGTCATGGCAACCACACACAGCTACGATAGATGTCAAGCTGTTTGGAATATGTGGTCCACTATACAAACTTAGAAAATATACTAATAATGCAATGTTAAAGGAAATATTTTATGCTGTAGTGCAATCAGTAATACATTATGGTCTGATTTGCTTGGGCAGCTTCTCAGAATTAATAACACGTCCTACTGAAATTTTGCTAAATAGAACACTAAGATGTAGTAACTTAGTAAAAGTAAGGCTAATGTTACTAGTCTTCAACGCTTTAGCTCATCCAATTGCTTTTCCACTTCATGTACAAGCAAAAAAAAATTAGCAACGTTTTCAATTCAGCATCATATTATTCTATAAGACAAGTACTGATGTTAAACGGTATAATTTGAAGGAGTTGAAAATGTGCTTGTGAAAAATCTTTTCCAGAACCACTTAATAAGGGAGCAAAAATAGTAAGAGTGTAATACTAATTGGAAAAACAATTTCTTACCAATAACATCTCCCAATGTTCATCCTTAGTTTCCAGTAGTTTGATGATCAGCATTTCCGTAAAATCTTTGCATCTCGTAGAGTTTACAAATTCGATCTTTGCACTACGAAGTCGAAAGCTTCTTTGCTTTTGTTCGAGAATCCATTACAGGACCAGAGAGATGCAATAGCTAAATTAAAAATAAAACGAACCATGAAAATAAAAAACCCAAGTAAAAAGAAAAAAAGAAATTATGTTAAATATTCATGCTAACAAATCAAATCAAAATTAAATCTTTCACTGTACTCGATGTATTACGCTAAAGCGAGTTGGCGGGGCCTATCTCCTTGCGATTGCGCCCAGGCAACACAGCTTTTTTTGAAAGAAATGTAGCAGCGATGGTGAGCCGTTGACAGCACTGCGCCCAATCTGACCGTTCCAAGAAGTGAACCTAAGATCTCCTGCTCCAGAGAGGAATGCGCTACTGCTCGACCGACTGGTAGGTCTCATGTAAGCAAATGAATCCATTTTTACACTTGGCCTAACTGTTAAAACTGACTTTCTTTTATCACCATAAAAAATTTGCCATTTAGAATTTCAAGAAAATAGATTATGTCACACGCTGGAAATGACTCAGCTCGTAAAAAAGCGAGCGAGATTCCAACCCATGCCTGCAACAGCCAGAGGCATACATGCTAATTTCGAAGTAGCAACAATCCTTCAATGCAGAATGGCGTTAGACCTAGGATACTAGTTGTCACAAATAATAATTTTGAATGCTTTAGTTATGATTATTTGCCTGCTTTAACGCAGCTGTGACTGCTCTACTAGTTTTGCGGCTTTTTTGATAAGAAATGATCGAGATAATTCTTTTCCAGTACGTTCTACGATCTTCTGCAGACATCGAGCTACTTGGTTGTTCACGACTTTTAATTACTACTGGTATATTTGGACTTGAAGTTTGTGACATTATAATTATGTGGTAGTTTGTAATCGTAAGCTGGTATACTTTTTCTATTATGACGTAGTAACGATTTTTCTGAGATATTCGAGAGCTTTTGCCGTAGTATAAATAGGCGGGTATTTCTATTTCATTCATTCTAATAATTCCAGGATTCCAATGGTTTTAGTGTTTGGCATAATAGTTTCGTAGGCAGTTTAGCCGGGATTGTGTATTGGTGGGTGGCTTGTGCAGCCGTAGTGCGCAATCTGAATAATTACAGGTCGATTGCGATAAGTAGTGCATGATCTGAAGGGGTTGGTTGCGGGGAAGTTTGTTTTGTTTTCAATCTATAATATAAAGTTTTTAATTTAAGATTGGTGTGTTGCTCTCTGCAATTCAAGAAACTAACGGAACTACCAACTGCCATTTTCAATTTGTCAGTTAACACCTTAGTCATTCTCCGGTTTAAGTCGACGTGAACTATTCTGGAAATTAAAGGTTGTACTCTAGCCAAGTATTCAATATTGCGATACTAGGGATTTTTAGTTTTTTCTAGTTTATTTAGAGAACTTTCTCAAGATACTATTTATCCACCTTTATCAAAGCGTTTCTTTCGGCTGCCAGTTTTCCTCCATTTCAAGCATCATTGTGTCTGCCAACACTACGACGACATCACTATTCAACCAAAGATAAATGACGACTTCCTTCTGCAACCAATATTCCACAGATCAGTGGTCGAGTGGATAGAGCGTCTACTTCTGAAACGGCAAACTTGATTTCGATTTCCGGTTTGGCCAAACTCAAAACAAAAAAAATTGGTGTTCACAGCTTCCCTGCTTGACGTTCAGCAAAAACAAGGGAAGAGTGTGAAGCCTCCACCGTTTGTGGTAGACAGGGGGCAGCTTGACTCAGAGACCGAAAGGTCCCTTTGTTGTCTACTGGATAAGCCAAATCGGTGAATAAAAACCTATTAACAAAATTATTACCAAACTAATTATTAGAGCTGCCAATTTAGTAGTAATTCACGTGGCAAGGTCTTGTTTGTTTTTCATTTTCGTGTGTTTAGTTTTGTTTTAACGTAACATGTTTAAAGGTGAATTTACACAGTATCCGCAATACGCATTTTCATACGTTTTTTACATACGTAAAACGCATACGCTTTTCAGTACGGAAACGGACTAAAACGGATACGTAAATTTCGCACGTTTTGCATGCACATTGCACACAGTATCCGTAATTTTCGTACATTTTATTTGCAAACATCTGAATGAAGCAGAACAACGAAATAGATTTTGCTGTACTGTAGAGCGTCATCTGATGAATGAAATCCGATCAAATATCTGAATGAAGCAGAACAACAAAATAGTTATGGCTGTGGTTTAGAGCGTTATCCGACGTCTCGACAACAAGGTGTGATTGCGGTTAATTGGCTCGACCGTGCATTTTCAAACTAAGTACGATCAGTTGATTTATGAACCCATAGGTTCCAGATATTTCTCATTGTGCGTCATCACAGTTGTTTTAAAAGAAAAACGACGAAAGAAATAAGTAAGCGCTAGGCGTATATCAACGTTTTGTTGGATTATTACCGTAAGTAGCACTGGCCTCTAAGTCAATTTTAAAAAATAAGCAACTGAAAATAAGCGACCGATTCGACCGGAAACAGTGTATAACTTACTCCCAAAAAGAAGCTACCAAGCTTGCTACAAAAGAAAATTCTTGATAAAACTTGACAAAATTATTACTCAATTTTAAGAGTCAGCGCTTTTCCAAAATTAGCCGCAGAGTGAAGTTAGTAAGCCTACGCTCACCTGGGCACACCCAACGTAACTAATGCAACTCAGAACTACCATAACTCTGACAAAACCACTGAAACTGATGCTAGCTCAAATAGCCTAGCCTACTGATACGTACGGAAGCCGACATACGTAGAGCCATTCTCTACTTGATCCGTACGTAAAATTTGCGGATGCGCTTTTGTCCAGACGACAAAAAAAGCGGATGTGCGTATACTGTTTGCATATACGTACGTAAAAAAAAAGCGGATGCGTTTTCCGTACGTACAAAAAACGTACGAAAAACGGACATTGTGTAAACCCACCTTAACGTCTGTATGGGAATGCTGAATGGTCAAAAAGTGCTGAAAATTGAATAAAGTACGTGTTTTTGAGATCTATACCATTAAAAAAGCAGACCTAGAAATTTAAAAAAATTTATGGCCTGGTGACATAGTTAGGAATAAGTCTACTTCTTACAAGTGGGTTTAAATCCCCAGCCAACGAATAATTTTGCTGGCTTGCTAGGACAATAATGTGAAAGTATCTAAGTTTATTATTTTAAAAATATCAAAAATTGCTTGGAAATTGGAGTTACTTTGAGAAAAACGGTTACTCAGTAACATCAAAAAAATAAAGAACTTGAATCAAAAACGTAATGCTCGCCCCGTATTAACGTCATTATGA